>LQNS02278145.1:6554247-6574335 GCA_001587735.2 Parhyale hawaiensis
TTATAGGTACGTCGTTGAAGCCATTCAAGTACTTGAATGTTTCTATTAGTTGCCCCCTGAGTCGTCTTTGCTCGAGAGAGATCAGACCCAGTTCTTTCAGGCGGCGTTCATACGACTTAGATCGTAAGCAGAACCAGTCCTGGCCTTTACCTAACCTTATGAAGGCCAATGGTTCTCAGCCTAACCTCGAAAGCTCATTGTTTCGTAGGAATAGAATTGGGTAGCTTATAGTCCATGTGCTATGTGCGAATGCATCTAGCCTGAGAGAGTGAGAGTCCGTGCAGAGCGTTATCGTTCTACAGCATGAAATTATCTTGCTCTCTGTAGGAAGAATGCACCGAACAAACACGATGAACGGGGGACTGCAGGCCGCAAACTCATATATCACTGTGTTCAGGAACTTGAGTCGCTAGGGATACATCATTTTTGTACTGAAGCTCTTCGCCAACTATAGATCACAGCGACAACTTTTCTGTTATTAGTGATATTCGAGTATTTAAATTTCAATGCGTGCTCATGAAATGTATTTACTTCTTTATACACTCGCGACAAATTGCAGAGTATGTACAGTTGTACACGTGTTCATCAAAACATATCTATCACCGACGCGTAGTGTATTATTTAGTTTTGCCGTATTAATTATATGTCTTGGCATATTGGTTACACAAAATAATTTATCAATATATTTAGAGCCTTTAAAGAAATTGTTTTTCTTTTTGGGAGGAGCTCGCACCCTTTTGGCACAAGTCTGATTATAAATAATTCAGTTACCCACAACATGACTGTATAACACTACACACACTTCATAATACTATGCAACGTTACCGAAATAACCTTCACAAAAGCACAGTATCCTCCGGCCTGCGTGTACTTCAGACGTCACCACAGCTACTCCCCGCAGCCATATGGCCGTCTCGACTGTCACAACTTGGCAAGCGAGCGTCTCTCGCGTAAAGTGGCACTATGTCCATGGGAATGTCCGGGGTCTTCTCAGGGCGAGACCTTTGTGATACAAAGATCTTCTTACAGCCCCACCGACGCTTTTTTGCTGGCCGCTCCGTCGAGCTGCAGCTAGCGGTGACCGCACTTGCTTTGTTGTCCTTGCAATGGCTTGTTGATGGTCGAGACAACAGCTGTCGCGTCGTGTCACTCCCAGCGGACCTACAAAGAGCCTGGGACGGGATAGTTTTCGGCCCACCTGAGATTCGGGCAGGCGTGTGTGGCTGTAAGTTAGCTAGGCACTTGTTTTAGCTGGACCAAACCTATCCTAATCTTTTCTTAACTAACTAAATTTATTCTAGCCTAAATCAAATTCTGATGCAGGCTATAAACTGTAGGTACCGAGATTAAGTTATCTATACTCTGATATCCTGTATCTCAGTTTTGTCAATCTGTGTTTATTAGTTTATTTTTTGCGTTGGTTCTGTTAATGAGAAGCTCGGATGATGTAAGAGAAGCATGTTTTAGACTCAAACGCATACACGCCTTTAAGTGACGGAAATTCCATCCGGTTGCTAACCGTTATATGTGTATATTTTAATTTCTCGGTTCGAGGAATGGTTTGCTTAAATGACAGGCTGTTCGAGCAATGGAGGGAGGCAGCTGCACGGCCAGAGATCCAATGTGCGATATGTACCATTCTCCCTGGATGATGGGCTCGTTCGAGCGCGACTTCACTTAATTAAAGTCGCCCGGAAAATTTTTTCGGAGCGTTCGTTGGGTCATTTGGGGTCGGGTTTCATGCTTTTGAACAGCTAGGATTATATGTTATATGAAACGAGCCGCAAGCCAACTCTGCACTGTGGGGAGATCGAACTTTTGAAGTTGGTGCTTTTTAAGCAAAGTGCAATTGAAAATTTCGGAGTGTCCAAGGCAACGGCGGCTTTGAGAGTTTTGGTTCGAGCGTAATGTTCAACAGGTTTTAAGGCAAAATATAATTTTTGTCATTGTTTTCATACAGTCTGGAGATAGAAGAAACTAAACACACTGTGTTTACTAGTGCTCATAATATGCAATTTGGAGTACCTAATGGACGATTTTATTGCTTAAATTGGCTGTGCTCTTGGCATTTTTCAAAATTTGTGACTATTTATAAAGTATACCTCCTTTAATTGAGTCTCATACAATAAAAAACGTATTTTATTTAATTTCCATTATTTTTCAGCTGCCACATTTCCCATCTCATTATTCAATCCTTAAAGCCCTCTAGACGATCACTGGGCAGCGCCACTGAGCAGTGTCATCGATGACCACGATTTGTAAGCGACGGTCACGCGTGCGTTTGACCGCAGTCCACATGTGTCGGTCATAACCTCTCTTCCTCGCGTCAGCAGCCTGGATGAACAAGCTCTGCTAGATGAAAAACCAAAAAGCATTTAGCCTCTGAGTTGATGGAAAAAGTTCAGTTGACTATGGCGAGAGCATGTCTTCATACTTCCGCCAGCTGATTTAGCAGTGGCTGACGTAAATATGGCATGGGCAACATCCAGACATAAATATTCGTTGGTTTAACACACATTTATCCAATACAAGGAATTAATATATTTGTAGTCGTTCGGTGTCTCATAGGTGTCGTAATCATAAAACTTCCTGTCGTAAATTCTAACAATTCTGACCCTACTTAATAGTAATTATTATTTTTGAAGTGGTTGTCAGAAAGCTGCAATCAGTATCGGTATATTATAAGGAAAACACTGAAAGTTGATATCCTGATACATATATACGTTGTGATAGGTCATTTAATAATCTTCGCGTCATAAACAAAATAATTTGCACGGTTTCTTACGGAAACATTTCTATCTCAAATAATTGCTCACAAGTGAAACAAACTGGGGACAAATCTTTTACGAATTATAGAACACTCGACTCTGTTTGGAAACAGTGGGAACAGTGACAGTAATTGATCACGAGACCGAAGCAGAGAGCAGCTGCGAGGGTAGAAGCATATCACAAGCTGAAGGGAAAGAAGGTGTTAGGTTATAAAAAGGGTTGCGCAGGTCTATGGCTGTGACAACCAGGATCGGAAATTAATAGGTTTCTGAACGGAAAAATAAGACGCGAACCAAGGTTGAATTTCGCTGGCGGCGAAACAAATGATGCGTGAAGAGCTGCTTGTAACTGATATTTTTTAGTTAGGAGTTAACAATTTTGATTCTTCTTGGCTTAGGATCAAGGGACAGCTATAATATAGGTGGCGCTTCCTTAAACAAGGTAAGCAACCAATGAGGGTTCTCTACGCCCTCGTGGAAAGTTCCTGAGAGGAAATTCTCGATGACGTAATCAGGGCAGTGACGAATAAGCGTATGTAGGAGGGGATGTTTTTACGATTGAAATGTTTGCATCGGATGATGCGGGCTGAGGGGGTTGAATCCGACCTGTCGAGGGTTTAGCCCGTCCGAATTGAGGGAACGAACCACTTTTGAGGTTGGAGGGCGGACAGGCAGTCGCCCTCTAGCTTGTTCCGCTAGCCTCTATTTTTTATACACCTAGTAGAGTGCGTTAGGGACGTCATGGCCTCATTTGCCATGACCATGTATCACCCTGTATTGAATTGTAACTGAGTCTTCTCCTAGCTCTCTCAGGCAGCCTGGTTCTTGGTTTCTTCCCACCTATAACGTCGTTGTATCATTTATTCTTCCAATATGGTCGCAATCGTCGACGAAACAGCTTTACGCTGAGCGAATGAATTTCGATGTATATGAGATATGGTTTCTCCGTGATAGGTACCGCGTCGTACTCATATGTTTTGAGTGATGCTTGATTGTCCGTAAAATAAAATTAACTTTTCTCCATGTCAGAGAAGGAAAAGAAGAGTTCTACTGCTCTGCAGATGCAAAGCGGAGTTGTATTAACGAAATCGTTGTAGTGGGTGAATGTCATCACGAATTATTCACCGTCATTTTTGATAGCCGGGTACACTAGTTACTGTTTATTACCCTTAGAGATAACAGCCATATCCTTTTCCGTTTCCGGTACCAGTAAACCTCTGGTTTTTCAGCACCACCTTATTCGTATACAGTCCCACAACTCTCTCGATTTTCGGTCAACTGTTGGTCACAATTCATGGGGTTCTTTCTTTAACAGAGCTAGGGAATGCTCTCACTCACGCCCCAACGTACGGGTATAGCGTATTATAAATAATGCGAACTCACACTGTACAAGAGTATAATAAATTGTGTGAACTCACCCTGCACATGCAGAGAACCGGTTGAGCTGACTCCAGTATTTCGTGATGGGTCTAGGCAAACACCGAATATTTTGCAGCAGACATGACATCAGCATGGAAAGCGTGTTGCCTTCCTTGGCATAGCGCCGCGTGGGCGCGCAGCATCTTGTCGCTTCTCTCTGCTTTTGGTCAATTTTGCGCAGGTCCTGAGACACGCGAGCGTCCATGTATGGGTGTTGGCTTGCGTCATTTGCAGGATGCGCAAGGGAATGTCATCCCAATTGCCTTTCTCCATTTCTGAATGAATGGTCTACATATTCATGTAAATATTTGTAGTGTAACTGTATTGACGAAAACATGGTCAACATATTCATATAAATATTCACGGAACACATGTACTGTATTGCAAAATTGAAATTTACATATTCGCATAAATATTTGCGTAAACCCTGTAGTGCAAAACACGACGTTCACATATTTTTATAAATATTAACCCTACACCTGAAATACCGAAGGTGTGGTTTGCTTGTTAAATAAATATCATATATATCGAACATCTATATTGTTGAAATTCAGATTAATATACTGTATTGTTGAGGATTTACTGCGAACATGTACTGGTCATATTTGTACCACGTACACGGTACATGTCTTCCGTTCCGCAGTTTAGGTCTGACCTGCACACCTTGCTAAACTCATTCTGCTTCTGATGCCCCCAGCAAAGGTGTGTATGGTGCAGCGCTGAGATAAATAGATTGTCTTTATTAATTAATGTTATTGTGCTTTATAATTCATTTTTTCTATACATGTAGTTACGTAATACTGGAATATTGTTACGTAAATTTCCATAGCTAAATCGTATTGAAGTATGCGTGGAATACTGATAGTTCGTAAAATCGAAAATGCATTAGATTTTTATACTTACGTAGGCATTTCTTCTTGCGTAGGAGAGTTTTCCTAAGCTTGTCTGGCGAAGCTTTATATTTAGTCAATCGTGTCAAGTTGCTACCTGATTCGAGGCGGACAATGTTCCCTGATAAATGAAGATATTCTATTTCTATGAGCAACGATTTTATTTCTTCCCTTGATCACGCCGTGCATCACGCAACGTTGTTGGCTCTCTGGGTTCGAACAATATTTATGTAAATATTCATTAAGCATTAGAATTACTGCAAATGTGGTCTACACAATTCACAGTCAGTTCAGGTTTTCATTCTAATTAAATTTTAAGAACATAAATTATAGGAAATAAAAGTTTTCTCATGAATTTTATGTATTTAATAAAAGGGATCATAGAGAGCGTTCATAAGTATTTATAATTTTCTTGTAACAAAGTTATGAAATGTACGTTGAGTAACGGCCAAAATAGCAACACCGTAGGTAGGGACAATGAGTTACTAGTTATTGTATCTATTGTAATCAAATTTCTAGGCAACCACCTAAAACGAAAACACGAACGCATTATTAATTAGCTCCTGAATAACTACCAAGCTCTAGGTGCATGCACGTTCATTTGAATCCATTTCTTTGGTTCGCATTCAGACTATATCCCGGAAAACTGTGATGATTTCAGCGAAGAGCTATGAGAGCGTTTCTCAAGGATATTCGAGTAATGGAGGGCCGTTGGGAAGCGAATATGCTTGCAGGCTACTGCTGGTGCATGCCTCAAGAGGGATGCTCCAATTGCACAAGGCAGACGAGAGACTGCCCGAAAACTAATTTTACCGCAATAGTTTTATTACCTTCTTATTTTTTTTATATACACAAAACTGTGAATTGACTTACTTACTACTTTCATTTTTGGATATGCGGCATCTGAAAAATATAAATTTTAGGTTTTGGTTATCATTTGTTTTCTTAAAACTGAAATAGCAAAAAAACTGACCTGATTGCACAAAACGAGTTATATTTCGAAAATCAGCATGCAAAATGCATATAAGATCTGCCGGGAATCATTAATCCTCTTTTAAAAACATTTTCAGAGTAATTATTTCCTCAACGCCTGTATTTTACCACATGGGCGATTTATTTAATCATGTAAGCTTTATGTAAAGATTTTATGATGAACACCAGAGTCGGTGTCTGTGAAGACTCTTCACAATGTAATTTATAAATGCCATTATTTCATAATAATGAAATAAATTCCATAAATTCCTTTTTTAATGCACCTAACTCAACCCTGTCATAACACAGAATGTGTAACTGATCTGAGGGCCGGGATGCACAAAACGCCCGTAACGCTAAATAGAAATTTCTTCCTTAAACGGCTTAAATGGCCTTATCCTGAGGGCATCTTAAGTCCACTAAATCTCCAATGCACAAAACAATTTCAAAGGCATTTATTATCTCTTTAGGCCCTTTTGCGTGCAAATGCTTAAAATCGTCCTTAGCCCGATATCGACCAATCACAGCCCCTGTTACAAGCAGAGATGGAACGCGAAAATACAACGTCGACGACCAGCTGATTTCTTCCGTTCTTGCTGTGACTGGACACGTAGCTACATTTCATATTTCCTTGTAATGACGCCTTACAACAAATTTTAGTTTAAAAACCGATGAGATGATAAAGAAAAAATCATTATCAATGTAAAGACAATTTTTGCTTTTTAAATTGATTCTTTAGCTATGCGCATGCTGCAAAGTGAAAGCTTCGCAGCTGGCACTCAATTATCGGAATGGAGCACCGCATATTCAACGTTGTGTTTGCAAGGCCGCAACAAAAAATTCTCACGATTAGATGAGAAAACTAATTGAAAAAACAATTGGGACTCTTGAACAATCTTTTGTTCCCCGTATGCACAACAAAGTGTCCGTCAATTTTGTTTTTTCCCTTCTTATGTAGTACTTCTGTATGTCGACCGAAACAGCAGCGAAAATGTCAGCCTAACTAAAAGTTGCGCTACTCGCTATGGAGTTGCGTGTTTCTTTCGAAGAGCTGTGCACTTTTATAACTTTTAATAAAGCAACAAAAGTTAGAACTCGCCATACTATCAAGGAATATCAAAAGATTATGATGTAAAATAAGTTTCATTCGCACCTCAAAGCGTTCGACAATATCCGATAGAAAGTTGGATGCAACGGTTTCGAAGCCCGTCCGAAGTTGCCAGACGTGCGGGGAAATTTTCTGCCAGTTGAGCGCTTTGCTAAACACCACTAAAATATTTTTAAGCGATACTTTCGTAGACTTACGTAGAAAATGCAAATATTATGTAAAACTGACTAAAGTTGCCCAGGTTATATGTTTCTTTGTCTAGGTTTTAGTTCTGCAGCTGTTCCTTTATTGCATTTAAGGGTAGTCTTAGCACCCTTAACTTAAGTACAAAAATAAGGGAAAATCTCTGTTGGCGGGAAAGCGAAAATCGTTTGTGCATGTGCCGTAGCTCACAAAGTGCATTTTTTCTGAAGTTAAGGGAAAGCTTGTGAGTTAAATACACTTAGTGAAGTTTCGTGCATCCCGGCCTTGAGTTCTACATTGGCCATTGCAAGTCAGGGAAAGTTTAACACGAAAGGTACTGACGTTGCGGGCTCGAAGCTACGCTGAACAATCTTCCTATATATGCTGTAACTGAAGCAATAAAATATATGAGGTTAATATTTTTCTTTCTTATGCAACTGGTAATTGTTTACCCTAAAATATTGCAACCTCAAGCACCTTTCGCTGCTGCTGCTGGGGTATTAACATGTCGCGGCTAGCTGAATATCCCCACAAAATAATCCCATTGAAATGAGCGAAGTTGTCGCTTGTCTGCGCACGCTGCCGCAGTACGACTGCTCCTGCCCATATGTTCAAACACTCGTACGACTCGTACGACAGCTGCTCCAATGAAGCTCGATGCTCATACGTAGTTCACTACTAAATTTATGCACGAGAGAGTTTCGCAGTTCGATAGGAAGCTGGGCCGGGATGCACAAAACGCCCGTAACGCTAAATAGAAATTTCTTCTTTAAACTGCTTAAATGGCCTTATCCTGAGGACATCTTAAGTCCACTAAATCTCCAATGCACAAAACCATTTCAAAGGCATTTATCGTCTCTTTAGGGCTTTTTGCGTGCAAATGCTTAAAATCGTCCTTAGCCCGATATCGACCAATCACAGTCCCCGTTACAAGAAGACATGGAACGCGAAAATAAAACCCCAACGACCAGCTGATTTCTACCGTGACTAGCGTACATGTCATATTTTCTTGTTTTAGATTCCCTACAACAAATTTTAGCAAAGTTGCATTCTTTGCTTCCTGAGGCGACTTTTTGTGGCCACGCTCCTAATCAGAATCACCGTGATCATGATCATCGTGATCACTGAAAAGCACAAGAACGGCCAACGATTTTGTAAACAAACCCAGAGACGCCATGTCAATTTTCGAAATTATATTTTTATCGAATNAACTGAACTAGCAGTATTTGAAGCATTTTGAACATAAACAGGCATAAAACTTACGAAACTACAATTTTGGGAGTCAATATTACAAACAATCATAATAACATAATTCAATTTATCCCTATAAATTAGAAAACATCACGAACTCGCATTTTAAATTGTTACATGTCCAGCGGCTGGAATCACTCTCTGATCAAGCATGATTAGCCTCCGGAGGAAATCACGCTGCGATCAATTCTCACCACTGATCACGGTTGATTGCTATCAGAATCACGTCAAAATGCGGTCACAAAAACGTACGAATCATGCGCGATCAGTGGGAATCATCCCCGCGGTGGTCACAAAAAGACGCCTCTGGTCTACCTATGCGCATGCTACAATCTGAATGCTAAGTAGCCTAGCTGGCAATTTTCGGACTAGAGCACCACATATTCAACGCTGTGTTTGCAAGGACGCAACAAAAAATTCAGATGAGGAAACTCATTGATAAGATGATTCGGACTCGTGAACAAAAGGGTCCAAAGATTTTGTTTTTCCTGATGTTGTACTACTGTATGTCGACCGAAACAGCAGTGAAAATATCAGCCTGAAAAAATGTTCGGCTACTCGCAATGGAGTTGGGTGTTTCTTTCAAAGAGCTGTGCTTTTTTCCAATATTTTAAGTAAGCAACGATAGTTAGAACGCGCCATACTATTTAAGAATATCAAAAGATTAAGAAGTAAAATCAGTTTCATTCGCACCCCAAATTGTTCGACAGTATCCAATAGAAAATTGGATACGGCTTCCTCGCTCGTGCGAAGTTGCCAGACGTGCAAGAAATTCTTCCGCCAGTTGAGCACTTAGGTAAACAAAACTAAAAGAATAATTTTAAGTTATACTTTTGTAGAAATACTTAGAGAATGTTAATCTTATGTAAAATGGACCAAATTTTCACTCGTTATGTTTCCTCGTCGATGTTTTTGTTTCTGCAGCTGTTCCTTTACTGCATTTAAGGATGGTCCTAGCACCCGTAACTTAAGTACAAAAATAGAGAAAAATCTCTGTTGGCGGGAAAATGAAAATCGTTTGGGAATGTGCCCGGAGCGCACCAAGTGTACTTTTCTGAACTTAAGGGAAAATCTGTGAGCTAAATAAACTTAGTGTAGTTTCGTGCATCGCGGCCCTGGTCCTTATATTGAAGTAATCTTAAAAAGTTCTAATGGAGTAACTATTTGTTAAATGATTTTAAAATCCACATTGCTGAAATAAGCAGATAATAGTGAGCGTAATTCTTGATTAAGCTCTTCCGACTGGAGCCAAAGTGCAGGATTAAAAAAAAAAACACCAGTTCCTTCAAACAATTTTATCTCGAACTGTCTTAGTGTTGTGATGCAAGCAATTTGTTGGGGGATCTGATTAACTGAGATTGTTCGGAAACAGTTATACTAACCATCATATACTAATGGAAGATGAGAATTTTTTTAGGTTTCAGAAGATAGTTAAGCTTCACCATAAGTATTTTCCATTCAAGGTTTCTTCTAAAGGGTATTCCAAATTTTGTTGGCAACATGAAAAAAATTGTCCCGGCTCACTTGATGAAGAGCTGAAATTTCAAATGTTCGAATTTTTCATGATTACATTTGTCATGATTTACGCAACTGTACACAAACACTGCTTGCTAACAGCGAAATGGACTTGCGATCCAAAAGACTCGAACAGGGAATAAATATACGTGAATCTATAATAAAAATTACGAAACGGCAAGGCTTCATATGTGAATCGATTTCATTGTGAAACATTTTCTATTAACCCTATCTGCTACTAGACGGTACAAAATTGTACCACCCTATACCGTTTTTTGCTCACAGTTCCGCTCCCAGTGAGATTGAGCGCCCATAATTCCGTGACTTTTCCTAATTCATCATGACTGTCAAAAAAATTCTAATATACCCGCACATTACAGCCAAAAATATAGATAACTATAGTTATTTCAGAAATTTAGATGATAAAATTTCCATGTAGAATTTCTTTTTATACAAAAAAAAAAACTTCCAAAATTATCACTAAAAGACAGCCACAAGGCTAGAAATGAAAAATAGAAGCAATTGCACGTTCACCTTGTGAAAGTATGAAAATTACGGCAGATGTGCTGCCGGAATATTCACCCTGTACTCTCCGGAGATATTTTCTTATATTCAAATTTAATTGACCTGAAATCTATTCTGAGGCATTATTTTTTAAATTAAATAGGCGAAAGAATAGTCGAATAAATGTTTTTTTGAGACTACGAAGAAAAAAATCTGATATTGATAAAGTTATAAGCATTTTTAGTGGGCGGTACAGATTTGTACCGCCTTGACGCTCAAGCGGCTGAAAGAGATTGGTAACGGATAGGGTTAATTACCTCCGCCAAGGCTGCTATTTATTCGTCGAGTTTGTCTCTTTGTCTGTCTATCTACTTGTCTGTCTGCATGTTTGTCTCTCTGTCGGTTACCAAGATAACTGAAAAAGTTATGGACAGATCTTTGCAAAAATTACAGGGATTGTTAGGTGTGTTAAGTCCAATGCAGAAGAGAAGCAAAAATTCCCGAGGGTGGCATTTCTCCCACAAATGCTCCACCAGACTCGTCGGAAAACCTGCCCGCCGGATGCATTCAGTAGGATGGATCTAGGCCGATCTTTGTCGCAGCTTTCGTGTAATTCAAAGCAACTTGCCGTGTAATTTTTCCTATAATCTATTCACTACTACGTTCGTAACGCCAACGTTTTTCTTCAAGATTTGCTGAAAATGGTAGCAACTGCATTGCAAAAAGTATAAAATGAATTTATCTTCAGGTTACAACGATGGCGGTCATCAGAAAACGTACTTGTCAAAGTCTTGTTTACAAGTAAAAGATAGCTAGTACAAAATACCGTATTCAGTCACTGTGCAGTATGCACAGCGAATAAAAACCGGCGGGCAAATAAACAATAAAAGTTTTCAAGTTAATATTACCAATTCTGTTTTTTTTTATGCAACTTGTGGTAATTTTAGCCTAAAACTTTGCAATTACGAGCACTTGTCGCTGCTGCGTGTGCATTAACATGTCGCGGCATGTTGGCTCTACCCACAAAATTGTCCCGTCGTCTGCACACGGCTTTAGGAGAAAGAGATCATTAACTTTTGGTGAAGATCCGTCCATCTGTTAGTTTGTCTATTTTTTCTTAGCACTATATCTCAAAAAGTTATGGACGGATTTTTAGGAATTTTCCACGAGTTATTATCTATAAAACGAAGAGTAAATGACTAAATTTTTGTGATGATCTGTTAGTTCGATTGACTAGCCACAACCACAAACGGTTGAGAGCTACAGTATTAGAGCTAATGTATGAACCTAGTAGCCCAAACTAAAACATTTGTTGACTGCTTAGTTGTGAATAGCCGAGCGATGAGGCTTGGCAGCTTGCTATCTAATTCATTGCGTCGTGAACAGCATCAATTAAAATCCTTTATACACAAAATGTTCTATAAATCTACCACTGGGATCTGACCAATATTTTTCAGGAATGCTATTTTTAAATTAATTGGTCCCAAATTATCAAGATTACAGGTTGCCTGGTTTTGTAAATATTGTACTTTCGATCAATCTGCTTCACTCTTTGGGAAAACGTCAGTTTTTTTTTTCTTCACTTAGGCTATTCTTAAGTACTGAACAGACGTCAATTGTCAGAAAGGGTCGTCTGCTGAGCAGAAGTAAGTAAATATCAAAACGATTGACAGATATGCATGGCTCCCTATACGGGCGTTTACCGACTGCCAGCGAACTAGCGAGCGAGCCAAGCGAATGTTGGAATTAATAGACATCTATAGGCGTATACCAACTGCAAGCGAGCGAACGAAGAACCATACTCGCGCCGGCTGCCGAGCGAGCATCGCTCACAGACACCACACTCGCCACTTTGGGGTGCCCGATGTTGCCACTTCGTACAAAGTTCGTTGTCCAGTGTGTGTTCAGAGGTTGTTGGCCAGCAGTTCGCTATCCTGCAGTCGGTATAGCCCCAAAATCATTCGCTTCGCTCGCTGGCTAGTTTACTGGCAGTTGGTAGGCGCCCGTAATTGTGAGGATGAGTCTCTATGGTTGCAGAATATAGCATTTGGACGCCGTGTAAAGAGGTGGATCTTTGCGACGGTCGAAAGATCAATTAAACTATACATTGGACCGCCAAATTTGGCTTACAGAAAAATGGGCTCTGACTCTCTGAGCTCTGATTTGTGAGAAGTGTATTGGGTGGAGCTAACTTCTTTATGTTGTGAACGCGCGATCTTAAACACAGAGACTCTTGTTAAAGACTTGAGGCTTTTCTTCCATCTGCTTGCTTGTGCGCAATGATAGGCTTCTTGAAACATAGAGAAGATCAGTTATATTTTCGCCTGTCTTCCACCCACCCCAGTAAACCAGCCATCCCATCTTTAGGAAGCGACTAAAGTCACGAACACTTCTTGAAGATTCCTTGATATCCTCTGTGTGAACATGAAGGTGCAGATATTGTAAATGATGAGACTATATTCGTGCATTCGAATGTACGGTGCACCTCTAGGAACACCATTATCTTGTTGCCGTGTGGGCAGTTATTCGGTCACGTTAGGACCCTTTCACAACAGGTAGTTTGAAAAGCTATTAATCCAGAGTGAGGAGACGGTTCAGTGTTCATCTCGTGTCTAAGTTCTAGCTGCTGGAAATCAAAGAAATAATCTTTGAATAAAATAAAATTTGACAGTGTCTGATAACCAGGTAATTCAGTCAGTGACATTTCAACCGTTCTAACTTGATTTTTTCAGAGAATAAATCGTGACTGCGGTATGCAACTGCAGGAGTGAAGCGCCTCTTACATGTATGCATAAAACTGGACACCAGCAGGTCTCCTGACCACGTATGGGCGGAAACTTGGTTTTTGTAATCACTTCCGCTACTAGGAGCGTTTTTGCATAAATTAATTACAGGTGCAGCGTTACACGAACAGTTGGTTACTGCCAGGGGGGAGGGGGCAAGAGCGTAAACTAAAGCGCAGATAGCGCTCCATATAAAATGTTTTCGCTTTGAGCTAAATTTTGAAAATTTGCGATTGTACGCTTGCGCTCCGTATTTCTTGGGGTTCGTAAAAGCGTAAGTTTTTTTTTGAAAGGGGGCTGGGGTTAGAACTTGAATCACGGATATCCTGTATCAAGTCAAAGAATGAATTTCGTCATCACATGATGATGTACTGCAACAATTAACTAGTATTATATAATGATTACATTATAATAGGGATACTGTACATTACGCAGATACTGCCCGTAAAAATACATAAGTTACGCAGGTCATGTATTTATGTATCAATAGTGCTAATTTTATGCACAGAACAAAACTAATTCATCGCCTGTAACCGAGCTTTTATTTTTATAAAACTTGATAGTACGCGTATCCTTCTGGTGTGGCATACTAGTAGTTCATGCAATTGCTAGAGGTTGTTGTCACTCTGACCGTATGTGCATTCGTTTTGTGTTGACTCTAGTAATGACTCCACTGAGAAAATAATTATATACAATTTTTCAGTACTACTTACTACGTCGAGCTGCACTCAGAAGACGCAAACTTTTGCTAAGAAAACACGATGCTATACTAAACGAGATAGACAGAGGAACCAGTAAATAGAGTGGCGGTTCGTCACAAACATTTACTGATTTTTTCCTCCTGACATTCTTTAAAAGTTCCTGTAACTTGGTAAAGATCCATCCATAACTTTTTGAGTTGTGTCACTAGCAAACAAGGAGACACAGACAAACGACGGTAAACACCTGGCCCCCTTCGTGGAGGTAGTAATGCAGGAGCACGACCTTGCATCTAAACTTTGTTAATGCAACTATTCTCTCTAAGGACAGCAAGCAATAGCCAGACTATTTACAGTAAATATATAACGGGACAGCGTCTACACACATACTGTAGGCTCTGTCTTGCCCATTAAGTACCCCGCAGTGCAAATGAATTTGTCTACTGCCTGTTGAACTCTACTTTTTTCAGTTATAGAAGATAGATTTAGATCTACTGCTACCCATATAATCGTGTGCGCTGCGTTAGACTATAACCAAATACTAACAGATGATTCGTGTTTATGTCTTAAGTAGGTAGAGTACATGTCCCTTCATATATGATAGCGAGAAATTTTATGACGATACGTAACTAACGCGCTTCATGATGGGTTCACAACCACGGCCAACTCAAATTATGATAAAAGATGAGTGGTCTGTTCCAGCTAAGCGGTGCAGCACAGTCCTTTCTTCCTTCTTTGAAATGACATACGGAAAATATCATGTACAGAATTATACAACCTCAATAGATCGCAATTTTTACGCTCTAACGAAAAGCTGTTTTGTCAAAGAAAGAGAGCAAATTGGAAAACAAGATTCGTTACTACAAAAACTGCACCCTGAATAAGAAAACCGCTTTCCCGATGCTTCATTGAATGTGCAGAGCAAGCAACAAATTCCTATTTTTTCCTGTTGAATCAAATTTAAGAACTGCTTCTAGGTTACTAGTGAACGCTGATTTTAGATTCACAACTGAAATTTCGCTAGCACGCCAGTTTTTTTATATTCGTACTTAATATTCTGATAGGAAGAGCATTATACGATGCATCTTAAAATTTTTCCAGTGGGTGTTTTGTTGGAATAGAACTAGAAAGAAGACGTTGCATGATTGCCTGAAAAAGGGACCCAATAGACAAAAAAGGTCTTCAGATTTGGAATCACTAGGTGGAACTAATTGAAATACATTGATAGAATTCTAGCAACATTTTTTGTTTCCCAGAGTTATTCACTCAATTTGCACATCTTGAACTAAGAGCAAGTAAAGTTTCAATGCAGAGAGAACGTAAAAAACTCACACCCCATCTTATTGCTAAACAGAGTTGTGTGTAAATGCCTTCACTGTCTGGCATAAACTTTGGCAGGGCAAGAACTTCATTTAATTTTTGGCACGGTGTTTGCCACTGTATAGTCATCTTCCTGAACCTGGTGTACTTTGACTTCACCATTGATTTTCGTCATGCAGAACACAACAGAATTGCCAAAATATCCAACCTTGGCCTATCGTTTGTATACCAGTTTTGTGATAGCGTGATACGAAACACAAATATTTTACTATAGAAGCACTCCCAGAGCTTACACCCACGCCAAGCAAAGCAATGC
Source organism: Parhyale hawaiensis (assembly GCA_001587735.2). NCBI lineage: Eukaryota > Metazoa > Arthropoda > Malacostraca > Amphipoda > Hyalidae > Parhyale > Parhyale hawaiensis. Next base: position 6,569,975 of record LQNS02278145.1, read on the forward strand.
TTACGACAATGCATTCTAGTGCTTGATCCAGAATTTATTTTTTATCATCACAAAATTTTCTCGCCAGTTCCTCGTGAAGCTCCGAGCAGACACCTATATATATTTCATGAAGATCTGTCAATAATTTTCAAGTTATATTCTGTGAAATAGAAAGGCACACAGAACGACAAATACACAATCTGACCAACAGATCATCATAAAAATTGCATCATTTGTTTTTTGTGACATTCCTAAGAATTCCTGTAAATTTTATTAATATCCGTACATAATTTTTTCAGTTATGTGGCCCCGGAAAACGAGGTCGGCATACAAACAAACGGTTGAAAGGATTAGCGCCAGGAGCAGCTGTTAAAAACTATTTCGCCTAACATATCAAACTATCCCTGAAAATTTCATCAACACAACTTTTTGAGTTATGTTTGTGACAGACAAACTCCGACAAAATCATGACCTCATTGGTGGAGGTAAATATAAAAATATATCAATATACTAGAACGCTTCGTGGCATAAGACCCTCACCCACGGTGGGGACAAATTCAACACCTTCATTTTTGATGGCGGAATGGGACTTGATTATGGCGCCGATTTTTAGCCCCGATGTTTTGGAGCAGAAATTATTTTTTACTATCACCCCCTACTCATATCCACTATTTTTGTTGACGTATTTTGGTAAAATAAGGTATTCTAAGACGTTTTTCCTGAATAACATTTTCGTTGAAAATGCTTAGTTTTCGAGATATTTCATTTTGAACTTGTTTTTCTAAGAGAGAAAATACCCACACTGGTATAGTATAATGGAAAACCTCATTTTCATAGGTTTTCTTGGGGTAGTTTTGGTTGAATAAGGTTAGATTGGGTTAGGCTTAGTTAAGTTAGGTTACGTTAGGTTGGGTTAAGTTGGGTTAGGTTAGGCTGGGCTAGGTTAGGTTGGATTAGGTTAGGTTGGGTTAGGTTAGGCTAGCCTAAGAAGGTTCGGGTAGGTTCCTATGGATTGGCTAGCAAGCCTATAATGACTCTATTTTCTCAATAGAAAAATAATGGGAACTCCAAAGTCAAAAATATCTCGAAAACTGTCTATTTCCGACGAAAACGTTATTCGTGAAGAAGGTCTTAGAATGCCTTATTTTACCTAAATATGTCTACAAAATATTGAATTTGAGTGGGGGTAATAGTACATATTACCACGCCGAATATTTTTTCGCCCAATATTTAGTTTAGGTTAGTTTACGTAAGTAAGGTAAGGAAGGTTAGGTGAAGTTAGGTATGGTTAGATTAGGTATGGTTAGGTTAGAAAAAGAGCCGTTAGTATATTTGTGTGATTTAGCCCACAATCACGAGATGCATTAAATAAATACACTTTAGTCCATACAGTAACTACAGTATAGTGTTGATGTTAGCTTCTTTAGTATGTGAAAGTTGACAAGCGCGTTTTACATATTGGGCGACTATTTCAATATAAGTTTTTACATATTAATCTAAAATAAAAGGTTTTATAGTAATTTCATCTAGTCCGTATATCCTGTTCCAATTTCAATCAGCGCCAAAATATTCGGCGGAAAATAAAAATGTGGCGCCAAAAAAATCATGGCGCCAAAAAATCGGCCCCAAAAAGAACCGGGCTCTTTGATGGGAAGTTAACTCTAGATTTTTGGCATTTTTTACCTGTCAGTCAACTCCATTGACTGCCTGGTAAAAATTATTATTATGACTCAACTGCTTTTGCCTCATTTTGGGTAGAAAGGCAACAAAATTCAACGGAGTCCTTTTTAATGACCAGCTAACTCTAGATTTTTGGCATTTTTCACATCTCAGTCAACCCACCTGACTCCCTGAATAAAATTATGAAGATTACTCAACTCATTCTCCCTCTTTTTAGGTGGACAGACATACAAATATAACAACAAATATACTTAAATCTTCAGCGAATACATTATCGCCGCTCTTCGCTTCGCTCACGGCTGATAACAAACACACGATGGTGTTTCTTATCTATATTATACTAAAAGTCTGTAAAAATTATTTATTTGTGTTTCGTGTCTTGCTTGTATTATTTATATTTGATACAGATATTAGTACGAACACTGACGTTGCACAATGCTTAGTAAGATAAGTCACTTGACTTTGACTTATTTTTTAAGTTATCGATTTGAAATTGCTGATTATGTGTATTATAACTATTAATGTAATCCTGTATTGGACAAATGAATTAAATATTCTCAGCATCTCATGTCTTATACACTTTATACGAGGGTCGTTCCAATGTAAACTTCATATTTTTCAACTCAAAAAGTCGAAGAGCTACGAAGATGGAAGTTGTAAAATCGAGCTACATTTTGTGCTTTAGAATTTATTTTTCTATGTAGTCACCACCATTCCCAATGCACTTTTGCCAGCGATAGATGAGACCGCTAATACCTCGGTCCATTTTTTCACAGCTGCGACTACGGCGTTGTTGCAGGGAAACGCTGCCCACGTTATGCGTCCTTCATAAATTCGAATAAGCTAGTGGAAATTTGAGTGTCTGACAATGCCAGGTCACGACCATACTGTGGGGGAAACAGCACCGTCCAGCTGAACTGCGTCACACATTCTGTGGTGTTTAATCCTATGAAGCATGGCGTTGTATTGTTGTAAACGGAATGTTTCCCTTTTCTATAGCCAGTGCGCTGACACCACCATCTAACACTATGTACACGCATTTCATTCACCAATATCGGCCGATAGGTGCGAAAGAGTTGATCGTGGCGCACTTTGTTTTTCGGGGTGGTGTCTGTGCATGGGCTTCCGGAGCGCACTTTGTCTTTAACATCTTAGTCTCCACTCTGAAATCGACGAACTCATCTCCAAAATGTGCTGATATCAACTGCGTTCACCAGGCGTCGGTGTACGTTGATTAACTGTACTTCTGACGCACGCCCATGAAAGGAATTGCATGCTTAGATGAGTGTCATACCGCCAATATCTGCAACAGAGAGATGAAACTTTCAGGTCATGAGTGCATAAGTTCAATCATCATAACAATGCAATCTGCAATCCCCTCGGATCCTTTCGAGCGGAACAAAAATGTAAGAGGCATTGCTTTTGGAACTGCCCTCGTAATATTTAGTGATAACGGTATTTACGATATGCTTCTCCCAGCGCAGAGCCACAAACCTACATTAAAGACGGAATTTAGGATTTTTTGAACGATAAAACGGGGTGAATTTTAGCTTAGCTTGATTCGTTATGTAGGGCATGTTCAATTGGGCAGAGATATTGAGCTCTAGAGCTCTGATTTGCCTGAAACTTCAGACTGGTACCCTGACTTCGGCTCGTTGATTCCAGTGTTGGACGCTGGCCCCTTAATCGACCGCCTGTCCGACTTCCAAGAGCTCTAATTTACTCCGTAAAATGGAGATTTCAATCAGCGCAGCATAATCGGGTTACTTCCAGGCTGCTTCCAGTCTGGTCTGCATTTCCGGACAAGTTAAGTCGGCTGGGCTTGACTTGGACTTTGACGATCGAATCGAACGTGCCTGTAGTTCTAGAAAGTAAATTTTAAGAGCCGAAGGCGGAGTTTAGATGGAGTAAGGTGAACTTTATTGTGTAAAAGGCAGTCTAGTCCGAGGACTCGGCGTGATCTGCCAGGCCTCGATCATATAGCGCAAGGGTCTATTTATTGTAATTAGTTAAGTTATTGGCGGTATTATGGACCATTTGCCATAGCTTTGTACTTAGCGTCTAAATCATGGGAAATTATTCGACAGTGTAACACTTGCCCACTGTGATTGTACAATACATCAGACCAGATAACCAGAATCTTCAATCAGACCCTTCAGTGTTTGGAATCAAGACGGTTTACTTCGAGAATCAGTGCAGACCATCGGAAACACCGATGATAAATATGGGAAGCAGTCCCACTGAACGTGCGTGCCGCAGCCAAGTGTTGCTCTCAGGTTCAATTTTCGCCGGAGACAAAATACAAAACCAATTCCACTTTGACGTCGATGTCATCTTCCCATTTTCTGATTCCAACTAAATCTTTCTCGTTCATCAGTCCCTCAGCAAATCGAATTACTTAAACCAGCATTCAGCACCACTCGCAAAAAGAGTTGCATGTCAATAATAAGGTTTAGAAAAAAAGAATGAAAACTTTTAACAGCCTAAACAGCCCCGCTACAGTCAGAAATGCCATCATGGCCCTGTAAGGCGCAGTTGAATAGTGGCTGTACCAGGTCTGTTTGCTCACCGCCAGTCTCCTGCCAGGCGCCAAAGTTTACTTGGGAGACGAACAAGGGGCAGAGGCGGGGAGGAAGTACGTCTATTGTATGGGAGCGTAGTCTATTGAGGAACCTGGTGGAGTAATGAGCAGCAATGATGTA
>LQNS02278145.1:6574479-6592869 GCA_001587735.2 Parhyale hawaiensis
CCAGGCGCCAAAGTTTACTTGGGAGACGAACAAGGGGCAGAGGCGGGGAGGAAGTACGTCTATTGTATGGGAGCGTAGTCTATTGAGGAACCTGGTGGAGTAATGAGCAGCAATGATGTAGGCTAATGGAAGCTGAGGGTGGAGATGTGGGTATTTATTGCTACATGTCGCGCTTGGCACCGAGAGGATTAAGCGACAGGAATTATTGGTCTGCCCTGATTTGTTCAAACATAGTGCGACGCTTACGGGAGGTTGGGCTGCGGGTGGTCTCGGGGAGACGTATGTACATGCAGCCAAAGGGGAGGGAGGGGGTTAAGTTATGGCTGTTATTGGAGAGCCAGACGAGACTTGCTAGCGCAGCAATACTGTAATGATGAGAATGTCGGGTGGAGACTTCAAGTACCGGTACGGTTGAGATGCAAGACAAACGACAAGGAAAAGCATGGGTATGAAATGAAAAAACGATCGATCCATAACGCCTGCTTGGCTATTCGCAGACGAAAAATATAAGGTCCATACTTAAAAGTCTCCTAGATCAACTGGTTATGAAGAACACTGAAATGACACTGATACAAAAATTTATGTACTTTCAACGCACACATGTTTGTCGTGCGGTAGTACGCGATGCGAACTGCGCCACAACTACGAGAAACAAAACATAGCCTCGGGCAGGAACTGCCACAACCATCATAAACTAGAAAAAAAGTTCCTCAGAACTATTGACCTAGGTATGCTATACATAAGTGAGTGCTTAATGTGAACTTTGATACGTAAAATAAGTAAGTAACGTACGAAGAGGCAACTACAACGAACAAAGCCTGCACCAGTCAGTGACATCAAAGTAAAACTCAGAAGGAAACGCCCATTGGGCAATAAATTTTCCCTCAGCTCTCCAGACTACACCAGCTCTGTCAGTTGAAAATATGCAAAACATTAATATTACATCGGTATTAGTCAGTGAAAACTTAATAATGCACTTGGGGAAACCTTGAATTCGGGCCGTTAAAACTTGATGAAACGCGTGACATAACTCCTATTGCGCTCACTAATCTTTGAAAACTATAGGCGTCTTTTTGTGACCACTTTGCGGATGATTCTGCCTGATTGCGCAAAATCCGTGTGTTTTTGTGACCGCTTTTTACGTGATTCTGATAGCAATCAGCCGTGATCAGTGGTGAGAATTGATTGCAGCGTGATTTCCTCTGCAGGCTAATCATGCGTGATCAAGGAGTGATTCCAGCCGTTGGACAATTAAAAATTCAAAATTTGAAATACAAGGTCGTGATGTTTTCTTATATGTAGGGATAAATTGAATAATGTTATGATGATTGTTTGTAATACTGACTTCCAGAATTTTAGTTTCCTTAGTTTTATGCCTGTTTAGGTTCAAAATGCTTTAAATACTGCTTATTCATTTATGCATTGGCTTCAAAGTAAATAAAGGTTCATAAGAAATCCATTCCCCATCATTTTCGTAAAAATATGATAAAAATCTAATTTTCAAAAATAGACATGGCGTCTCTGGTTTGCTTACAAAATCATTGGCCGTTTTTGTGCTTTTCAGTGATCGCGATGATCATGATCACGGTGATTCTTTCTGATCACGAGTGTGGCCACGAAAAGATGCCGTATGCAGAGACGCCAGTTTCAGCGGATCATAACTTAGGAGACCCGCAAAGTAACTGTTAACTGGTTCGCTTATCCAAGATTTCCCCTAACTTTTGAGACATTGTCTGTCCCGCGCAATCAAATTTTTTATCAAATCTAGTAAAACGTTCAACTGTACACTGTCCAACCGACCCATCAGTGTTCCTTGACTGAGAGGCGTTCGCCTCACTGGGACACCTGGTGTACACTTTGTCCTTCTCGACGTTACCGGGCATCTTTGTTAAGCTCTTTTAAAATCAGACAAGCATGCTCCGCACTCTCAATTAACTGTTGCTGAATGTGCTGCGTCAACATTAAACAGAGACGTATATGAAGGTCGCTTTAATACGCATTCGTATTGGCAAGCATTCTTGCAAGCATATTGTTGTTATACCATTGCGTTCGTGACAAAGTTATTATTAACATGAATATTATAATGATTGTTATCGTTTAATGCACGTGTCCTGTACAGAAGGTGCAAGAGCAAGCATGTAGGAACAGCAGCAGGTAGACTGGGTAGGGATAAAATAATCTTATCTGCTGGCAATAGTCTACGACAAAGTTCCATACACACGGCGATAGCTGCAGTTTGTTAGCAGAAGGATGATAGTATTGCCATCCCCCGCGTAGCCAAACTTTACTGCCGCACAGATATCGAGCTGGACCAGTTACTACGCCGTGTACTGGCACATATAATGACCATTTGGCCCACCAGCGCTGTGCAAAAGGTTGTGCACAGGGCAGCCGGAGTTACTCCCAAGGTCAGCAGGGCACTGGGCGGCCGCAGGTGTAAACAAAAGTGCCCCTCAAGGTTCTGCTCATGGGAAGATTTCGACTCGCTCTGTCTGAGCTGCAAGTCCACTCCTACCCTGTCTGCACACAAGCCTTTTTCAAGGTAACTTTTTTGCCACAACAAATTTCGGGAATACAATTTCTGAGCACAGTGTCTTAGACAGTTGGAGAAAACACGGTTCGGGAATAAAATTGTCGAACATAATATCTAGGACAGTTCGTCATAATACGATAATACGATTCGGTAATACGATTGTTGAGCACACTATCTAAAACAGTTTATCATAATACAGTTTAGGCATACCATTTCTGAGTACAATATCTAAGACAGTTTGTCATCATTTGGTTAAGGAATATCACTTTGGAGTGGAATATCCAACACAGTTCAAAAATAGCAGTCCTGCTAATAGCACGCCGTTTTTGCACAAGACAGTCTGCCAGCCTGCCCGTGCCTGAGCTGATAAGCAATTTCAGCCTCTAGAATGACTGCATCTTGTCACGGTGCTAAAACAACGGCTACAAGATTTTAAAGATTTTGCTTGTTGCTGAACTTAGAATACAAGTTGTGGCGTAAAGTGGTGCCTTGAAATTGTATCGTAATCATTGAACGTATTTATACAAAATTTACTTAAAGCTCGGTTCCCCTTCTCTACTTACGGTACATAAGATCCACTTATGGGTGTGATTGTGTAAGTGCGTATTTTCGAACTATTCATAAATTAAGTGTGTAACCTTTCAGGTTGAAGATTTGCTCATCCTGAGGCCTGTTCACACGTTAGTCTTTTGCTTTGCGTTCGTACGTCACGGCGCTCGGATGGGTTGATGTGTCTGTTCAAGCACGAGAAGAGTGCACACTTGTTTCAAAGTTCCGATTCATTTCAACTTTGAAACTATATCCAAAAGTTTCATAGTGGCACTTGCCAAGCAAACTGACTTCATGGCTAACGTTTTTGTATATCTTTATAATTAAATATGATATAATACTTTTAATGTGCCCGTCACGCGATCATAACAGCAATAACCGCTTAATTACATCTGTAGGAGTTATAACTTACTTCTAATCCAACCGGTCTGTGTATTTATATTTATTTTTCGCAAGGATATCTGAAGTTAATTTTTGAATTCATAGAATAACGTGCATACCTGACAGCGTTATATAACGCTGCATGAGAGGAGGTTTGTTCTTTCACCAACTCAAATAACTTCAAGACAAATAAAAACTCATCGCGAAAGCATAAAATCCAATAGATTTAAAGACGCGTATATTCGGCAAATGATTTTTAATGCGACACCTTAAGCTGCGATGCTTCCCCTGCATTTTCGCGCAATCGATGCTCCTTGTTACTTATACGTTACTTACGTCTGTTCAGTCTACACTCTACACAGAGATTAATTCTTTGATTTGTTCCATAGGCCTAATTTGATACATTAGTACTCTTTGGTTTGCGAAATGCGTAGTTCAGTGCATTTCAGGTTCTTTACCCATTATGTCTGTCCTACGAAGCTGTAATTCACTGTCTTTCATGCTCCAACTTCCTTAACGTCCGGAGCTCCGCGAATCTGCAGCATTTGTTGAGCTTATACGATCTTCTCTTCTTCCTTTCTACCCCAGTCGCCTCCATTATTCTGACGTAATGGCGATAGCTCATAGACTGCCGGAGCGTAAGTCCCGAACGCTCTATGGGAATGGGCGGGTTGGTCCGTCTACTGGTCACTATATATTCTAATCTAATTAGGAAGTCGCACTGTTGAGTCGTTCGTAATTTGGATACTTACCCATTTTCTGATCTAAATTCATGATTTTCATACTTTTTATGCTTATTAACAGAGCAGCAACTTGCTTCGTTTGGCGTATGTATTACTACATAGTATCTCAAAGAGATGGTCTCCGAAACCACAGACCTACGCCAAGCAACGCAATGGCAACAAAAATTTCAATCCGGTCCAATATCCAGGGTTTTTTCTGATCAACACCAAAATTAAATGATCAGTTTCTCGTGACAATGATAACAATGTCCGAAAATTTCATACATATACCCGTCCATAACTTTTTTTAGTCACGTCGCCGACAGATAGACAGACAATCCCTGACAAGTACATTACTTCCTTGTCGGAGGTAATAATTCCTATACAAACACAGCATTATACGCGTATAGAGGGCTAGGATCGTTCACCACTATGAAAAAGTAATGTATCGCAATCCCGTCCTACCAGCCTTTACGGCTCGTAAATACGAGTGGAAACATCTAAGATTTTAATATACCAGTTCTGTGTTCATATTGGCTTTGGAATTGTGGTGCGGGTGAGTGTCTCTTAGGGAATGAAAGCAAAACTAGGAATGTACGTGTGTAAGATTCTGATGTGGGCGCAGTCGTTAGCGTCGTATGATCGTAATTTTTAATTCAACGGTTCGTTGCGAGGGCACCCCTCAACTGACCGAAGTAACCGATATATGACAGCATCTTAGGATGCCTGATGAACACAAAACATTTAACATCTGCATCCTATTAGTAGTGGTAAGTTTGCAGAAAAAAGTGGAATATTTTGAATTTATCTCGATTTAACAATAACGACTGGGTGGTTACTTACTATTAGCAGAATCTGCAACAATCTTGTAGTTATTACCTGCCTCAGACGACAGCCTACATATATAAAGCTGACCGACTTATAAAGCTAAAATGAGACATGACCTTTACAAGATATCCTGTCCAGTGTATGCAATATTGCCAAGCGCTGACCAAAGTAACTTCACACCTCCGTACGTACCAGAATTCGCTCTTATCTGAGACATGCCGCGAACACGTTCAGAGTTTCACGTTCTCACGACCACTCAAACACAACGAAAGGGCCAAAGAATTGCGCAAGAGCCTGTCATGAACTGAAGTGCAGCCGTCTCACAAATAAACAATCTGTTGTAGGTGATGCATAAATTTACCCTGGGCCCAGTGTAGCTTATACTGCCGGCTGTGGCGGAACAGTGCAAGAGGTCCCTTGTGGCAGCGTTGAATAATCAGACTCGGCAGGGTCAGAACGAACGATCTCGACGGGCGGACACAGCTGCGATCTACAGACTGGATACGTGCAAGCGTCTACATACCTACAGCGTATGCAAACCGCAGTACACGAACAATTATTGCGCAAACAGTTGGCATTCACACACAGTAAATATCACAAGTGCGTGCGTTGCAAACAAGTGGCCACCTCGAGGGAAACACTACGATACACGGCGCCCGGCACTTCACCGCTACACAGGGCTGGTACGACCATCTCCTTTGACCATCACCGCCAGACTGATAGTAACTGTAACTGCCTGAAGTTGAACTGAACAGAGAGAACACTCAGTGAGGGGCGCGCTTGTACCCTACTCTCTCAACACTACTGTTGTTTCCTACGCTGTGCCAGCAGGACCGAGAACAGTACTGACTACAGACAAGCCAGTTGTTTCAGTATACGAGGCTGGGGCTAGGGCAGAGGATGCAGCGGTAGCCTTGCAAACTAAATGATTAATGGAGCAAGCTGCGACGGACCACGTATTTGAATTTAATCATAAGCTCTATGCAGCTGCACGGGAACGACAGGCCTGTTGCTAGGTATATGCAGACTGCCACATAATACCAGATAATGTGAGCGATAATTGCATGAGATGAGCCATTTATCAAGATTTATTCTTATACATAGGGAGAGTTATGATTCATAAGACTGTTACGAGCTGAACACGTCAACGTGTGTGGGAAGAATTCATACTGAACTCAACAAATGGGTAAAGCGTACGTGCACATAACGGCGAATTTTCCCAGGCAGATCGACGGGACCGTTTCAGACTACAGTTTATCGAGCTTAAAATCCTGGAAAACGTTTGTTTCGCCAATTTATCTTTATTTCTAAACAAGAACTTGTTTACAATTCGGCCAGGAATTCGAGAGCACGGAGAACAGATTGACTTCTATAATCTGAACAGATATTTAAATTATGAAGTTCATTGTAGACACAAAGATGGTTGCCGTGTCCGACTTTTCATTTTTTTTCGACGTATTTATGTTGTTTTTTTTCAACAAAAGTGAACAAAATTTTGCAATGTAGGGGACCTTAAGGGTAAAATGAAATTTCCTCTTTGAAGACATTGAAAGAAATGTGCCGTAGTCTGCACCACGGGCCGTTGCTATAAGTAGCTTTGTTTGTAAAGAAAAAACAAGCATGCTTATTTTGCACAGAGTGCGTACGTTTGGCAATGGCTTTATTTCTCTAAAGTTAAATATAAATCTAGTTCACTGTTATCTCCGACATGGGCTCGAACAATATGCCTCAATACATGCCGTCAGGCAGGGCTCAGGACACCAATAACAGTAGACAATTTTCTACCAGCGAATTCTTGAATTATTTTGTATTTCTGCTGAGTAAAAAGAACAAATTGAGGAGTTGGTAGCAGTCAAATTGTCATTAAGAGAACAACTGCACGAGACAAGCAAAAGATTCACGAGCAAATACTGGTCTCACGGGCACTATCGCTCAACGTATGCTATTGGCATGCCAGCAGTTTATTATAGAAAATACGTTAATGAATTGAAGTTTTTATGGTAGACGAATCACGCCTCCGGAGCCCAGAAGTACGTCTGATGATAGGAAGGCTGCAGCGCAGCTGAACATCGGTCATCAGACAATCCATTTTATGTACACAAATCAGCTCACTTAGTTTAGATACAATAGAGAAAATTTTCTAGTAGAACTACGAGCTGAGGGGCTGATGAGCGTAGGATATATGTAATTAGAAATAAGAAGCAAAACATTGCTCCCGCATTCATGGAAGGAACTATCCTATAACGAAGAGCGCAGATTACTACCCAATTCTACCTAGAACGAATGAACAAAACCCATTCAGTTGAAATTAATCGGATATCCCCACGTATGTGTCTACTACTATATGCTCTGTGTTCAGAGCTGGGCATACATACTCAAAAATGAATCTAGATACCAGATACACCCTCAAAATGTATCTAGATGCAGTTTTACAACTGTATCTAGATACAGATAGTAGATACTTGAATGTATCTATAGACACAATAGTGATACTTTTCTATTTCCTAACGTATTCATTAATTTTAAAACTCTATATGGTTTAGAATCATGTAATTTAGGTTGATATGATTCGGGTTCTTCCAAACACTGTGTTACAATGACCTAGCTTTAAACATTTACCTCTACCTAAAAGGCTACGTAATTGTTTTATTGATCACGATTGTTTTGTCGTAAGATATCTCAACAGCTAATGGGGAATTTTAATAAAATGGTATAGTCTATAAATATACTGTCATGAGCACATTTATTGGAACTGTGCAATAAAACACATACATTGTTCTTAAAATCACGTGCAGGAGGTTGGAATGAAAGTCAATTATACACAATCAAATGTATACGCATCTGTTATTTATCATGCATAAATTGGATTCCGAAAAAATATGCAGTAGAACAGTTATAAATTAAAGTTCAAAAATCACAGGTTCAAAATTATTGTTACCATTTTCCTAATGATCGATTTTATGACCTTTAGCCTTACTCGTTGTAGTCTTTGGTTTAGTTTTTCACCAACTTGAAGCACTCTACAGCAAAAATATTACTCTACTCTTCCATGCAAATTGCCCCTAATTGGGTGAGGTTCTTTGTTTTTTTTTCTCCATCAATCTGGGAAGGCCACTCCAAAACATTAAAACTATAATTATTGTTCTCCAGCCAAGCCTTAGTCAAATTAGCTGAACGCTTCTGATCGTTGTCCTGCATAAAGCACCAACGTCGACCAAGAGACAGTTAATTATTGATTCTTTGCAGCTATCATTCAAAATTTGAACATATTTTGTTTTTCATGATACCTTTGACCTTCAAAAGGCGTTCTTGTCCAGTAGAAGCAAAACATCCCCGAAACATCAAGCGTCCTACACCGTGCTTCACTGTTGGTACGGTGTTCTTGGACAAAAAGGCTTTGCCAGATTTCCTGCAAACTTGTGAAACACAGTTAAGCCCAGACAGCTCGATTTTTGTTTCGTCCGAATATAAAACTTGGTTTCAGAGACCAATACTTTTGTCAGTGTGACGTTTTGTGAACTCCATCTTTGCTTCAAGATGTACAGGCTTGAGTAAAGAGGTCTTTCTCGGATGACATGCTTTCAATCCAGCTCTCTTCCAAACTCTTCCAACTGTGTGTCGAGATATATTGCTCCAGGGTCATACTGAGCATCTATGTAGATCGTAGGGCCGAGGCTAAGCGTGTATATGAGAGGGCACAGCATCGTCAGATGCAGCGTTCCAGGGAGTCTCTGCTGAATATTGACCATACGCATTGTAGGTGCAGTAAGCTAAGGGGTTCAGTTTTCGGCGCTGAACTTTCGTAGCTGTCCCTTTTTGATCCCGGTGGTGGTATAATTGCTGATCCCTCGGCTAAGGCGGAGCTTTTCTCGGCTCACATTGACGGGAAGTAGAGCATAGATGTATTATCATTGCCTCATGAATGTCACTCTGAGCCTCGTTTAATCCTTTGGCTTTCAGATCTAGTAGGTACTATTAAGGTGCTGCTTGAGGACCTGGATGCTTATACAGGTGTGGACCTGGTTGGAATGTATTGTTTGTTTTTTAAGGAGCTCGCCCCTAAGCTTGGAGTGATCTTGCGGCGCCTGATACGGTTAGAAAACTTTCTCCGTTGTTGTCATACTGAGAATATATATTACTCCTGTTCTCAAGGATCTGGTACGCCTTATATCACCAACTACCGACTTTAAAAGTATATTTATGTTGACGCCCGTTTTATCGAACGTGTTCGAAAAATTACTTACTAAGTCTTGTAAGCTTGGTCGTTTAGTTTGCTGCCTGCTGGTCAGTTTGCGTACAGAACTCTTTGGGTTGTTGTGATGCTTGTAGTCAGTGTCACACCATTTACAGTCTATGCTGGATTGTAGGTCTGAGGCACGCCTTGTACAGTTGGACTTTAGCGCGGCGTTTGACAGGGTTAACACAGGGGTCTCTTGTACAAGTTATAGTTGTTTGGGTGGTAGGGTTCTGTCAATCATTGGTGATTTTGTTCCTGAGCTAACGCAGAGTGTGTCTGTTGACGGTTTTTTGAGTGATACGTACCTGTAGAATTCGTACTGTTGTCGCTCATTCTCTGAATAGCGACCTGTCGCTCATTTTTGCATGGTGGTCGGCCTGCAATATGAAGCTGAATGCCAGTAATTCGACGATTGTCAGTCGGTCCTGGACAATTTTACTGCAGCATCCACATCTGAAGATAGCTGACTCTTTGCTTCACGAATCTAGCTCCTTGGAGATTCTCGATATTGCCTGTCATGCTGCTTACTTCTGAACCGCATATTAGGCGACTAGTGTCATGTGCTTCCAGTAAGATTGGGCTCTGGCGCAAGGTAAATTCTGTGTTTGATGACAAAGAGGTAGTCCACAGATGCTTTTATGCTTTATTGCTGCCTTCGTTGGAGTATTGCTCACCGGTCTGGGCTTCAGCTGCTGACAGTCACATGCGTCTGATGAACCGACTTGTTACTTCAGCAAGCAGGCTGTGCGTATATTTATAAGGTGTTCAACAGCAAGAGACATATTGGTTGTATTTTAGTCCCTGCCCTCTAGGTCTTTGGGAAAATTACATGTGCTGCCGTTGATGTGCACTCTTTCACCTTGGAGAAGGTTAGATGCCGAACTCGTCAGTTCAGTCGGTGGTTCTTGCCCAGTTCTGTTTCGGTTTTGAATTTATTGCCGGCATCGGCTTCCGGTCGTGTTGGCTTGCAGGCGTTTAAGTTAGCTGTTAATGGTTTTTGTTGGATTTTTCTGTAGTAGCGTTTCAGACTTCCCGCTATTGCATAATGCTTCATTCTGAGCGCATGCCCAGGAAGGCAACTGAAAGTAGAACGTCACTAAATATATACTGGACACGCTAGCTTAAGCATTGTAAGCAGTTATTCATTAAAACACGCATACTAAAATCAAGTACCGGGTACAGAGTGAACCACAAAGAGGCAAAATGAAACAGCGGAAAACAAGCATACGCTTGTTACCGATGGTCTCGTACACATTCCAGTGTTGCAGGCAACCTATTTTGAAAGTAATTTTAAGTGAGGTTTTTTGGCTCCATTGGTAGATCATCCAAAAGAAGGCTTCCCTATTTCAAGACGTCTGTATACCTAGTTTGTAAATTACTCTTCAGAGACCGGAACATCTCTGAGGGCATCATTTCGAGCTAGAATTGAGTCTGTCATAGAAGGAATGAAATTCTATCACGCTTCATAGAGTTGCAGTTTAGTTTCGTTTCGGGGTTACTTCAGTTTCGGAGGAATGGGACTTGCGAGGTAGCATTTCCGAAATTGACACAGAGACCTATTTCTCAGCAATGTTGAGAGGCTTCTGTAGAGCTGAGAGACTTTTCTGGGAAGTTTTCATCAAAATACACTGCAATAGTTCCAGTGGAATAGAATAAGAGACTGTAGGAATATCAAGTGTTCTTTCTCATATTGTTTTTAATTCTTTATAAGAAAATCATTATGTCGTTACCTCTTCCACACAATTTTTATATGGGTATCGATTGTAAGCTGGTTGCTGTGTAGAAAAAAAAATGGAATACGAGATCAGTTTTGTACAGTGTTCAGACGTGTATAAGATTTTACGCTGCATCTTATCAACATTTAGCTCTAAGTTACTTTTGTCAAACCGCTCCTTGAGTGGCTGTAGATTACTTTCTGCTCTTTGTGTGCAAGATCTCTTTATCCATTGAACAAGGGATTGCGATTAAACATTGTCAGATTGCATTGAAAATGAAACGTCATCTGTCAGCGATGGTACATCATCAACAAATATGGAAAAGTATGGGACCAAACACGGGCCCTTTTAGATTGCCAAACGAGTTTATCAAGAAATATGGACGCTGGGTCTCATTATAAGCACTATAATCACAGGCTGCCACTGAGATCGTTCGACTGCTTCAGACACTCGGTGTCTTAGTAAATAGAAAAACTTGTGCTGATCAATTCTGTAGCTGTGAGGTTTGGTAGTTAAGGTGAGAACTTCTGCAAGATGTTGGTTAGATGCCAAGTTCCACACCAGGCGAAATGATAATCCAGACGCTAGATCTGCTGTGAACGAACGCGGCTTTCCTTTTCTGCCAGTTATAAAGTTGCACACAAAAGTAAAGATAGAGCAAAAAATAAGAAAATTCGCACAAGAAAATAATTTTTTCAAAAATATTATCATTTATATTTAGATTTACTGGATAAAACTAGGTTTCCATGTTTTCGAAATATTGTAAACTGCAAGCCTCTTCTCTATTGCCGAGAGGTGCTAAAAAATATTTCACCCCAGTAAAAACAGGATTAACATTGAAGAAACTTACAATGTGGAGAAATCCTGGAGTTGGTATAAACCAGGGGTCGACGAACTTTTTAACTGAGGGGCAACATGGATATTTCAAAATTGACTGACGGGCCCGGCCAGCACTCATTGCATTCATATTAAACATAAGCTGAAAACAAAATACAGTCTTCATACTTACATTCACTTTCAGTAGGAACAGTGTTGTTCATCACTCTTTTTTGCCTGTACATCCAAATCTGGCTCGTTAAAATAGGTTAATATATAGAAGAACCCAAAATCATCGGTGGGCTGGATTAGAAAGACTATATAAAGGACCGGATGTTGGTCGCGGGCCGTGGTTTACCCATTCCTGGAATAAACGATAGCGTCAATTTTAATGTGCACGATTTGCGTATCAAATTATGTATCTGTGTTACGACAGGTTTTCTTGCCGAGGTTTTTCTCATATAGTAGTTTGAATGATACATATTACTGAAGAATACGATAAGAAGCACAAGTCGAATTTAGTTACCCACGACGCGCGTTTCGCTGTACCTCAGCCCATCAGGTAGGAGGCACAAAGTTGACAAAATTTAATTCGTTAGGATCTTGTGAAATTTTGGCAGGTTATCATAGGAAGATGTAACTATGATACCGAGTTTTCGCAAGATATAAATGTTATTTCCTATCTACCAAATGTTTCTTCAGTTTTGAAATACTGTCCGTTGAGTCGACACCAATTCCTGCTCGCAATGCAGAAATACAGACAGATGCACCGCGGCAAGCAAGTGCACGTTCTTCCAAAGAGCACGTTAAGGTTAGCACAGCAGTTTGCTAGATTTCATAAACAACAGCTTTAAATTACAATTGGTGAAAACACATTACACAACAATCCAAAGCAGAAGTTAGAAGCGCAGACTACAGACGAAGATCATTCAATTCGCCTGAATTCTGAGGAAGTACTGGAATTGGCCAGGTGTGTGTGTTAGTATTTACTGCCCATCTAACGCATACATAAACCAGAGCACTCTGGGAGCGCATACCTCCGCCAAGCGAGGCAACGGTACCAAAAATTTCAATTTGGCTCTGAAGCCATAATTTTCTTTGTATAAACTCCAAAATCTAATAATTTGTATTTTTTGACAGTAATAACAGCTTGTGCAATTTTTTTTGAAGATCCGTTCATAACTTTTTGAGTTATACTCCTAACAAACGTTTTGACAAACATTAGTCAAACATACAAACGAACAGGGAACAAACCGAGCTGCACCAAAATTTAATTATCTATGTCTTTCAACATTACTAACAACCACGATAAATTTCATAAAGATAAATTCATTATTTTTTGAGTTGTTGTGCTAACAAGCATAAAATTAAGAACAAAGACAAACGAACAAACTGTTGATTACCAAAATTTGGTCATTTACTTTTCATTATATACTTAATAACTCATGTTAATTTCATAAAAATCCATCCATAACTTTTTGAGTTATGGCATTGAGAAAAAGGAGGCAGACAAACAAACAAACAAACGGACATATCTCCACCAGAAGTCAATCATCTGTTTGTCCTAACATCTCTAACAATCCCTGTAAATTTCGTCCAAATCGGTTCATAACTTTTTGAGTTATCTTGGTGACAGACAGACAAACAAACAGATAGACAGACCAAGAGACTGACAAACACGACGAAAACATAACCTCCTTGGCGGAGGTAACAATAAAAAAATACCTGATTCTGAGCGCGAATACCTCCACCATGAAAAATTTAAGTTGTCCTGAAGCTTCATTTCTTTATTATCATTACCAAAATTTGGTCGTTTGCGCCTCTTAAAGTTAATGGCAGTATCTGTATTTTTATCAAAATCCATTCATAACTTTTGCGTTAATTTCTACCAATTACTAAGACATAAAATAAAACACAGATACGAACAAACTGATCATCATCAAAATTCAGCTCTCTTTACCAAACATCTTTAATAAATCCTGTTAATTTGATGAATATCCGCACACAGCTGTTCAAGTCATGTTCTGATAGAGGTAAAAACAAGCATCGAGACATACAAACAAGCTGACTGACAGATCGCAAAAATTCGGCCAGCTGCTCTTCGTAATATTCCCAAAAATTACTGCAAGTTTCATGAAAATTTCTCCACAAATGTTGGGGCCATGTTACAAAAAATATATATATATATTCAGACGGGCGGATCTTCACCAAAAGTTAATCATCTCTCTCTCTCTTGACATCCCAAACATGTATTGTAAATTTCATAAGGATTATCCAAACCTTTTTTTTAGTTATCTTGATGATAGATAAACAAATTCTGACCTAAAACACAACCTCTTTGGCAAAGGTAACAAGTGATTACCGAAGAATTTCAGTGGCTCTCGTGATCGAATGTGTGAAGAAAGTTATGGAGACAGGAGAAAATTCATGAGACAATGAAAGTAAGGGCAGGTTTGAGAAACGCAATCCTGAATTTGAGCTGCTACTATTGAAAAGAATGTGAATAGAGGGTACCTACGTTAAGTGCTTTAGGTTAATCGACAAACGTTGCATTAAATGAGGAACGTAAACTTAGCTGAGGAGCGTTGAGTTAGACTGAGTTGTGTTAGCTTAAGCTTGAGCTATGAGTGTAGATTAGATGAGGAACGTTAGTTCGATGAGCAGCATGAGGTTAGAGGAGGGATGTTAGGTTTGGTAACGAGCGTTAGGTCAAATGAGAAGCGTTTTGATGGATGATGAGCGTTAGATTAGACGTGTACTAGATTACCTGTGGAGTGTTACGGTAAATGAGAAGCGTTAGGCCAAGTGAGGAGCGTTGGTTTCAACGAGAATCGTGATGTTAAATAGAGCACGACGACGAGTGATTTGTTGTAGGAGGTGCGTTGGGTTGGATGATGAGCTTTAGGTCGAATGAAGAGCGTTATGATGAATGATGAGTGTTAGTTTAAATGAGAAGTGTTAGGTCGGGTGGGGAGCGTTTGGTTGGGTGAGGAGTGTTTACTTTAATGGCTTAAGTAGGGAGCGTTACAATGCACAAAGAGCGTTAGGTTGGCTGAATAGCGAAAGTTTAAATGCTGAGTGTTACGTTTTATAAGGAGCGTTAGGTTAAATGATGAGTGTAGGGCTATATAAAAAGCGTTTAGTTGGACTAGGTGCGTTCAGTTAGACAAAGCAATGTTGGATGGCGAGTGCTAAGATAGATGGGGTACTTTGTGTTAGGTAAAGTGCGTTAAGTTGACTGCAAAGCTATAGCTTAGATGAGGAGGGTTATGTTGGATGAGGAGCTTTCGCTTAGATGATGCGCGGTAGGTTAGGTGAGGAGAGTCAAGCTATATGAGGAGCACTAGCTTAGAGCAGTACGTGTTAGATGGCACATTTTGAGCTAGATGAGTGGCGTTATACGCTCCACTGGCAAACAAATTAGTCACCTGTTACTACATGAAGCCTTCAACGAAGCCTCTGTCCAAGGGGCGATACAAGTAGGAGGTGAATGTGTCAATCATGTTCTGGGGCTGTTGTAATTAGTTGGAAGTGGGTCTTTTGGTTGAAATAACCGTCAAACTGAATCAGGAAGGCTACATTGATTTGTTAAATGAGTAAATCGTGTCATTTGCGCAGTATCTGCATGAGGATCAAACTGCTGCTTCGGCAATCTTCCAGGATGATAACTACTGTATAGATCGGGCTAGATCGGTCATGTATTGGCATGGAAACCATTCTGGCTCTGTAAGAATTTAAGGGACCATTTTGGACAAGCTTGGCGCCGAGAATATCCTACGCGTATAACTTTGCTGATTTAAGGAATCGATTGATGTGGCAGTGGTTCGAATGGATCAAGTGTAGATTAAAAACCTTATAGCTACAATGCCTTCCAGAATTGTTGCTATCATCAGTGCTCGGGGAGGCCCTACACCTTATTAGTAACAGGTGACTAATTTTTTGTCCCGGCGAACTTGTTAGAAGAGGTGAGTTACGTTAGATATGGTGAGTAGCATCAGCTGTGGTGGGTTATGTTAGATAAGGTGCTCAACAAGTTCGCTAGATTAGATGGGATAGTTATTAGGTAGGTTAGAGGAAGTGCGGTAGGTTAGATGGCAACTGTTACGTTGAAGTCCGTAAGGTAGCTGTGGGGTACGACCTGTTCTAAAACTCGTATGCATTGGATGTTGGACTAGCGTTACATTAGACGATGCATGTTAAGGGAGACGGACGTTGTTGAGTTATGGAGTTCACCAGGGTTAAAACGACTGGCGTTAGCTTAGACGGTGTGGGTTCCACTAGAAGAGCTGCATTAGGTTAAAATTAATTGAAGATGTAACAGTGGTACAGTTTTACAAGTGAAGACACTCATCAACCGAGAAATTTCCACGGGTCCCGCTAGTTAAGAGTAAATTTCAGTGTGCGGTAGATTTGCCAGGTTACTGGAGGTTGCAGAAGTAAGAAACAAATCCGAATGTACTCTGTAAAAACTTTAAGACCACAGTGATGGACGGTTCAAACAATGCGATTCGTACGAGAAAACGGCATTTACTTGGTCCTTACAAGGTTAAATCTGTGTGTCGACCATCTCACGCTCTTAAATCTTTCATTTATTCCAATGTGTTTTTGGTTAGTGGCTGCGTTGTTAAAGCTGCATCTGATTTATCTAGAATGAAATGACAGCACATCTGCAAAAACAAGTCAAATGCTTGAAAAGTTCACACTTTGTGGACCACGTTACTCATAAAGCTTCATAGGAAAAGAAGTGCTTGGAAGTGAAGTTTAATCATATCCAGCTCAGGCTGTAGTGTTTGGCCGCAATTGGAATCTTTTTCCTGTCCTGTTACGGTATTTTAGAGAAGGTGAGCGTTAGGCGTGTTGGGATGCATATATAAATATAACTAAATTAATTAATTATCGAATGATTAATGAGAAAGTAAATGAGATATAAAAGAATGTGACCAACGAACTGACAATTAAGATGCATGTGCCTTTATAGCTCTTGCAATAACGGTATAGAATTCTACAGCATTATTAATATTTATCATTTTAAAATACGCCTGTCCTACTCGCACACTCGAGATCTTCAACTAAAATATCAGTTAATCGGGATCAATTTGGAAACGAAATTATAGTACACACATGGAATGCAAAATATCAACGCTGACACAACACTCAGTGCCGAACATTAGGAGGGCAGCCAACCTCCGACATGGAGACGGAAAAGTTTTAAAAATTAATCATGCGCATGGCAAATAACGGTGTCTCACCTGGAAGATGGCAGCGACGAGCCTAAATTGCGGGGAAATCAAAAGCATGATGGAAATTATAGCATGATCAAATCTACCTACAGTGGTACTGAAATCATCGAACATTTACTTTTACCATCATAATACCAGTGTCTAATAATGCTTATGGAACTATCCCCAACTTTCCTTGATTAGTGTTGTTTTAGCTACTTACTTTTAAAGTGGCCGTGACGATCGTTACACAGATGCAACCTAGAGTTCAACCTAGTGCTACAAAAGTGCAAAATTCTCTGAAAGTACAAATAGATATCTGAATAGCTTATATGGGAGTTATAGATGAAGCATTAAGCAATCTAGATGTGTACAGGTTTTGTAAGTTACCCTTGGGACTTCAAGAAAGTCAATCTTGCTCTATAAAATGGAGTTCCCGAAGGCTCAACGTATTCGCGCTGCATAACACTGCCAACACAATACAAACTGATGCAAAGTGGCAAAGCCATAGCTTCTGGCTGACGTTTCGGACAAGTCAAGCTCTGAAGGTTTACTTTGACGCTCAGTCGAAGGCACCCTGAGCTACCCGTGTTCCAAGTCTTGGGGCACGAGTATCTTAAAAAATTGTTCACTCTCGTCTCCTTTTCGAAATTGTAAACATGGACGCCTTTGGAAACACGGCAAATCAGTGGCCTCAAGCGAAGGTAGTACGTAGTCTTTCTGTCAATGACGACAGGCCTTTTTACGTAAAATTGAAAATGGACTTCACTAAAAACCTGTGGTAATGTGTGCTTCACAGCCTCGGATAAAAATTGCAGTACTGTCATTCTGAGCAACCCTAGCAGCTAGTGAAGTTTTTTTTTTCTCCCAAAATCTGCTCAGGAAACCGTATTTTTGTGTATGACATCTATTGCTAGTTTATTACTTTACAAGAACTTCATTATTGGCTATTTATTTTATTACTTGTAGTGTTATCGATACAGAGAAGGCTAATCAGTTAGCACTGTACAATACAAGGTAAATTCCGACCATAATAATAATAATACCAGTCACCATCTCAAAAAACAGTTGAGTAAAACCAAGAACTGGAAAGCATCCAGACCAGATATGGTGCAAGACTACTGGATCAAAACTTCCACTTCGCTGCAAGCCAGAATTGCTGCACAGCTTGACGATTGCGTGCAAAGCGGATCCGTCCCACCGGAATGACCACAGTGAAGACGGTCCTAATCCAGAAGGACAAGGCAAAGGGCACGGAGGTCAGCAACCCAGGCAAAAATAATCGCTGTAACATTGTCGTAGGACCGCCGAAAGGAGTCACGCTAGTCGAAATGAGTTGTAAATTGCCGAAATGAACTGTAGAATTGCCGCAAAATAAACAATTGGCCAA
>LQNS02278145.1:6638123-6651644 GCA_001587735.2 Parhyale hawaiensis
ATTCCACGTATAGTTTCCTATGATTTGTGGTTGGAATTCCACTGAAAATCATTTTGTCCGGAAAAATACTTATATTTTGCTATATTTCAACCTTTCCGCTCATAATCATCGGTATTTCCGCCTAAAATTTCCGATTGGGTTCAGATTCTTAAAGTAGAGGTTTTCATCTCTAATTTGGTATGTATAAAAGCTATTTTTGGTGAATTTTGGTGAATTTTCAAATTTTAGCCTCAGGTTGACATCAGCATGGAATGACTACAAAAACTACTAGAACATCTATGGCTATGTCCTTTGATGTGACTTCCGTTCACAATCTTCATAATTGGCGATTACAATACTTATATAAGCAAGGTGGGGAGATCAGCACACTGCCTGAATGTGCAGCTGGATGTCACGGCGCAGAGGGTGCAGAAATACTTGCACGCTACCTGGGATAACTCAACGCCTCTGCGACCTCGCAGCGATCAGCAATTCACATTTTGTCATCAGATGCCATGCATGACGTAGTGGTGTCTATACGTGATGTCTGAACGTGATGTGAGTATACCTGTGGTGAGCCCGCCCTCCCGTATGGAGGAGAAAGGCAGCACTCCCTAGAATGTTGAATTTTCTTTGTTTTATATTTCTACAGCTATTTCAATTATATCAGAGCGTGATATCACTCTTTATATTTACTCAATTTAGGATTTGAAGTTTATCTTAACATCCACTGTTTCAAATTTCATCTAACATTACATTCACAAAAAATTTAAAGCAAATGCTGAAGCCGCTTCAAGAGACATATATCGAGAGACTTAACACATCTCCAATTGCTAATGTAGTTTTTGTTCGTCTTCACACAGCTGCTGCGGCTACGATGAAGTTGAAGTGCTTAGCAAGATGCGCCGTCGCCTAGCTTTGCACACTACTACACTCAGTCCCATGGGCTATACGGAATTGTTAATTTTATCCATCAAAATGAAAAACAAAGTGGTTTTCCAAGGGCTTCACAACAGCCCGCTAAACAGCAATGAATACATGAAAAAGTATTTACCCTTTACTCCAATATAGATATCCGTCTTTCAGTGGGTAAGGATTTACTTCAGTAAGCCATTGCTTGCACTTACACGGAGAATATTCCCGCTTTTCAGCGAACAGAACCTGAATTACGACGCAATCTATCCAGCATGGCACTTCTCGGTAGACTGAGTGACACTCTCTCTGTCTAAGGGCACTTTTGGCCATTTGTTCACGCTATACGCCACTTTCTTTGTCACCGCGAACAGCGACTTCTTTATTCCTTATGCTCGCTATTCCAACTGACAGTACCTCTACACCATTTCTCCAGTTAGTTTCTCTTGGCTACAGTATAACATACCTTCCTGTCGCAGTGTTATAATACGTTATAATTACGTGTACGTACTTTCCCAGGTGAAAATCTAATGACGAAAGTAGTACTTATTGTTACCCATGCATCGTCGAAAAAACAAACAGAGCAAACGCTATTTCAATATCTATATATACATAGGTATAATCGAAATTTAATCACAATTCAGTTAGCTTCGCAGCCTAATTCATTGTATGTCCTAATCAAGGCTGAAATATAGACAACTCATTGCTGAAGTTTTGGTGGGGCTGTGGCAGGACTGTCACTGCTGTCTGTGCAAGTTCACATTTCAGGGCTCATTTGATCGGCTCGTCAAAGTCGATTTATTTAAGCCGAGGCCAGTGCACTTAACTCGTCTGCACCGCAGGAGGCATGTTGCATGTGTTAGCAGCAACCTGGTTATATTGAGCCGACGGAAAGCTCCATTCCACGAAGTAAGTTTGAGTTCTTGGAAGGCTAGCAAATAATCGATTAAGGGTCAACATATGATACATGCATTAATTGGTCGAAGCCAGTGCACCTTGCAAAAATTTCAGACAAATCAAGCCCCAGACGCTTAAGTTTAACGCCCAGTCGAACGCTCCCTGAGGGTACGTTCGACTGGGCAGCGAAATTATGCCTTCGAGGTTTGACTTGTTCGAACTTCACGCGGGTGCGCTGGCTTCAACCCGCTGAATTGAGTTTCCGGCATTGACCTTCAATAAGTTACCCTTGAGACTTCTAGAAACGCAAGCTTGCTCTGTAAAATGGAGTTTCCGGAAGGCTCAGCGTAATAGCGCTGCTTAACGCTTGCAACTCAATACAAAATGATGCAAAGTGGCAGAGCCATAGCTTCTGGCTGACGTTTCGGAAGCTCTGAAGGCTTACTTTTGACGCTCAGTCGAAGGTACCTTTAGTCACCCATGTTCCACGTCTTGGGGCACGAGAACTAAATTGTCTTAAAATTGTTCACTCTCCTCTTCTTTTCGACATTGTAAACATGGGCGCCTTGAAAACACAGCAAATTCGTGGCCTCAAGCGAAGGTATTACCTAGTCTGTCTATCAACGACAACGACAGGCCACTTTCCGTAAAACTGAAGATGGACTTCACTCAAAACCTGTGGGAATGTGTGCTTCACAGCCTAGGATAAAAAACTACAGTATTGTCATTCTGAGCGACCTCGGCCGCTAGTGAAGTTTTTTTCTCTCAAAATCTGTTCAGGAAACCGTATTTTTGTGCATGAAATCTATTGCTAGTTATTACATTACATGAACTTTATTATTGGATATTTATTTTATTACTTGTAGTGTTATCGATGCAGAGAAGGCTAATCAGTTCGCAGTGTACAATACATGGTAACCTGCGACCATAATAATAATAATAATAATATTAATAAAACGAGTCACCATCTCAAAAAGCAGTTGAGCAAGACCAAGAACTGGAAAGCACCCGGACCAGATATGGTGCAAGACTAGTGGATCAAAACTTTCACTTCGCTGCACGTCAGAATTGCTGCACAGCTCGACGATTGCCGAACCGTGCCCACCTGGATGACCACAGGAAAGGCGGTCCTAATCCAGAAGGACAAGGCAAAGGGCACGGAGGTCAGCAATTACCGTCCTATAACGTGCTTCCCGCTCATGTGGAAGGTGCTGACGGGTATAATTTATGAGCGAGTCTGCCAACACCTAGACTCAAAGAAGCTCCTACCTGACGAACAGAAAGGATGCCGCAGGAACACCAGGGGAACGAAGGACCATTTGCTAGTCGACAAGCCCCTCACGAAAGACGCCAGGATCAAAAAGAAAAACCTAAGCATGGCTTGGGTTGATTAAAAAAAAAATCTTCAACATGGTCCCCCATTCCTGGATCCTGGAATGCCTGGACATCTACGGCATTGCCGGCAACATCTGAAACCTAATCGCGACGACCATGCCCAACTGGAAGACCCAGCTCACAAGTGCCAATAAACACTTTGGCGAGGTGAGCATAAAGCGGGGCATCTTCCAGGGCGACTGCCAATCTCCACTGCTCTTTGTCCTGACCATGATCCCCCTCTTCAAGACCCTGAATAAGGCTGGCCAGGGCTACAACTAGAGCCGTACCATCAAGCTCAACCACCTGCTATAGATGAACGACCTGATGCTCTAGGCTAAATCAAAGGATCAAGTAGAGCAGCTCCTTACTATAGTTCATCAGTACTCTCAAGACATCAAGATGCAGTTCAACGTTAGCAAATGCGGACTCCTTAACATCGAAAGAGGAGAGGTTACTGCATCCGAGGGACTCATCATCGAAGAAGGTACCATCAAGGACATCGGGGAGACAGGTTACAAGTACCTGGGTGTCATGGAGTATAACATTATTCTCCACAGAACGATGAAAAATTCCATTCGGAAGTACCTCACCCGACTCCGGCTCATCCTGAAATCACACCTGAATGGGGCACCACAATCAAGGCCATCAACACCTTGGCCGTCCCCGTAGTCCGATATTCTGCTGGTATTATTAACTGCACCAAGAAAGACTGCACCGACATGGACATCAAAATCAGGAAGCTCAAGACCATCTATCGAGCTCTGCACCCAAGATCGTGCGTGGACAGACTTTACGTTTACGGAAGAGAGGGGGGCCGTGGCGTAAAGGACTGCGTCGAAACGGGAAAACGCGCTCTCTCCCAACACTTCAATGAGAACGACGACCCGTGGGCACGCTGCTTAATTGAGGCGAAGTTGCTGAAAGAGACCGAAACGGCTGATTAGTTCAAGCAGCGACGACGCATCGATCGGACTAACAAATGGATGAGCTGTCTTGATGTCCGGCCAGTACCTCGAAGCTGTTCAGGAGAAAACCGTACCAGACTCTTGGAACTGGCTTCTGAGGGGTGAGCTCAAACGGGAAACAGAAGGCACCATCCTAGCAGCCCAAGAGCAAGCCCTCAGAACCAGGTACATCCAGAACAAAATCGACAGAAAGAACGTGCCAACAACCTGTAGAATTTGCAAGAGCTCGGATGAAGCCTTCAACCACGCGATAAGCGAATGCGGAGTACTTTCGCAAAAAGAGTACAAGCGCAGGCACGATAAAGTTGCTCGACACCTTCACTGGACCCTCCTGCGGATCCACAACTTCCCGGTCTGTGAGAGGCGGTACGAGCAAGAACCCGAGCCCATGGTTGAAAATGAAGCCGTGCAAATCTACTGGGACAAAAGGCTTGAAACTGACAGAGTAATCCACGCCAACCGACCGGACATCGTTGTCAAAGACAAGTTGGAGAAGTCGGCCAAACTGATCGACGTTTCAATCCCCTTCGATTCCAGAATCGTAGACAAGGAAACGGAGAAGAAGGAAAAGTACCGTGACCTTGCCATCGAACTTCAACGACTGTGGCAACTGAAGGTGAACGTCGTCCCAGTGGTCATCGGCGCTCTGGAGGCAATGTCCAAGAATCTCAAGACTGCCCTGCGAGAGTTGAAGTGCGGCCATCTCCATCAACGAACCCTCCAGAAAAGTGCTGTACTAGGAATAGCGCACATCATTTTCGCCAAGTGCTCTGAGCCTTAGGTTGCGAGATATGACCCAGCGCCAGAGCGTTGAGCTCTTCATCGCTCAATCAATCCAAACTTTGGGTTGTGAAATCCCCTCGATAATAACGATAATATTTTTTTTTCACAAAAGAAAACAAGGGAAATTAAACTGAGACAAATTCAAACAGTAAATATTACGTCGACTAATCCTCATACAAAATTTAGCGTTTCGGGATTTGTTCCCATCTTCAGAGATGGGATGGGAGCAAATCCCGAAACGTTATATTTTATTTAGGAATTAATTGATATAATATTTACCATTATAATTTTTTTCCTTTACAGTTTGCAATAGCAATGCGATTCTGCTACAAGAGAGCAGCTTGGCTGCCGGTAATGACGGAGAATAGTCGCCTGAGATTGATAAGCTTACCAGCTTTCTCGGCCACTCTGTGTATGATGTTTCCCTGCGTAGCGGATCAGTTTCTGCTATTTGCTATGGCAAGGCTAAGGGTCAAAATGGAATAGCCATTAATGTGGTGTTGTTATTGTTAATCTAGAGAGTTTGTAGCGAAGCTGCAGCAGCGTCCTTGCCTCGCGAGAATATAATACTTATGATGAAGTTATTGCGTACCTGCGCTGCGTCGCTATAGCGGTGCGAGACACTCGCTTCATTTCAATATCTCGGCTTAACCACTGCGACTTAGATAAAGTGCAACGTTTAGGGCATGCTCGACTTGACGTCAAAATTAAGCGTCAGAAGCGTGACTTGCTTGAAACTTCACGCAGGTGCACTGGTTTCGATCCGCTCAACTGAGTTTCATTCATTGACCTTCAATCGATTATATTTGACGCTGCCAGAAAGTCAACCATACTCGGTTCAGATCGACGCAGTCGTGTTGCTTCTGACACTTGCGATATGATTCAGAGCGACAAAGCCAAAGCTGCTGGCTGAGGTTTCGGACAAGTCAAGCCTCTATGGTTTAATTTTGATCGTAATCGAACATGCCGTAAATCGCTCATTCGATGTCACTATTGCGTGGCTAGGCGCGATAAATCCCGCAGCTTTACGACACAATCACTTGTGACAGTGTGCACACGGCTTGCCGGTCTCTGGAGGTATTTTTCTACCGAGGCCACACTGTGCAATCGTAGGCTCAACTTCGATGCGATTACCTTGTAAAAGTCGATATCCAAGACGCCTCTGTTGGATAACGAAGTTGAATAATCTGTGAGCTGAACGCCCGGTCATAATTCGTGCATACAATTGCATGGTGTGGCTCTGGATTAACAGGTACTTCGCATCGGTGACCAACGGAGGTGGAGGCACTAGGAGCAGTGCTATTGTGTACTGTTAAATGGAAGAGCAGCAATTCTTCGTGATCTCTGAATGGTTTGTTACATTCCAGTAGGGATCTATGAATAGTTAGACCGACAACGTCCACTTACGGTAAACAGACTCAAATCTTCAGGACCCAAAATGAATCCATTGTGCTTGGACAATTTCGTCCGTGTGGTTACATGCTTATACTCACAGAGCGTCGTGACCGACACCTCTCCAATCTTTTCACCAGCTGTGGCCCTAAAAAATACAGGATTAAATAACTACTTGACTGATACTTTTCCAATGTCACTAGCACCTTTGGATCTACTCAAATAATACAGCATTCAGTTAAATACAGCATTCAGTTACTCTGTGACCGACACATTTCCAACGTTTTTAGCAGCTGTGGACCTAAAATTACAGCATTACTTTAGTACGTCGGGGTGCAGAAATGCCCAATTTTTTTGCTAGAGAAAGTAAACTGCGAGTGAGCAGCGGACGTACCAGCAGGTCAGAAATATCTTTCGTCCCACCGTCTCCATGCCGGCCGAGCGGCGCCGGGCCCCCTCAGCTCAGCCAGTCGTGGCGGTGCGAACCAGACGAAATAATTGTACCTTGGGGGCAAAATATGCACATGAACCAGTCCGATCGTCGCCCACACTGTTACTCCACAGCTGTTAGATGTTACCTGATCTTGCCTCACAGTACCTGGTCATACAGAGGGGCCATGGTACTAACATCGCAATATGATAACGCATGCTCTGGCCAGAGGTGCACTGCAATACATTGGGAATCAGTTCCAGAAACGAGAACAATTCAAGCGAAAAAAAAAATAGATTTCACCTACAGACCATTTTGTGGAAATTTGGCGTAGTATTGCAAGTAATATGTATTGTAAATACATCGTACTAGAGACAGCGTTGAAAAAAAGCCAATGAGGTATTTACGTAATAATTGAGTGATTTGTTGCTACAAAATTAGACTGTTTTATGTCAACCCTAGGGATACCGACGGTGCTAACAGGTGGGTCCACAAACTTAATCCTTCGTTTCCAAAGCAGCTGATGTACCGATGGTTAAATACTTGTCTAAGCTGTCAGTTACTGCCACTTATTATCATCATGAACAATAGGAGTGAACAATAACTGAGCGCATGATGTACGCACAATAGCGGTGCAGCGTTCAAGTGGCACGAAGCAATTCCGCAAGAGTCGCAACCCGTCAACCAGACAAATATCCCGAAGTAAATCCTCTTAGCAGTCCACAGGATTGTTTTGAACGGGAAGCCTCGCAATGATGCTGGCTGGACTTTGAGGCCGCTGCAGCAATGCGGGACAGCAAATAAATGGCGCCACATCCGCAACTTCGGAAAATCTGCACCAGGCCAGTATTTCTCAATTGGCTTGTTATTAGAAGACGTCTTCTGCAGCGATGCATTATGGTGACAAACCCATGTTTGTGAACGCTCTTGGTCTGGGATAAGAAAATTTGTATCCCTAGCCCCTCCAAAGAAAAAAAAAGCAATCAAGAGTTAACGATATTGCTGATTATATCTCATGGAGTTTCTCCGTTCCTACGTCGCCAGTCTGGTGTCATTTAATAATAATAATAATAATAATTAATTGCTGACTAATCCATAACTTCTTGATTTATATTCTGACAAACAAACAAGCATTAGCCAAACACATAAATCAGCAAGCCGATCATAACCAAAATTTTGCCGTTTGTGGCTTTCAACATTATTAATAATTCCTACAAATTTCATAAAATCTATTGATAAGTTTTCGAATTACGCTACTGACAAACATCAGTCAAATACACAAACGGCCATCCCAATGTCACCAAAATTTAATCATTTGTGTCTTTTAGAAACTTTAACAAGTCCTGCACATTGCATAAGGATCATAACTTTCTAGGTTCAAACATAAAATCGAACATAGAGATAAACAAATGAACAAACAGAGCATAACAAAAGTTTTGTCATTTACTCTTTGTAATATACCAAACAACTCATGCAATTTCATAAAAATCCGTCCATAACTTTTCGAGTTCTGGTGCTAAGAACAAAGAGGCAGACAAGCAAACAGACGGTTAGACGGAGCTTCATCAAAAGTTAACCATCAGTTCCTCCTAACATGTCCAACAATCCCTGTAAAAACTAATCTTGGTAACAGACAAAACGACAAACAGAAAGACAAACAAATTCGACAAAAACATAACCTCCTTGGCGGAGGTAATAGTGTCAAGCAAGACCTCCATTAGTACTAAGTGTCGTATGACTTCAGTTATGGATTCATCAGCACTAGACCTGTCTTTTATTAGCACGATAAGTCCCCTCAAAGAGTACAACCTATAATACTCTTAGTATTCTAACAGCCAAAGTGTACATGGGTATGTGCGTTATTGCTAAGCACCTAGATATATCCGCGTGCGTCGGACAAGCGTTGTTATTTGTCAAGCAGCGATGTGGTTTCCGTAGATGGCAACATCGATGTCTCTCAAGAGATTTTCAAGTTGCGGATGTGACCCCTCTAATCCTGTCTAGGAGTGGCAGACTGCGCAGGAGCCGGTTCGCAGTGATCCCTTTGCTTTCTTCATCTTTTGCCACATCCGACTACGGTACTGGGTCACTCTAAACAACAGAACAGTGAGCGACTTCCTGAATTTTAATTTACTCGAAATTTCAAGAGATTTTTGAAATTTTACCACTATAGTGGCGCTTGCTGAGCACAATGATGTGACGGTTAACATTTTAGCCACTATTTAGTGGACACACATACAGTTGTGTTTGGAAAGACACCACCAAACATTCGGATGTCTTGAAGTATAAATGTAGACCTAACGATATCGTGTATATCGGCCTCTGCTGATAGTACTCTTTAATATTGATTAAAAAATTTGCAAAAACTATTTAAAAAGAGAGTAAGGATATTTTGTTACCAGGTGCATGGCTCACTCGAGTGCTTAAGTGGAGCTGTAAAATCTGTCGAATTAAATGCAATGTTTCGGCAGTTGTTTAACTTAACATGCAGTGAATGTCTACACATCTATATGTACATTTTCATTTACGTCTATACCTATAATTCTACATGTAAGAGAGCCGGTAAATGCATTATGATAAATTTATCGATTGATAAACTCATTTAATGGTAAGTTCATCGAATAATAAATTCATCGAACGCCAATTCAGCGAATGGCTATCCGTCGAATTCATCGAATGGTAAATGTCCATTTGTATTTACTCTTCGATTTATTACCTTTTAATTAGTTTACCATTCGATTACTTGACCATTTTGATGAGTTTACTATTCGATGAATTGACCTCTTCAGAGCTAAACCTACGTCTACAACAGCACCTACGTCTCCCTTTATACCTATATCTACTGTACATTTATGCATGTTACAATGCTGTGTATGGAATAAATTTTAATTTTGCCTGAGGTCGGCGTGGTGCTCTCCCACACCGCGCGGGGGGTGCCGCAGAGTGTGCTCGGTCGTCGCTCCATTGAATGGCGATCCCCCAATTTCTTAGCTACGCTGAGCTTCATGAATTAGCAAGTAGGTCTGGCTCGAAGCTGAGATATTAGTGTATTAGCAGAGGCGCAAAGTGGGCTACCCATAATCCAGTTTTTACTTCACAAATTCCAGTTGATGGTAAGTAGATCCGTTTATGGCACTCGTAGTTCTTACCGACGGACGGTATGTGGATCCAGCCGCTGCTCAGAGTGCTGGACGTTCTGCGGGGATTTCGCGAACACAGACTGCGAAAAATCCATTACTCAATTTCATATTGAATTTGAACTCATGCCGCGTTCACGATCACGGAATTCTTTTACAATCAATGCTGCAATTTCGCAATCCAAAGTGTTGACTTGAGAAAGAATTTTTCCCGTACTACAGGAAAGCCTAATTTTCACGCATAGAATAGCGGGAATGTACCACCTGTTTTACGCTCCTGTGCCCTGCGCTGGCTGTACTGCACATGCAGCTCGGCTGTTTGTCAGCGTATTGCACTGCAAACTAAGAATTACAGGCATAATGGCCCAAGTCTGTGGGCTGCCAACTACTGCACTAATACACACAAGGCAGCTGGACTTTCTGCCCATGCCAATACTTACTGGGATTCTTAAGATAAAGAGCAAGACGGAAATCGCTAATCGTAAAGTCCTTTTATTTAGATACATGAAATCCTCATTTGATAAAATTGAACGCTTCAGACAAACAGTCCATCTTCAGTAAATCCTGTAAAACAATAAACGAAAAATTTACAGGATTTGCTGAAAATGGACTGTTTGTCCAAAACGTTTAATTTTATCAAATGATGATTTCATGTATCTGAATAAAATGACTTTACGATTAGCAATTTTCGCCTTGCTCTTTATCTTAAGAAGTAGACGCATTAATGCTGAAGTAATTTTAGATTACTTGGATTCTCATAGGACTACAGATGCCGGTAGTTAGAGCAAAGAATATGAAGAGAAAAACAAGAAAATCTGGTGAATTTCAGTCATACATATTCAAGTCGACTGCTTTGAATGCGTGACATGAATTAAGCTATAGTTTTATGATTTTTTATGACTGTAGGTCTTTGTATAATAGCAACACAGAAGAATATGAACGGAAATAGTTACAGTATAATAAAAATGCAGAACTGACCTTAATTTTGGTACTTAATGCACTATGGAGGAACATATTGCTCAGTCAACAGCGAACTATATTTTACGCTCCTGAGGACCGTGCCATCCTGCGATGGAGAACAGGGAGCGATCATGGGCGACAAATGTGGTTAAAACATACGTCAAGGTGAAGTTTTATGCTTAAATCTCTTTTACTACAAAATATTCCTTATTGTTGGAAATGATCATTTTTCTGCTTATTGAAATTTGCAAAAAATAGAGGTCCCGCACTTGACAAGTCATTAATATATAATAGTCCTTCTGCTTACATAGATACAAAAAGAATGATTAGATCTACAGCAGTTCGAGCTGCAAAAAGAATAGCGGTACCGTCTTTAATGCAGTTAATACAAGCGCACGCTGAGTTAGTGTCAGTTTGCCAGGGGCGTCCATCCAATGGTCAGCAGGGAGGACCCAACTTTGGCTTTAGAAGGAGATAAGGGAAACCGATAATACGATATTCGGTGTCCATTCTTGCCCTCTAGCTGGAAGGCTGTTACTGCCACTCTAATCACGACAGGACAGCATCGTGTAAAGACTTCAAGTGCAGGGGAAATGTGGTACAGTTACTGGCACCATGGCACGACTAGGAACCATCTCTTAAACATTTCTTACATAGCGGAAAAGACTTGAAATATGGTGTCTGCATCTTACTAATATCTGACGTATTATGTTGGTATAAATGCTGCAACTATAGTTGAAAATGATACCAAGCGCGTGTCTGAGTTTATGTTCTTATTTATATCCAAGTCTGCACAAGTTATGTCATAGTATGCTGCCTGAGGCTATTTTTTCCAGAAGGGAATTAAATATTGTCTGGCTTACCCGGGATTGATTTTGAATTTGCAAACTAACAATTTAAAAATTTTTACTGTAAGTTACTTAAATATTGACAATTATAATCAATTAGAAAAGCTTTTAATGGACTAGATTTACATATATATACAAATGCGAAATGACTTTTTTTTATTTCGAACAATAGATGTCGCAGAAATTACTCTCCATTCACATAATTTCATACGCACGATTAGTATATGTCTCGCATGTAGTAAATTCAACTTGCATTGTCAATCGGCTGGATATGCTTGCGACGGAGTAGCCCGAGATGTGAAACATTTCCTGGTGTGTCTGTTGGGCCGCACGGGACGCTGCAGCTCTGCGCTCTCTGTTCGCCGTCTCTGAACTGCTCGGCCCTCAGCACCTCACAATACACAGGTAGGCGGGTGCGACTACAGGCTTTTGTGACCAATGTGACTAATACCTGCATGTGACTTATATGTCTAATACGCATGAATAATTCCTGCATGTGACTAATGTGACCAATGGGACTAATGCCTGCATGTGACTTATATGTCTAATACGCATGAATAATTCCTGCATGTGACTAATGTGACTAATGGGACTAATGCCTGCATGTGACTTATATGGCTAATACGCATGAATAATTCCTGCATGTGACTAATGTGACTAATGGGAATAAGGCCTGCATGTGACTTATATGGCTAATACGCATGAATAATTCCTGCATGTGACTAATGTGACCAATGGGACTAATGCCTGCATGTGACTTATATGGCTAATACGCATGAATAATTCCTGCATGTGACTAATGTGACCAATGGGACTAAATGTGACTCATGCCTCCATGCAATTAATGTGACAAATGCATATGACAGTTAACGCCTTCATCAAGCTGTAGCAGCCACCAGGCGTTAACAACAACAGTATGCTACGCCTGTAACAGAGAGCTACCATATTACAGCCAGCTAGCCTGTCCGTTTGTGCTCTCCTCTTTTGTTCCTATTGCATTATAAATGCTGAATTTCTTTTGTTTACCGACTCTTAATGCTGACAGTTTTCATTACCACGGAAGTTTAATGCACATCTTGCAATATTAATGGTTGGCTGTTGCGTTTATTAGTGAATTGTCCGGAAAGTTTGTGCTGATTTTTAAAAGTTCATCTTTCGACTTATTTTAACACATGACTGAGTCAGGAATATATATGGGACTTGACTACATCTCCATTTATAGCACAGTTCAAGTTATCTTTTCGTGAAAGAAGCTTTGAGATCCTAGAACCTGTGTCAGTTCTGTAACCATTTAAAATGCAAGGAGAAAATATTCATTTTCGGCACTTGAGGCTTTCTACGTATATATCCATACGGGAAAAAATGCCTCACGATGAAAAAATGCATGCCCTTTTCGGTGATGATTCTTTATCCGAAAGAACTGTACGGAAGTAGCTAGCGAAGTTCTGAGCTGGAGATTGTAGCCATGTTGATATAGACAGATCTGGCAGACCATCATCTACAGATATGACCAAATCAAGTCAATAACTGAGAATAACCCACATTGCACAGCCCGAGACTTGACAGAAAGTCTCAACCTATCCAAAGTTGTCGTTCATGAGGACCTGCGTGGTAAAGCTTGGGTTCGCAAATTCTAAGATGTTTGGGTTGGGTACGACATGACCTGAAAGAGAAGAACCTGTTGGATAGCATTTCTATCTGTGATTTGGTCGATAAATACCTTACCTTACCTTGAGTACCTTGAGAGTCTTCGGAAGAAGTCCAGGTGACGTTGTTCACGTCACCCCACGTGTGTGGAGTCACTCTGCTGGGTGTCTTCTGTGGTGCCGCAGTTTGCGACC
>LQNS02278145.1:6671747-6684524 GCA_001587735.2 Parhyale hawaiensis
GGGAGTTGATACTGTGGGAGTTAATACTGTGGGAGTTAATACTGTGGGAGTTAATACTGTGGGAGTTAATACTGTGGGAGTTAATACTAAGGGAGTTAATACTGTGGGAGTTAATACTGTAGGCGTTGATACTGTGGGAGTTAATAATGTGGGAGTTAATACTGTGGTAAAGGTAAAGTCAACTTAGACCACACCCTCACCTAAGAAATCCACATGCACTGGTTTGTGCTGCGGGTATAGGCCCACTGGCCCCAGATGAGTAAGTGTAGTCGCAGTCGACTTCGGGTCACCAAGAACTATGGCGCCAGTTTGACGGAAGGAACAAATGGCCCTAGATCCCCACCCCCCTCATCTCTGAGGAAGGCAGTTCCGCCACGGGGCCGTGCATGCACACACAACTGCCGAGTCAGCACACCAAGATCTGCAAAGAGCTGGCTGCCTGGCTGAACATCGAACCGGCGAGCGATACAAGGTGTTAGAGCTGAGAACGGAAGCATGCTGCTACCGCGGCGGCGGGAGTTAATACTGTGGGAGTTAATACTGTGGAGACAATTGTCAAGAAGAAAAAGAGAAATGAGCACAACTCATCAAACAATGCAATGCATTCCAGCAAGAGCTCTCTAACTCTCAAACACTTTACTCGTGATTATTTTTCATAAGTCTTATTGAAAAGTTTACTAAGTAGCACATACTTACCCGAGCTAACCCATTCCTGGAAAATTACTTTTGGTATGTCGAAACTAAAATTTGACTTTTCGGGTTATCTTTATAGTACTTTGTAGAAAAAAGACAGAAATCTAAATTTGAATGAATGCGGTCATGAACAACCGAGTGATCGTCCATTTGGGCACGAATGTAATAGCGTGGGTGTCCTAATTAACAGCATCATGCACCCTCCCCCAGAAGCTGATTTATAATATTAGCGTCTGGGAGGTCAATAATTCTTGGAGGGATTATTACTATTCGCTAGGTGTGGAGGACATCGAACACAGTTCGCTTACTACAGATAGTTATGCCAGCTCTAAGGGAACACTCTTTCGCCCAATCTTAACCAGTCAGCGACCGCCGTGATACCATCTCAGCCAATCAACGGCCGCCTGACATGGCGTCAATTTCAGCCAATGGGCGACTGCCACATCACTATGCTGGTGAAAACAAATGAGGCCGCGAGAGGCGGCTCCTTGTACTGCAGTATACCAGAAAGACTTTCTCGCCAATTGTTTATCATTTATTACCTCTAATTGGAACTATTCATACTGATCATACTCTTAATTACATTAGTAAAGAAAATAATAGACCATAGATTTGATGTATTGGCTCTTGATTTTCAGTGCCATAAAAAGAACTGAGAAAATCATCTGAAAATGTTTGCTTAAGTTAAAGCGAATACTTTGCGCGGAATAGAATGATTCGCACGAGTTTAAAAAGACAAAATTATACGATTTTTGTACACCAAGAAAACTTTTCATTTCAACAAGTTATAAAATAGAAAAGCACAATAAAGTGCAACTGAACAATTTACCAACGTTTATGCAATAAACAATCTCGACACCTACTTAACATCACGCACACACGGCGCCATATTGGAAATTACCTAAGATGCCTCGGTCTTGGCATTACCCAGGATACCCCGCTGCAAAAGGAGTGACGCTATTGGCTGATACATTTTTGTGTGACGCCACTATGCTGCAACTGCAGGCTCTATTGCTTGACAGAACTATCTGTAGTAAATGAACTGTGACATCGAACTCGTTCGATTGGCAGAAAAACGGAAGATTCCGAAGCTTAACTTGCCCGGCATGTTACTACTTTCAATCTTGTTACAAGAACTATAAGAAAACAGATTGCGGTTGAGAATTCCATTTTACGGCGGAACAAGACAGTGTTTGGAAATCTCAGCGGTAAGTGATTACTAGAGCCCGGATTTCTATGCCTTCAAAAATAGGCGAAATGGCCATAAAAGTCTAGGCAAAATAGCGCCATAAAATATGCTCTTATATGCTTTTATACCCTCCTTTCTATGCTCTATATGCTCTTATTAATAGAGAAGTTAATCCTATTTGTAACCATTTTCTATTATAGTTACACAAAAAAACATGTAAAAAAGTTTTATGGTGGTCTAGGTTATTTTGTATTTTAAACTGATAGCTAATGAAACAACATTCATCATAAAAATAATTTTTAATTTATTTATCAAGGCTACAACAGAGAACATATATTAAAATTTCTACAACTACAGATTAATGCAGGAATAGATATATAAATAGATAACAGTGAAATCGGGAAAAACTTTGTTATGAATGAATACAGAAAATATATTAATCATCTACCTGTAGGTATGTACAGGCATACTTGATGTCTGCAGCTCGAGCACTTGTACCAGAATTACATGCTAGCATGGAATTCGAAAGAAAACGGTTCACAAAAAATGATTTCATATCATAGAAAATGGAGATAGGGTATACTTGAAAGATTTATGTTTTCCACAAAGTAAACACTAATGTTTAATATCTATGTAACTCATTATCGCAGCTATGAATATATTTCAAAATGGGATGTTATTGCTATGTATTTCAAGGCAATTGTCACAACTTCTACTCTTCAATAGGCGTGTATATGCTCTATGTGCAAAATAGTCAAATGCCTATAAAGCATATTATTTTCTATGCTCTTATAGGCGTTATAGCTTTTATGGGGTTAGGGCGTATAAATCCGGGCTCTAGTAAGTACAAGTCAATGCCTGACACTCGATGCAACGGATCGAAGCCAACGTACCTGATTGCAGACCGGACAAGTCTCTCTTCTAAGTTTTGATCTCTCCGGCTAAATGAACACCTCCTTCACAACGTAAAAAGGTTTATTCTGTAGACGGAGCCATCTACAAGATGATATGGGATAGCAACATCACTTTGCCAAACGAGTATCTTGAATTGAAGCAGGGTGGAATCCTTTCAGCAGATAGTCAAAGACTCGAAAAACTAAACGGATTAAAACAGCCAAGTCAGCTTCCAGTTTTAGTGTAGTGTTGGGTCGGATGTCATTTTTTGGACATCTGGGGGTGTGGATCTTTATCCAATCCAGATTTTACAGTTCTGACATCTGCAAATGCAGTACCGGATGTTATAATCTCGATATCCGTAGATGCAGATGCGGATGTTGAAAAGAGGTGCGGATGTTCCGCGGATGCAGATGCGGATATTCGCCCCACCACAAACACACACACACACACACACCCTCTCACGACGGCAGTTTGTACAACACTTAAGAAGGAAACTTAGATAGTACTTTGTTGACAGAGACAGCGCTTGCACACATTTCAATCCAAATGAGAATGTGTAGTTTTCAGCACTCCGGATGAGCTTAGTGTATAGTGATAAACCTGTACATCCGCGTAACTTCTGCTGCGGATCTTTTAGCAGATTTTACAGTTATGACATCCGTGGATGCGATTGTGGATGTTACCATTTCAGCATCCACGGATGCAGCAGCGGATATAAAAAAATGTGCAGATCTTCCGCGGATCCGGATATTCGCCTCATCACTGTTCTAGTCAAGGATGATGAGGTTCTACAAGGTTAACCGACGGGGGGAGGGGGGACCAGGCTGAACTGCACCAGGGGTAATGAGGCTTGTGACGTCACAAAATTCAAGTACGCTAATACGCAACTACCTTACATTGTTTCTCCATCATTTCATGTGGGCCTCATTAGTGTCCTACATGTCCTACAATCATAATAGTTGCACAAAAATACGTATTAAAGCATCTACAAAGTTTTTTTTACCTTTCTGAAGGATAAAATTTTGAAAGAACGATGGTTAAAAGGCTGTTGAAAGAGCACATGAATTGAACCCGGCAAATACCCGCATGTGTCAGAAGCACTTTTGGAGTCAAGTTTATCGTCTTTAAAATGCAATAAATCAAGTAAGTTTTATCGAGAGAAATATGGCATTCTGAAGATGAAATAATATGAGTGAAAACCTTCAGATTTTCGATTTAATATTGTTTTCTACCAATGACCTGCTTTTTTTCTATGATTTTCAACAGCTGCTACATAAAATGGTTCAGATGCGTACGATTACCAATATTCGTATAGAAAATATTAAACCATCAGAGAAACAAATTACTTTCCTTCCGGTGAAGTAATATGAAAGCAAAAGTTTATTCACAATACGCAGAAGCCGTACAATTGCTCGGTAAAAAAAAATATCAGCTGCTATACGCTGCGCGCGTTACAACAGCATAACAGAAGGGTGGTGTCCGATTCGCGTTAACTAACTTCAACTGGGAATAAAATTACCTAACCGTATTTTCCACTCCTAAACTATCTTTTTTTAACGATATTGCTGAAAGTGGTGAATGTTAAATCCATGATTTTTGCCAATGCATGATGCGGTAGTTTTCACAATTAGGAGTGGAGGATCAGTTAACGCGGCACAGCTTAGGGCCACATTTTACAGACCCTCTCCGAAATAATAATGATAAAATTTTATCCTTCAGAATGCTTAAAAAGTTTGTAGATGCTTTGATACATATTTTTGTGCAACTATAAAGATTGTAGGACATGTAGGACACTCTGGAGGTCCAAGTGAAATGATGGAGAAACAATGTAAAATAGCTGCGTATTACCGTACTTGAATTTTGTGACGTTACAAGCGTCATAACCCATGGTGCACTGCAGCTTGGCCCCACCCCGTGGGTTAATATTGTAGAGTCTCATCATCCTTGATTGTAGTTGAATCAAAAATATGCAGCACACTTGAAAATCCTAGTCTATGCCCGTCAAACTGCCAATTTAGACCAATAAATAGAAACTTTGCAAAGGAGGCGGTCCATCATTAATTCCTTCGGAGATGTATCTAACTTCAAACTTCTCAGCGTTCACTTGGCGTCCTGAAGAAGCAGTAATGTTGCGCTATCCTAGATTAGATTAGATAGGCGGCAGTAGACGAACCAATAGGCCCATTCCCAAAGAGACAGTAGATCTTATACGCCCCGGCCCTCTATGAGCTATTGCCATTATGTTAGAGGGATATAGATGACCTAGGAAACTAGAAGAGAAAGAAAAGGACGAAGAAAGAAAAAAAGAGGGGGAGAAGAATCTCAGTCAAAGAGATGATCATGAATGCGGAGCTTAAAGATGAAGATGGAGCGGAAGTGAGAAGAAGACGGATTAAGATGGCCTGGGATACACTTAGTGTCCTGAAGAGGCAGCAATGCTGTACTGTCCTGCCGTACATTTGGTGTCCTGAAGAGACAGTAATGCTGCACAGTCCTGCTGTACACTTGGTGTCCTTAACAGGCAGTAATGCTGCGCTCTGCTGGGCTCAATCAATGTCCTGAAGACAGTATAATGTGAGATTCATTTCGGCAAAGTCGTTCTCGCGGTTCGTACTCTTCTGCCACCCAATTTTACAAAACTGGATCCTGTCAGTGAATGATTGGCCGCCGCGTTCTAATTTCTAGAGTTTCCAAAATTTTCAGCCAACGTCGGTTCAGCGTCACAAGAATAGCGCCTAAAAAACGATGCTATTGAGGCGGCTGAATACCTGTGAGTGCGCTATCTACGAAGCGGGACGTTTTTTTTTCAGTTCATATAGTTTTTTCAAGACCGTGCAACTCAGTGCTTAAAATTTTCACAGTCAAATCAAGGCCTCAATATAGGCTCATAGGATGAAGGCCAAGGTAGTTGATGCACGTTTTTATACATCATGGCCTTTTCAATATGACCCCCGCGAATATAAAATACTGTCCTTAGTCCTGAGGGGAAAGCTTCACAGGCGCTGCGGAACTGTTGTTGAGGGGTCAGGGGCCATTCTTTGAGCAATTGACTTCTCAGATTATGGAGTGAGGCACAAAGAGCAGCAAACCTTACTTGCTAAAATGAATTACAACGGAAAGTAGAGCGTGTTCATTCTCTTTTGCTTATGAACCCAGGGGTGTGAGCTGGAATCCAGAGTTGGGCTATTCGGGAGCTGTGAGACAGCACTGGAGGGTACAATGGCATTAAACTTCACTATATTCAGGCTCCCCCACGAGCAGTTCTGCTTCCAAGATTGCTCTCATGATCACTCAAGGTTGATTTTAACCTACGAGGACACAAAAAATGGAGAGACTTAGTACTTTCTACAGTTCAGACCATAGCCAACTGGTATCGAAGTCAATTCACTTTTCTGCCTCATCAATGGCACCACTTGTAGCCCATCTCGCTCATTCAACTGGCTTAGTTTTCTGTCGTCTGAACATTCAATTTTTTTTCTTCGGTAATCGATAAATTCGGCAGCGTGGCATTCCTCATTTGATGGAGGATAGAGTGACATCTTACGAGTCTCCTATCCTTCTGAGCAGCCTTCGGTTCACGTAGTTTGTGCTCCTTTTAAGAGGCCCTGCGATCATCCCTAATTATATAATCGGCTGGTCGAAGTTGGGCGCACCTTCGCTGCTGCAGCCAATTGTGTGGCCCAATTCGTCCAGGATTGCGTCGCAACTGCTTTCAAGGGTTCTTGATATGTTGCAGGGGTCTAAACACTCGGTTTTCAGCACAGGAGGGACACTTGCGTGAAATACCACCTTAGCAATTTCTTTAGCATATTCGCAGTTCTCCATATTCTTCCATCCAAATGCACAAGTCTTCTGTGATGGTTGAATAACTTTTATTTTGGTCAAGAAGGGATATTATTGACTCTCGGTCTACCATTTTACAGCCTCACGCTAAGAAGAAAAACAGATTTTTAAGCTTCAAACCAGCTTTATATTTTTTATTCAACTTTACTTTAAAGCTATTTTAGCGAAGAAGTTACTAAGGTGGACATAATTTCGCAGTTCTTCACGGAGAAAAATTCGGATTTTGGATGCACGTAGGTGTTTCATGGGTAGTTTGGTGCGTCATCGCAACAGGCACTGCACTCAGAAAAAGTTATTTTGGCTAAAAGAAGTTGAAAAAAGCTTCGTTGTTTTGTTACACCTACGAAGCGAGACACAGATTCATACTACCGTACAGATCGCCATTGTGATTAAAAGTTTTGTCTCTTCAGTTGCATCAACTTTGCCAGATTTTGATGTATCTTGGTGCATCATCGGCTAGTCCCAAACCGAAACGAATAAGTGCATCATCAATGCGTCAAGTGCATCGTGAGGCCTTTATATGCATCATTATGACGCTTTAACAAACTTTAGTATTATGACAATAATAATCATTCATTATCTCGTATACAGCGGATACACCTAACGGATATTTCATGTTGTCATAATATTATTGTTCTAGAATTTTTGTCAATACGGCACATTTAGTGTGTAGGACAGGAGATGAAGTAGGAGTTGGGGGGGAAAGGAAAATCTCTCGGTGGCTGAGTTCCATTCTCGGATTTTCACAGCGCTGGCTTCTGTTGCTTTTCACAATCAGATCTTCGAAATTTTACAACTAAGGCGAAAGGAATACCTCGCAACGTGTATTTACTCTATGCACGATTATACATGATTATTACTTTCGCCAAGGAGGTTATGTTTTCGTCGGGTTTGTCTGTCACCAAGATAACTCAAAAAGTTATGGACGGATTTTGACGAAATTTACAGGGATTGTTATGTATGTTAGGAGGAACAGATGATTAACTTTTGGTTGAAGATCTGTCCATCCGTTTGTTTGTTTATTTGTCTGCCTCTTTTTTCTTGATGCCATAACTCAAAAAGTTATGGACGGATTTTTATGAAATTTACACAAGTTGTTAGGTATATTACAAAGAATAGCTAAATGATCAAGTTTTCGTGATAAGTTGTTTGATCGTTAGTCACTGTTTCTAATTCTATGCTTGTTAGCACAATAACTAAAAAAATTATGAATGGATTTTTATGAAATTTATAGGAGTTGTTATTAATGTTAAAGACATGAATGAATAAATTTTATCATAATGTTTGTTAGCAGCATAACTCAAAAAGTTATGAACGGATCTTCACGAAAATTGCATAAACTGTTAATTCCATCAGAGGGCACAAATGATTAGATTTTGGAGTTGATACAAAGAAAATAATTGTTTTAAAGCCAAATTAATTTTTCATCACCGTCGCCTCGCTTGGCGGAGGTGTGTGCTCTCAGAGTGATCTAGTTTTTTTATTATAATTACTGTAGAGTTAAAGTATGACATAATGATGCACTTAGCATATTTATGATGCACTTGTGTATCTCGGTTTTGCGACAATAATGCATATAATTTTCATCATCGAAGTGCAGCAAAACCCGCTAAAATTTCTTTCAGTGCATGGAACACTCCTGTATTTACGGGTTTATAGTTGGAAGGGTATAGTGTATCTCAAACAAGTGCCGGGTAGAGTATTCAGTTCCTACCCTGAATGATAAAATGCAAATATAATTTAACTTTATAACGATGGTTAGTATTATTATAATACACTATATGCTTTCAAGATTTCACTACTTACATATACAGGTTATTGTTATGATAGCACCTACCGTGAGTTACCTTTCATGGCACGCGCCTGACATAGAGTTTGTTCAATAGTCCGACTATCCTCTCTGATATCTCTAAATTAACAGGATGGCTCTCTGAGTCTCTCATCTAACTAGAATATCCGTACGGTGATTGCACCCAGTGTCGTCATTGGTGATTGGCTTTGATTGCCAAATAAGCATACAGAAGAAA
This sequence comes from Parhyale hawaiensis, assembly GCA_001587735.2. Classification (NCBI taxonomy): domain Eukaryota; kingdom Metazoa; phylum Arthropoda; class Malacostraca; order Amphipoda; family Hyalidae; genus Parhyale; species Parhyale hawaiensis. Next base: position 6,680,397 of record LQNS02278145.1, read on the forward strand.
TACGACATCGTCTCGCATTGGGCAGGACGATATTGCTGCAGCCATAATTACTTTCGCTGGAGACAGTCAATTACGGCTCATTTCTTATAGCTTGTGACGTAGAGAAGAAATAGCTGACTTTCTTTGATCTTTTGTTCGGGGAAATCCACTGAGTGTTGTCGAAGTACCATCAACCATGTTCACAACAGGACCAACTCAAGCGTAATTATAATAACAATTTACTCTATCGGTCGAAACCTTATTCATACGATTTACTGAGGGTTTCCGCTGAACAGCTGGTACGGTTTTGTGAGTTCGTTTTAACTACGAGCGCTTCTCCATCCCCGATATTACAGACCCAATAATAAAATTTAGTGAATTTTTACGTTAGGTCCGTCAGGGATTTTCGGTATTTTGACGCCTTGTCTAGCTAACAGAAGCTATTTTAAGACGTTTTTCATGAGCAAGATTTTTTTGGGAAAATCTTCGTTTGCGAGATACAGCGCAGGTAAGTAAAATAATACCCAAAAAGGCAATGGTGTTTCCTTCTCCAAGTCGGCACAGGTCGCAAGAAGCCGCGCATGGTCGCGAAGAGTCGCATTACAGCAGAGATGATTGCAAAACATCGATTAGATGCCGCGACAGGCAGTAGCACATAGAAAGGATTGCAGCTGCTGCTTGTGGTGGTGATCAGATTCGGTGCCTCTTTTCACAGAAGTTTCTGAAGAAATCAAAAATAGAGAGAAATGAAAATTTTAGAAGCATCTTTCCGACACTAAAATGACTTACTTACACCTAGAGCTGTACTAGAATGACAAGGATAATGAGACTACATAAGGTTAACCGACGGGGCGGGTCCAAGCTGTGGTGCACCATGAGGCGTGTGACGTCACAAAATTCAAGTACGGTAATACGCAGCTATTTTACATTGCTTCTCCATCATTTTATATGGGCCTCCAGAGTGTCCTACATGTCCTACGATCTTTAGAGTTGCACAAAAATACGTATCAAAGCATCTGCAAACTTTTTTAGCTTTCTTCGAAGAATATAATTTTATCATTATTATTTCGGAGAGGGTCTGCAAAAGCTGTGCCGTCGCGAACGCGTCGTTAACAGATCCTCCGCTCGTAAGTGTGAAAACTACAGCATCATTGGCAAAAATTATGGATTTAAAATTCGCCAGTTTCAGCAACATCGTTATGAAAGACAGTTATTTAGGAGGGGAAAATACGGTTAGGTAATTATTTCCAAGTTAGTTAACGCGAGTCGGACGCGACACTTACTTGTACTTCTGTAACGCACGCAGCGTATAGCAGCTGATGTTTTTTCCTAATTTTACCAAGCAATTGTCTGGCTTCTGCGTATTATGTATAGACAGACTTCCGCTCGCATATTACTTCACCGTAAGGAAAGTAACTTGTTTCAGTGGTGCTTTGATGTTTTCCAAACAAATCTTGGTAAAACGTTCGTCTATGCCGTCGTTTGATCATACGCACCTGAACCATTTTGTTGTAGCGGTTTGAAATTATAGAGGATAACAGGTCATTGGTAGAAGACAAAAAATAAATCGAAAACATGAAGGTTTTCAGTCATATGATTCCATCTTCAGAATGCCATATTACTTTCGATAAAACTTACTTGATTTATTGCATTTTAAATACGATAAACTTTACTCCAAAAGTGCTTCTGACACATGCGGGTATTTGCCGGGTTCAATTCATGCGCTCTTTCAACAGCCTTTTAACAAACGTTTTTTCAAAATTTATCCTTCAGAAAGCTAAAAAAAAACTTTGTAGATGCTATGATGCATATTTTTGTGCAACTATTATGATTGTAAGACATGTAGGACACTCTGGAGGCCCTCATGAAAGGGTGGAGAAACAATGTAAATTAGCTGCTTATTGGCGTACTACGATTTTGTGACGTCAAGAGCCTATTTCCCATGGTGCACCGCAGCTAAGCCCCGCCCAGCGAGTTAACCTTGTAATATCTTATCATCCTTGTTAGAATGACATTTGACTGCCGGTCTTGCATGGGCCAGTGCCGGGCATCGTCTCTCTATCAGCCAAGCAAGTTCGAACAGCGTTGACTTGTGCTCAGTCAGTATGTCTGGCGTTCATATTTCGTCGCGGGGGTACTGACCCTCACCGCAATCTAACCGCAATTAGAGGCGATCAAAGAATTGCAGTTGCAAATGCGCCCTTCGTTTCTGACGCTACAGGTTTGACAATCTATCGTCGACTGCAGCCGTGCCTTCTTCTGGGGTCAGTGGACGTCTATCTGTAATGTGAACCACTGCATGTGGAATTCCAGTTGTGATGTGCGGTCATGTTGACTTTACCGTCATGTTTACTGACAGGGCTCTAAATCGGCGCTGTTTGTTGAGAGGGAAACTACACGCTTTGTTAACTCTTTTCTTCTCATCACACTAGGCATGCCAGTAACACTGTCATCGCTGCTGACGGCACGTGAACGCAACAGCATGTAAATCGATGTAGACTAGTTAGCTTGATACTTAAATAATGCAGTGAACGAGCCCAGCATACATTGCATTGCATCGGAATTGATGCCCCAATACATAAATTTCTTCACGGCCGCAGCACGCATGGCTACCGAGCCAGTATAAGCCGTCTGTTGTCAAGTCATGAGAATCGAGGCAATTTCAAGGCAATTGCAGTTGTGGATATTAAAGAGACATTGAGCAGAACATTCAAATACCAAAAGAGCACTCGTATTTGCTGCAGCGGGAGCGCACCGAGAGCTTCTGTAGAGATGCTTGGGCAGAAAAGTTCCTGCACGGTTGGGAACGCTCGTCTTTGGGAAAAAACTACGACCGGTGCTTTCGTGCATTAAGTATTCATCGGAATGCTGTTCTCGTCAGGGGAAGGATTTCTAGTTCTCTTAAGGGTAACTGATTATTATTTGATCCAGGGAGTCACTTAACCTTTTTCCTTCCAGTGTTATGTTAATGGAACGTGTATCATACGTAAGAATAGAATATTCTATGTACGGAACGCCGGAAGGAGAAAAAAAAAGGTTAACGTGTTTAGAGGAATGGTCCCAAAACCAGCGCGCGTTCCGTCCAGCCGCAGCAAATGCCTGGCTTGGTGTGCCTGCACATCACGGAACTGCAGGTTTCGTGCTGCCCTGGCACACCAAGGCAGGCGTTCTCTATCGGTGCACTGCGAGGCTCGCTGGTTTGGGGACAACACTTTTGTAAGCGCAAGAATTTGATTAACTTCCGCAGGACTTGAGGATGCGCCGACAAAATTACCATTTACGCAATAAACACAGAAAATTGCTCTGAAGCTGTCGATATTGTTTTGGAGTAGTGAATCTAATGAAGAACTTTGTAGTGTTCATCGCAGAACAATCTTGAGTTAGGCACCGTGACCGCTTCGTCGTCCCAACAGTATCTCCCCGCACATTTGATTGTAAGGCAAATATCAGTTATCTAAACTTGTCTCATCTAATTCTGTGTCCCAGTCAGTGTACAGGTCAGAGACTATAGAGAAATATAGATTGTTCATATCGGCATTGCAGAATTATTAGCCTCACTGCACATATTTGCTTGAGAGAGCTATAGTAATATTTTCCAGTACCGCTCAGTATCAGACAAAATTAGCGAAAATTTGAGGAAAATTCTTACTTAAGATCAAACTTTTCTTGTTATCGTCAAGATAGACTATCAAGTGTGGAAGGTCGCGTGTTCTAGCTCTACCGTATATAATTATGAAGCACGCGAACAGGAAATAAGGAATTACTTGCTCATATGACCGGGGGGTAATTAAGCGGCTTGGCACCAAAATGGTTAGAAGTTCGCAATAGTTTGAAACTTTTCGTAAGTTTGTTGCCAGTGTCGGCAGTGCTAATTGCAATGGGCTTGGATGAAGTAGAAAGATGTGTTAAATACTTCTTCATATTTGACCTCAGGAGTGCAGGTATGGTTCTTCTTGATATAGGACCTACTTGTTTTACGGAGTTTTATCAATTAGATACGAGAGTAGGTACTTACATAGAGTACCTGGAAGTAACAATTTTGAGCGTGAGCAATCGGGTAAAAACTTGTAGGACGTTATCGAGAACTTAATGTAATTAATGCAAGCTGATATATATTGCTTACGAAATTATTGGTGTGATTATTTTATT
>LQNS02278145.1:6704397-6716045 GCA_001587735.2 Parhyale hawaiensis
AAGTACTCAGTCTTCAAAATTGACCGTAATAATTTTGTTAGGAAGCTTTTTATTGTTTTTGCTTCCGGTACGTGTTATGTTGCAAAAACGGTGTTGTATACTTGTAGGCTTGATCTTCCATTAAAATAACGAATGTTGTGCGGTCATGAGTTTGCGTGAGCAAAATGTCCCTCGAGCAAGTAAAAGCTCCAATATCAGTTTTGAAATGCCTGATAGTCAAGTAGTACTAAGAAAATGTAGTTCACTCAAAAGAACTCACTGCATACTATATCCTGGACACCAGCAGGCAGTTGAACCATTAGGATTCAAAAATTGGCTGCAATGTGAAGTGAAACTGTTTTCGTTTCTGCTCGACGTGAAATTTCAACTACTGAGAAAAAATTTAGCTAAAAAATATGCAAAATAGTTTATGTGCGACAGGATCAACTACTCTGTCAGAGATACAGCTTTTCATCTACCACCCGTCCAGAGAAGAATCATATGAAATAGTGATGTGCTACTTTTCAAAGCGACGTAGGCTTCAGAAAATTCAAAAGTTCGACTTTCGAGCATGTATTCCAAACACTATATTTAGCACCGTACGTACATAGTTTTGGGCGTAAATTTCATGGTGTCTCATATTGCTATTCAGTAGATGCAGTTTCTCCTTTCTAAATCGTTACGAGTGTGACGGAGAGGACCAACCAAAGGAGCTAGCAAGCAAGCAACCAACCAACCAAAAACTGCGTATTATCATATATTGGATAAATATATAAACTTATATACACACGACGGTGCTAATTTATATTACTTGATGAGCTATTAATTTTATGGGGGTGTGAGAACATTTTTAAACGTTTTCTCAGGCTGCTAGGCAAAGAAAAGGTAAATTAGGAACAAATACACAAAGGATTATAGTGCGATGAGGCTTACAATCAAAGGTCAGATGAGGTTAGATTTCACTATTAACAACACATGGACCGAGGAACATATTGCCGAGACCCAGGCTTCGATTGCTCTAAACTGTTACCAAACGTACTGTAGAAATAATTTCATCTCTACATTGAATTACTTGAATTTTGGCAACACTTCAACTGCTCCTCTTGTTGTTAGAGGATGCTTTGGGCCGCCAGGCAGCCCCTACGAGTGGATCGTGATGCCCCGAGAGAAGGTTAGTCTTCCTTGGCTGGAGGTCGCGTAGTGGTTGCAGGAGGTCGCATATAGCCTTCCAAGACATACAGTATCTATCTGTCTATCTATCTGTATAATTATAAAACTCTGAGAATCTTGCGTGTTTACTTGTATATCACCGTGCTATAAGATAGAAAAAATTCTTGCGTTGAAGATGTAATGAGACTAAATGGTCAGGAAGGGGGGAAGAAGGTCCGCTTGTGCTCAGTTGCATATACGCAGACGTAAAGGTGATAGCTACAGAAAATATAACCGGACAAAGTCATATACACTCCTGCTCAAAAGTTTATGACCACTTGAAAATGGAAAAAATAACAACATTTTAGCTCATATCCGACTCTCAGCATGGCTTAAGAAATGGAAGAAGCTGCTTAACAAACCTTCTGGACTTTTTCCCAAAAGTTACGGATATTAAAGATGAAGAAAAGGGTGTAGACCATGTGTATCTAGATTTCAAAAGGCTTTTGATAAAGATCCCCATCAACGGCTAATGAAAAACTTGGCAGCTCATGGTATCCAGGGAGACTACTTACGATGGATCGGGGCATGGCTCACGTGTCGGCAGCAGCGAGTAAAGTTCGAAGGAGAAACGTGCAACTGGATGCAGGTATCATCAGGGGTTCCACAAAGTAGCGTGCTTGGCCCACTTCTGTTCTCAATTTACATCAATGATCTGGATCTTAACATCCGTAGTAAAATCAGTAAATTTGCGGATGATACAAAACTATGTCATCCTGCCACGAAANCAACGTGGCAGATGAGCTTTAATGTCGACAAATGCTCAGTAATGCACGTAGGGCTTGTGAACCCTTCAACCCCATTGAAAATGAATGGGACGGAATTGGCTCCTGTCACCCAACAACGTGACTTGGGGATCACAATTTCAAACAAACTACACCACAGTCAGCAAGTTGACAAGTGTGAAAATGGCAAGATGAGTACTCGGATTCATTACCAGAAATTTTGAATACAAGTCCAAGGACATCATCGTTCCCCTGTACAAGGCAATAGTGCGGCCACACTTAGAGTTTGCTGTTCAGTTCTGGTTGCCACATCTGTGCAAAGATATCGATAACATGGAAAGAGTGCAACGCAGAGCAACGAAATTGATACCTCATCTGCGAAACAAGCCGTATGAATGCCGCCTAAAGGAACTGGGTCTGATCTCTCTCGAGCAAAGACGACTCAGGGGGCAACTAATAGAAACACTTAAGTATTTAAATGGCTTAAACGACGTACCTACAACGGGACTCTTTGAAAGTGACCTCAACGATCGCTTGCGAAACAACGGTCAAAAACTCAAGCATAAAGCTCGAAGAACGACCTTAAGATAGCAGTTCTTTCCGTATTTCATAGTCAGCATTTGGAATAGACTTCCTTCCGACGTTGTTAGTGCGGAATCAGTCAACGCGTTTAAAAATCATCTTGACATACATTGGGAGAGACACCCCCACAGCTAAGGATTCCTCCTTCAGGAGTCGCTCACTCTAAACGGCCAAAACCTCCGAGGCTTCCTAAATCCGTCTTCTTCTCTCCTCCGCTCCAACTGCACTGTCTAACATCTTTAACTCCGCATATCAGCGGCTATTGACCATGATTGAGTACATTCATGATCGTCTTTTTTGCAGAGACTGTTCTCCTTCCTCTTTTTTTCTTTTTTCTTCTCTTTTCCCCAGTTTTCTATATCCTACTAACATAATGGCAAAGCTTATAGAGGGCCGGGCAAGTTTCGATGTCTCTTTGAGAATGGGCCTGTTGGTTCGTCTACTGCCGCCTATCTTATCTAATCTAAATAAACTCGGTCGACTAGCTAGGGATCAGTAATTCCTAAAGGTAAAAGGAAGAAAGACGAGAAATACCTGCTACAAAAATTTATAGGGAAATGTAAGTTATTGTAAAAAAAAAAGAGTTTTCGATTGATTAAATTTTAAGACCCGTTTCGGATCTGTACAGGCTTCCACTGATAATGTGAAGAAGTCATTATGCCCAAAGCAAGCAAACTCTCCGAATTAAAACATGGTCGAATTCTTGAACTACATAAGCAAGGTTAGTCGCAGCGTGCAATCGCAGCTGAAATTCACTGGTGTAAACAGATTTGCAACTTCCTGAAGGATCCTGAAAGTTATGAAACAACAAAATCTAGTGGTAGACCGATAAAAATTCCCCCTGCATGGAGTAGGAGAATTAAACGGGTTGTTTCTTAAGACAGAGGACGGTATTCCAGACAAATCAAGGCACTCACAGATGCTGATTGCAGTTCAATAACCTTCAAGAGACACTTACGACAAAGAAGCATGAAGAACAAAAAAGTATCTGAAAGGTCTTCGGTTTTTCCGCGTCACAAAGTGGCCCGTTTACAGTTTGCTCGAGAGCATCAAACATGGGACATTGAAAAGTGGTCTAAAGGTTTTTTTCTGACAAAAAAGTTCAATCTGGATGGCCCTGATGGCATTCAATGGTACTGGCATGATAAAGCGATGCCTCTTGAAATGCTTTCCAAGCGTCGTATCGGTGGAGGCTCCGTTTTGGTGTGGGGTGCCTCATCCTACAGGGGAGAAATGAAACTTCAGGAGGTGCAAAGTCGTCAAACGGCTGCTGGTTATGTCGGCGTGTTACAAAGATCATCGTTCTCGACGGAGTGCCCTCGTTTGTGTGGTGATGAGTGTTTCTCCAGTAGGATAATGCAGCAGTCCACACTGTCCGCCAGACTATGACCATCTTTCAAGAAAGTGGGGCCGCTGTTTTACGTCAGCTAGCATGTTCGTCAGACTTAAACCTATTAGAAAATCTTTGGGAATGGATGGCGAGAGATGTTTAACGAAATAGTAAACAATTTCTGGCAGTAAACGTACTTCGCAATGCCATCTTTAGGAGCTGGGGCATTCCTCTAGCCCTCATAGAAGTCCTCATTTTCTAGTATGACAAAAAGAATTTTTCAGGTTATTAACAAGAATCGAGGCAGTACTCATTACTAAGTTCGAACTTTGCTCACCTCAACGCCCTTGTCGAAAGGCTACCTACGATTTCTGGTTTGTGGTCTTACAATTTTCATCAACTTCAAATTTCTTTTATATATACGACAAAAATGTACATTTCTTCAGAAATTGTTACAGCAGGTATTTTTCATTTATCCAAGCTTTTACGTTTACTGATCCCTAGTCAAAGGAGTTTATTTATTTATCATTAAAACTTTGTTGGTTTTTTGCATTTTCAAGTTATTAAGCTTTCGATCAGGAGTGTATATACATATATATATTTGTGGTAGTAAATGTGAACATTGAATATTCCTTTGAGAAGTAAAGACTATGGTGATGACCCAAGGGGTCACGTGCAGGCTTGTATCATTATAAAACTCTGATAATCTTACTTGCGTGCTTACATGTTTGTTTATATGTCACTGTGTACACGGTAGCTTTCTAAGGCAGTTTCATGACGAGCTCAGTTCTCGTTATTACTCTAGGTATAAGCGACACAGTTTAGCGGCCCCATCAGCCACTTATTGAAGCACACGCAGGTTAGCCGAACCCGCTGGCAAAACATTATCGCTCTGGAGTCATAACGAGACAAATAATTAAGAAGCGTCGTAACTTAGATACCGATTGCTTTATACGACGAGTGGGCTAAAAAATTTAAATTCTGAAATTTTAGTCCCATGGCCACTATCAGCAGCTAAGACGGTTGAAGAAAAGCATTAGTCTACGGTTTTGAAAGCTAAAAGGAATATCAACATGCATCATCGCCTCAACAGCACATTATTTAAGAAAAATATTCATTTCTCTGCCTATTCTGGTACTTTAAAAAGCTGACATAACCTACTTCAAGTCCACAAATCGAGTAGAAGAAAATGGAATATTAAGATAGGTTTTCAGAGACCCACTGGGTCACAGACAGTGTCGTACTCATAAGAATTCCTGCCCTAAATTCTAATAGTTCCAATCCTACTTAATTTCCCTCATTTTTATGAAGTAATCGTCAAGAAGATTCAGCCAGTCTCTGTATATTTTTTAGTTAATTCTGAATACTCGTTACGACAATATGAACTATATATTACTTCGAGGCTCACTAAGAACGGCAAATGCCTATATTTAACCTCGTAAAGATGCCCAGAATATCGGGTCTCCGTAAGAAGAGCGTTTGTTTTAAAAAATATACAGCAGAGGGGAGCCGACTGAAGAGACGGTCTCAGTTAATGGGCATCGTGTGAACTACCATCGTAAGGGCGAAAGGATCAGGTCTGATTGTAGCGACAGGGAACCAAGGTTTACGGTGAAGGATTTACATCGATAAAGTGGGCAGACAGTCGGTGAAGCGTGAAATTGTTTAGCCGGTGGAAGAAGGATACTTTTGCCTTAAAAATACAAGACGTGGGATATTGTAGGAAGGGGCGGTACCAAAAATTATGGAGAGGGTTAACCAATGAGGGTTCTCTACGCCCTCGTGGAAAGTTCCTCTGTGGAAACGCTCGATGATGTCATCAGGCCAGTGACGAATAAGCGTATGTAGGAGGAGACGTTTTTACGATAGAAATATTCGTATTGGACGATCCGGGCTGAAGGGTTTAACCCGACCTGTCGAGGGTTTAGCCTTTCCACGTTAGAGAACCAGTTTTGAAGTTGGTGGGCTGACGCGACGTCGCCCGCTAACTTGTTTCACTAGCTTCCTCGTTATATACTTAGTAGAGTACGTTAGTGACGCCATGCCCTCAACTGCCACGACCATTTGTCATTTTGCCTACGATCCCTCATAAAATTGTCGCAACTGTGAATCTTCAACTGTCACTGTGGTTCCAAAACACAAAAATGGAAATTGACACCGAGTCTTCATTCAAACCTTTTACGTCAATTTTAACAACCTCTACATCGGGATAAAATAACTCATCGTCATACTTTCGAAATAAGTCATCAGCAGCAACTCCACACACGACAGCAGTCTGGCGTACTTACAAAACTGATAATCTTGCTTGCTTAGTTGTCATCGTGCACACAATCTTCGCCAACATACATAGGGAATAACTGAGAAGAGCTAAAAAATTCAGAGTAATAATGCTTTAATCTGTTATTTTTATTAATCATTAATTTAGCTCTGGGGCCACCGCATCCTGGATATAAAGCTCGGCAAAATTTTTATATCAGAAAAATATTCTTCTCTTTGTATGTATCGAGGGCTTAGAGCCAGAAGTGGCTATGTCCATTTATGGCGAAATCGGGTTCCTCTCACGAATTAAGTGCCCGTGAGGTATATTTTTAGCGTCACAAGTGTCTATGCCATATATCTTCATAATAAAGATATATGGCATAAAAAGAGATGGCATAGACACCCGCGACACTAAAAATATACCTCACGGGCACCCACTTGGTGAGAGGACCCCGATTTTGTCAAAAATGGACATGGCCACTTCTGGCTCTAAGCCCTCGATATCATATTTTGGTTCTTAAAAAAATCTGGCATAACCTACTTCGAATCTACGAATCAAGCAACAGAAAATGGAGTACTTATGGATTGTTTTTTAGCGACCCCCAACGAGTTTCAAGCAGTCCAGTCCTAGATAATAACAATTTTAGGTCATCCTCGGCTTGGGTGTTGGAGATAAAACATATACCTGGCTCCCACGAAAGAAAAGGTGATAGTGTTGTTTAAACCAAATGGACAGGGAGTCGTGATTACATAAATATTGGATGCTACTGTACCAGAAATATATTTTCATACAACAGTGTCTTAAAAGATTTAAAAAGAGGAGTATAATAACAATAATCTTAAGAGCCATTTAAAACATCTAGTGGATAAAAAGTGTTGAAACTTCATAATAAATGAAGCTCTTCTGTGTAGGCTTCATCATAAATCGCCACTATTTCACGGTGAAGTGACTGCAACGATATTTGGCTTGTATCAGTTGCAAAAGGTTTCAAGTTATAACTAAATCTATTTAATTATAATTATTATCACTACAATTTTGCCGCAAAAGGATGTCTTCAAAAGTGGTTTTCAAAAACAATTTGCGACGATACACAAGTAAAGCTGCTAATTCATACGGCAGTGGTACCTTTTACCAGTATGAATTAGATGATAAATCGTATGAATTAGCATATTTCAGTTGCTCATAGAAGTAACATTTTTTCAAGTTTCTTCTAAGCCAAAAACAGAGAATGACATTTTACTGGAAACTGTTTGAAATTCATGTTAATTCATAAAAAGGTTAATAAATGTATTGAATTGTTCAGATGATGGTGTTTATTATTTTAATTGATAAATACTGCTAAGTTCTAAATGAAATTAAATAACTGTTAAAGTTTACCAAAGTGGTAATTATATAACACCTTAAGCTAAAATTACATAAAAAAAAACCGTTCTGTTTTCACTTAAAGCAAGAATTTGAAGGTGTGACTACTTTATATGAAAAGTAAAAACGACGAAGAAAATATAGCAGTATATTACAACCTGTTAATGTTAAGTAAATAAGGGTGCGATTACTGCTAAATAAATAAGCATTTCCAAGAATAGAAGCAATGAAATAAATAAAAATTTAACCGAATGAATTGAGAGCAAAAACGCATGAATATTAGCTTTTAGCAAAACTAACTTTCGTATGAAATAGGTCTCGTATGAAATAGAATTGTATGAATTACCGGCTTTACCTGTACATATAATTGCAAATACCTTACATTACGGTTGAAAAAAGTTAATATGTCTGATCTAAATCCCATTGAATATTGCTGGAGCTACACGAATACGAACTTTCAGGGAAGAATACCCTGCAGCTCTGTAACTCAGCTCCCGATGTTACTGAAAACAACTATGTAGCCGAGATTTACCATATATGGGAACATTTCAAGACTCAGAAAACCAGTTTAAGGAAATCTTAAATGGCTTCATGACACTGACTATAAATTATTTGCTTCAATGAAGTAATTTATGTGCAATTTTGCTATTTTTCCAGTTGACACAGTCCCAAGAGTTCTTGCTTACGCTGTGTATCGAATATTATTTATCAATTATGGAAAGCTGACTTAAGTACGTTCTAATTAAGTACGTTCTAATTAAGTACGTTCTAATTAAGTACGTTCTAATTAAGTACGTTCTAATTAAGTACGTTCTAATTAAGTACGTTCTAATTATCGTAGCTAATACTAAACTACTACTGCTGCTGCGCAGCGTCAGCAATTACCTATCTGGCGTTTATCGCAATGATTACTGCATGTGCTTTTGGAGAACTTCGAGACGCGAATACGATATTTTCTTGCCTGATATAAATGCAAGTGTTGCCGAATGCGCAGATCAATACTGTTCTTCGAGACTAGATCACATCGCCGTGATGGGTATATATGTACAGCCTGGGGAAATAAGTTTTCGTTAAGACAATATTTAATATTTTTATTGGTAGTGTCTTATCTGAACAAAATGAGAATAATTTACTGCAAAGGATTGAATGCTGCCAGTGTATGCATATGAACCTAAGTGATATTCAATGTTAAAGAAAATGTCACGGATCGCATACTGTACTAGGTATTTTGCACCACTCTTCCTGGTAAATTTTTTCAGATTTGTGTTGTTGTTGTTGGACGTCTTTCACGGATTTTAAGTTTGAAATGTTGGCATAAATTCTCAATTGGATTCAAATCCGGGGACTGGTTTATGCATTGTAAGATGTCAAAGTTGTTTTCAGCAAGCAGTCCTAGCAGTATGCTTGGGATCATTGTCTTGCTGGAAAATCTAACCAGGAAGAAGCCCAAGGCTCTCAACAGAAAATACAATATTTTTCCTTATGATGTATTGATGTTTTTCTGCATTTCTTATATTGTTTGCAATGGACAGTTTACCAACACCTTTTACACAAACTCCGCCCAAACCATGATACTACCGCATAGAAATCTGGCAGTTGGCAATGTGCTCTTTGGTTCGTACACTTCACCGTCTTTCCTCCATATAATGTTACGAAAATTACGACCAAACGATTGAAGCTTAGCTCCATCCGTCCATGAAACTTCAAGAATTTGGCCTATTTTTACGCCTCTTTACGAATTATAACTTCTGATCTCTGTGCCGTTTCAAAAGGAGTGGCGTCTTCCTTGATCTGCGCCACTATACAGACTGACTCTTTGTAATTTATTACTTATCGTTCGCTTAGTTACGTGAATTCCTGATAAAAGCAAATCATTCTGAGGATCTTCTCGGGTGGCCATTGGATTTTGTTTTATCTGTCGTGCCAGTTTTCTCTATAATCTTGGAGAGATCATCCTTGGAGCACCTGGTCTGCATTGATTCTCAACACTATCAGCAGTTTTAAGTCTTGTTTGGATGGAACTAACTGTAGTTAAATGAGATGTTCAGGTCACTGAAGATCTTTCTGTAACTTCTCCCATGCTTCCGCAGCTTAAGAACCAGTTCTTTTGTGCGTTAGATAGTTTCTTACCTTCAGCCATACTTGGAACTATTCTCTGTGAAGAGTCATTACAGAATATTCAGGTCTACATCCGAAGGTTAACTAGAGTAGAGTAGTTACTAACAACGTTCTAGAGCAATTTAAAGTATTCTGCTCTGAAGCTTAAGCTAAATCAACCTCTTTTTATTGCAAAATTGATACTGTTCGTACACTTTTTCTCCTCCCAAAACATGAAAATGCATACCTATATTTTCTATATATCAATGAATTTTCCGTTTTAATTTGCGGATTCTAATTCTGTGCCCCCAAATACGTGTATAACGTTGCTATTCGTGTTTTCATTTTGCTACAAATGCAATTAACAAGCAGGTTTTGCTGTACTAACACTTATTTTCCCCACTGTACTTCCTTAGCGTTTGGAATTAGGAGGGTTAAACCGTTAAAAGTTGTTTTATAAAGCGCGAGGCACAATATGTACAACCAGCTATTGGCATAATGCAGTTAGCGAGATGATCACAAAGAAATAGCAAAATTTTTAGTCATTTGGCACGTCCGCAACTACTGGCTCGAGCTTCGCTTCGAAAAAGCTTTGATCATCGTCCATCTCCTAGGTACACTTTAGTCAGCATTTTGTCAGTGAATTTTGATCCAAAGCAATGTTCTTCTAAGCATCGCACTTGCTGTTGGTCTGAAGTTTTCAAGTTCGTAAATTATGAAAATTGCATGAATCTAATTTGCGTTATTTTGTCAATAAAATGTGATGGGCTCCGAATAGGAGCCGTCCTTGAGGTTGACTTGGTCCATAGCTCCGCAACGTCCACACAGAGGTATTTTTTTTTGCAGCTACACGAGCTGTCTGCCAACGCTGATATACCGAACCCAATTTTGTTTTCTCATTGGAGTGGAGTTGGCTGAAACACCAACAGAAGCTGACACTTGTTGATCGAGGGTTACTATCTGCCGTCCAGGCAGAGATAACTTGTAGTTGCTATATTAGGAGTTTTGTATTTATTTCCTGAACTAGAAGGAGGCTACTGCATGGTATTGCAGTACAGCACAGCAAGAAGCCATCCTCTATTATTAGCGAATGATTAACAAATACCCTGGTACGGAGCCACGCAGCACCCCACTTTCTGAACTTCGAGTTTCCACTCGTACTCTCGGACATCGACTGCTAGCAGACAGTTCTTCTTTTGGTTCCGCAAAAACAATGCCCCGCACTCCTGCAGTTCCAATTTACGAAAACCTTGTCGGCTGGTTCTAATCCTCAATCCGTTCCCTTCTCGCTTCGAATTTCACAGTTCTTTCACAGCCCCCGCTCTCTTTATTGGTCGATGCGCACCCTAGCTTGCAAAAGCCTTTGTTCAGTCGTTTCCTGCATTCGGTTAGGAACTTCGCCAAATCCCATTGCACTGAATTGAATGTAAACAGAGAAGTTTTATTTGATTTGGATTGCATTGGAATTGTTACTCCCCACAGGACTGATGCACTCACAGAACGGTTTCAAAGTTAAGAAAGGAAGAGAAGGTTACTTAGAAACTATTGCATGTTCATTTATTTGGCCAAACTTTTTTATTCAGAGAAGCCATCTCGTTCCCTCTTGGAAGTGAAACACTTTCTGTGAAAATTCAGTTGGTGTTTTTTTTTTTCGAACAGCGGGCATTCGTGTTCCACTTTCCATAACCTGGAATGTTTCACCAGATTTTGAGTTTAATTTAGCCCGAATTTTTGATAATCTAAACGAATTTCGTTTTCAAGGTAAGAAGATTGAATTGCATTCATTTGAGTTGAGCCGAGAGCAGCTGCAAAGAAATCCATTAGATCGGTTGAGAAGCCTTGCATAAAAATCTCATGTGAAGCACAACCAATTAACGAATCCGTCAGCCGAGCGCAGGCTTCGCATCTGAGGGAATGAAATATCATTTGGTGCAGGGAGCAGCGCGCCGCAACTCGGGAGCAGCGCGCCGCAACTCGGGAGCAGCGTGCCGCAACTCGGGAGCAGCGCGCCGCAACTCGGGAGCAGCGCGCCGCAACTCGGGAGCAGCGCGCCGCAACTCGGGAGCAGCGCGCCGCAACTCGGCAGCAGCGCGCCGCAACTCGG
>LQNS02278145.1:6744629-6757673 GCA_001587735.2 Parhyale hawaiensis
CTGACTCGCCTTTCATTTAGATTTGGTGAAGGCTCCCGCTTCACGCACACATACACTGTACACATTCCATGATGCTGATATTCTTCATTATGCTGTCGTCAATTTGATGCTAAATTCCCCTTTCTTGTACACTTCATAAAAAATTTATAGGCGGTTAAGTAGAGCTGCAATTGATTGCTGAAGTGTTGATCGGGCAACTGAATTAATAGTCATTCTAATCAAATTGTGCATCCCTTTTGTTTGACGTATTGACGCAGATCATTGCAGCGCCAATTAGTGTCTCATTCATAATCCCTGTTCAGTTAATTAACATCGTTGTATATTTTATGTGAACACTCTAATTATTGTATACACATTCACACACACACGAAGCACGTAAAAACACATTTAACATAAATACATCCCAACAAGAAGGTTACTCAGAAACTATTGCATGTTCATTTATTTAGCCAAACTTTTTTATTCAGAGAAGCCATCTCGTTCTCTTTTACAGGTGAAACACTTTCTGTGAAGATTCAATTTCTTTTTAACAGCGGGCGTTCGTGTTCCATTTCCCATAACCTGGAAAGTTTCACCAAATTTTGAGTTTAATTTAGCCCGAATTTTGGATAATCTGAACGAATTTCGTTTTCAAGGTAAGAATATTGAATTGCATTCAACTGAGTGTAACCGAGAGCAACAGCAAAGAAATCCTTTAGGTCGGTTGCGAAGCCTTGCATAAAAATCTCATGCAAAGCACAACCAATTAACGAATCCGTCAGCCGAGTGCATGCTTCGCATCTGAGGGAATGAAATATTTGGTGCAAGGAGCAGCGCGCCCCAACTCGTAAGCAGCGCGCCCCAACTCGTGAGCAGCGCGCCCTAACTCGAGAGCAGCGCGCCTCAACTCGGGAGCAGCGCGCCCCAACTCGGGAGCAGCGCGCCCCAACTCGTGAGCAGCGCGCCCCAACTCGGGAGCAGCGCGCCTCAACTCGTGAGCAGCGCGCCCCAACTCGTGAGCAGCGCGCCCCAACTCGGGAGCAGCGCGCCCCAACTCGTGAGCAGCGCGCCTCAACTCGGGAGCAGCGCGCCTCAATTCGGGAGCAGCGCGCCCCAACTCGGGAGCAGCGCGCCCCAACTCGGGAGCACCGCGCCCCAACTCGTGAGCAGCGCGAACTAACTCGGGAGCAGCGCGCCCCAACTCGTGAGCAGCGCGCCCTAACTCGGGAGCAGCGCGCCTCAACTCGGGAGCAGCGCGCCCCAACTCGGGAGCAGCGCGCCCCAACTCGTGAGCAGCGCGCCCTAACTCGGGAGCAGCGCGCCTCAACTCGGGAGCAGCGCGCCCCAACTCGTGAGCAGCGCGCCCCAACTCGGGAGCAGCGCGCCCTAACTCGGGAGCAGCGCGCCCCAACTCGGGAGCAGCGCGCCCCAACTCGGGAGCAGCGCCGCGCTCCTCAGGCCTAGCAAAAATGCCGCCGCGCTAATGTACACAGTCTCATTAGGCGCAATTTCCAGTCGGCGCTCGGCTGCTTCACACTTAACATTACGCATTACCGTTTGAAGAGCTCATACTAACTGCGTTTTCAAGCTTTGCGGTGCATTCATTACTTGCGTATTTATTATTAGCATGTTTATTACTAGCATATTTATTACTAGTTTATTACCAGAGTATTTGCTATCAGTGCATTTATTACCTGTGCATTTATTACTAATTTTTTACTACTATTATATTTTAACCCAACAAACTATAATAATAACAATACTATTATATTTTTCAAAAAATAATCCAGCAAATAATTGTATCGGCCCCACTTCATCCTGTTATTTTAGCCAATATTCGGTTATCGTCAAAAGCAGTTACCCCTCTAAATACACTGACATATATGTACGAGATTGTGAGCTCCGCCCTAAACATTCGTATGCTGGCCTATACGCATTTGGCTTCATGATCATTAAAAACCATACTAGCAACACTCATAACACCGCCCTGACAAGACAGCTTTTAAAGTCAATGCAATAAAAACTCTTCTTAGTCGGGCGTACCATTTTTCTCCTCCTATCTTGCATTTTCAAATGAAATAGACTTTCACCCTACATTTTTCAGAAATAACCGTAATCCCCACCATTTTCTCGATCACTATTGTAAACTATACATAGACAAGCTATTCGTTCCTGGAATTACTAAACTTTTTGTCCTTAAATTGAACTTCTTTCACTCGCTTCCATATTACGGTAAAGCCTCTGTTAACTCGGTAAACACTCTAAAGACGTTCCTCTCTGAAGCTTACCCATATATATATACAAATACTCTTTTACCATAGGGTCCTTCTTTAAATTTAAAGACAAATTCTCCCACACCTTTTCCAGTGTTATCTACAAGTACTAATGCCAAAGCTGCAGCGCTTCATATATTGGTAGCAACGGACATCTTTACAAAGCTAGAATCTACCGACATTTAGGCTTACCCAGTAGAACCGGTTTACCGCTCGGAAAATCTGCTCATTCTACTTTTCGTTTCCAAGCAGAGCAAAATAATCATGCTATCAGCAAGAAAGACTTTTCCATCATTGATTGTTCCACCCCATTCGAACTCGCAACATTAGAATCCCTTTACATTCCTAAAACAAAACACAGCCTTAACATTATGACATCGGCTGTACCTCTACACATAATTCATGGCTAACCCCTAGTCCTCCGACTGTACTGGCATCGACATCCAGCCCCTCGAAACTGCTTCATTCATTTGTATTTTAGGCCTTGTCTGAGCAACATCCCCTTCGCTGTTTAAGAAATAAAGAAATGCTTTATTTCGATATATTTTCGTGTGTACTGTATTTTAGTCTTCTAAATTTTATTTTATTCCCATGATAGGTCGACACTATATTTAGAATACCAAAATAATCACAGAGAGGCGATCACTTTGGGCCACATATCGCAGAGTCTCTCGTTATTCAGTAACGTAGACCCTAATTGAAGAGTCTAAGTACAGGCACAGCCAGACTTTTGAAGCAGTTTAGTGACAGTGTCTTGCTGTAGGTCCACACTGCCTGAACTCAAGGTTGAGCTACCCTCACGTAGTTTAATCGTGATTGTACCTGCAGCTATAAATAGAACTGTCCTTTATACCCAGGATAGCAGCAAGCTTACGTGCTTGGCTATTGCACTGAAGGCCACGAGATAGGTACCATGCCAGGTAAGCGTTCTTTGTGCTGCTTGGTGGGCTTGGCTGTCAGTTTCTGAGTATGCTCAGCTATCGTGGGGCATTTATTTACCTTGCTCATAAATGGGGATGGCAGGGGGAAGGGTCGCTGAACCTTCGGTGGCGCCATAGTTCTTAATGACCTGTGGTCGACTGCAGCCATACGTACTCCTGTGGGGCCAGTAGGCTTATACTGTATCTGCAGCACGAACCAGCGCGCGTGGTCTCCCAGTGGCGGGTGCGCGCGGTCAAATTGACTATACCTTTACACAGTCGTTTAGCAGATTTTTAACAGTCAGCACGATAATGCCTGCAGTTTAGTTTCTTGACAGCTTAGATACGCTTCCTTCCCGAAAGTGACTTAAGTTTTATGCACCTCAATTGGTCTGTGAATTGGGGGAAAACGGTCGTAGAACGTATAATGTAGGGGCATTATTTAATTTTTTTAGACTTAGATTTCGTAGATACCTCTGCGAAAATAATTTAAAACTATCGAATGCTAATTTCTACATAATAGCTAAATACCGCAAACTTTTTAATCCCGATAGTGGATTAAAGTATAGATATCTAGCATAGTTACACCCGAAATTATTCATTCACCTGTATTATTCTTGAAAACACTAGAAAACTACATAGAGCACTTTGAGAGCGCAAACCTGCTCCAAGCAAGACAGCGGTAATGAAAACTTCAAATCGGCTCTGAAGCCATGATTTTTTTGTATCATTGCCGAAACCTAATCATTTGCGCCTTTTGACAGTATTATACGCTTCTATAAATTTCTTGGCGGTCCCTTCATAACTTTTTGAGTTATGCAGCAAACCGATATTTTAACAAATATAAGTCAAAAACACAAATGGATCAACCGATCATCACCAGAATTTATCCAATTACGTGTTTTAACATAACATAAAATTTCTGTAAATTTCATAAAGATCTATCCATAACTTTTTAAGCTAATGTGCTAGCAAGCCTAAAATAAAACACAGCGATAAACAAACAACGAACAAGCAAATCATCCGAAAAATTTGACCATTTACTCTTTGTAATATACCCAACAACTCAAATTAATTTGAGGAAAATCCGTCAATTTCTTTTTAAATTATAGGACTAACAAAGAATAGGCAGACAAACAAAGAAATAAACAAACAGATGGCCAAATAAACATACCAAGCAAACCATGTAAGTTTCGTCAAAATCCGTCCGTAAGTGTCTAAGTTATCTTGGTGACGGACAAATCCGAGGAAAACATAACCTCCTTGGCGGTGGGTTATTTCTTCTTCAGTGGGTTACTTCTCTTAGAAATGCCCATATCAAAAGTTTCGAGGGCGTACTAGAATAAGCTCAAAAGTGAAATTGTCGAAAGAACTTTATTTAAAGAAATAGTGAACAATAATAGAAAATGAACCATATTCATATTTGTTCTCATTTATCTCAATAACTTGTTGTAAAACCCTTATAGTAAAACAAAGTACACATGTTATTGATTAATATGTGAATTTAATTTATTAACGAAGATATTCCAGGTTATTCTAGAGTATTCTGCTCAATTTTCTTAACGTTAGCATCCGTAAAAAATGTCATTTTAACTTCAAATAAGTTTGCAAAAAAGAAGTTACTATAGAGTAAGAACGAAAAATTTTAGATGTATATATGAACGGTAGTGGCTGTAAATCAACTGCGAAATAATTTTAAGTCCCTGTATCAATTGTTCCATACAGAAGTTCAAAAAGTTTAATTAATACCATTCAGAGCCTTACAAGATGAGGAAGTAATAAAATTCTCTCCTCTCGATTGGCAAGAGATGCAGTGTGGGACGTGTTCTGTGGACATATGCAGCATAGCATTGCACTCTTCGGTCGCCGGGACGTTTCACTTGTATGGAAAAGAAAAGGCGAAGCCTTCAATCAGAAATAAAAACACTGTTTCATCTGTGAACGGCGGTGGTGGGAGTCGTTATTTTTTGGGGCTGTTTCTCAGCCAATAAAACTGGAAGCTTTGTTAGGAATGAAGAAATAATGAAACGGCTCTATATAATACATGTATCAAAAGTTTTAGTGCAAATTTGAAAGTCTTCCGAAGCTCTCTATCTGAGGCCCGGTATGCATGGTCTTCCAACATGGCAATGACCCGATGCACATTGCAAACTCTGTTAAGAAGTGGATGGAAGACAATTAAGATAATGTATTGTAGTGGCCGAGATAAGGCCCAGCTGGAGCCGGATGCTCTAACGCCTTGTAAAGTTACAAGCACCGTAACTGTACAGCTGCAGGCACAAATGCAACCGTGTAACTACTGACGTTTTAAATTTCTACTTCTCGATTTAACGTTTGAGTCTGGCTATTATTTAGGTATGGATCATTTAGAGGTTCAAACCTCTTTGATCATATCTTTGTGAAGATTAGTGTAAGAAAGTAACTAAATTTGAGCCACGATATCGGTACTTCTTCAAGGAACTGTACAGTTTACGTTGCCGTAACTTTGCAAGGCATTTGTGTATTCGGCTCCTGATCTCGAAAATTTGAGAGGCTTGTTAAAAAAATATGCCAATCCAAGGACACCAAATAAGCTTGAACAGTAGGTGGAAATGATAAAAGATAAGGGGTCAGAGATATCTGTTTATGTTCATAAGAACTGCTCAGTCAACTTCAAATATTTCTGGAGGCAGATTATAAATAAGGGCTTTGGAACAGGTAATTGAGATTATTCGAAAAAATATGAACATGGATCAATTCCTATAATTAATTATTTCTGGGACATAAAATACATTCCAAAACTCTGATTTTGAGTCGTATTATAGAACATCTTTGAAACTTTTGGCGAAAGCATTGGTAAGAAAAGTAGCCTATTGAAGATATATCATACATATATTCATTTCCATAACTAGAGCACTTTGAGACATCATACATCCGTAAAGCAAGGCAATGTTAACGAAAAGTCTACATTGGTCCTGAAATTAGGATTCTTTCTTTATCATGACCAAAATCTGGTCATTTGCGCCTCTTGACTATAATAACAGCTTCTGTAATTTTCTGGAAGATCTGTCAGCAGCTGAGAAAGATTGAGACAAACATTTATCAAATACACAAACGGACCAATCGATCATCACCAAAATTTGACCATTGGTGCTTTTTAAGATTTCCATCAATTCCTGCAAATTTCTCTAAGATCCTTTGATGACCTCTTCGATTATTCTTCTCATAAATATGTTTAGAATTTAGTCTGGTACACAAACGAATAAACCAATCATCCCCAAAATTCGGTCACTTTTATCTTTGAACAATTTTATCAATTCTTACAAAATTCGTGATGATCACTTAATTAATTTTTGATATACTTTACTGACAAATATTTTGACAGACAGGGATACATACAAGCAAATGGGCAAAGAGATCAACACAAAAATTTGGTCATTTGCTCCAAGTTATAACTCAATAGTTGCTGCAAAGTTCATATAGATCAGTCGATAACTTTTTAAGTTATGGTACTGAGGAAAAGAGTCAGATAAACAAACAAACGGTTGACGGCAACAAACAAGCTGTATCTTAACCAAAAGTTAATAATCATTTGTGTCACTTTAAATACCCAACAATCCCTGTAAATTTCTTAAAGATCTGCTCATAACGATTTTGGTTATCTTTGTGACAAGCAAACAAACAAACTCGACAACAACATAAACTCCTCTACGGAGCTAATGATAAAGGAGTATGAATAATTCTGAGCGTAACTGTTTATATGTAGGTATAACAAGTTCTCGTCTGTAATATAATAAGATTTTTAAAGTGCGTCAAGCATCAATGCATAGCACGCACGAGTACATCTTTATATTCTAGTTATCAATAACGTTTCTATTGAGTGACAGATGTGCTGCCCCCAGGAAATATGAACGAATCTTCTCAGAGTTCGGAAAAATGAAACTCTCTCCTTTATCTGAAATAAGATCGCTCACTGACATGTAGTAATATTGAGTTGCACGGGAAGTTTGTGCCGGTTTTTAAATCTTACTAAGAGTACTTAACTAATCTTCGGTTGAAGTCCAGGTGACGTTATCCACGTCACTTCCCGTGAGTGGAGCCACGATGCTGTGTTTCATCTGTTGCGTCGCAGTTAGCGACCAAAGAGAGCGCTAGCAGCAAATTATCTCCACAGTGCATGTAACTGCTGACCGCTAGACTATCAGGTATTCTCCTTAAATGAGAATCCAGCAAATTTTTAGGAATTCCATAACTTTCATATCAGTGGTGTTTTTAATATTTATGCCTTGCCACGGCATTTTGATAAACAGCCTTGCTCCCTGCACAGTAAAGCTATTAGAATATTTTGTTGCTACGGTTCTGCCAACATCTTTGCTTGGAATGCGTACATCATATGAAGTCCTTCTAGTCCTTTCTGAGTGTTTGGCGACAATCAGTACATTTACATTCACTGTGATACGTCCCAGATTTTCCAAACAAATTTTGAATGAGAAGCGCTCTATAATCATCGTTGCATTGAATGCAACTGGAGATATGGCTAAGTCGTTTGTGGTAGTTGTAATACTCCTGCTTGCCACAAGTTTTGGAAGAGAACGATTTTTGGATCACTTCAAGTTACTCTAGGTTTTCCCGGAGTAGGCATTCAGAGTGGAGAATAGCACTCTATTCTCAACAGAATTAATTGCTTCCATATTAGAGAAAGCATCATTTGTACTTAGTGCTTGCAGCCCCCCTCCTCCTTCCAAAAAAATAAAAGAAAGAAAATGGTTAATTAATATAACCCATTACAGTTTAAATCAACCAAATATGATCCATTTTATTGCAAAATGCCCCTCAAACTTTCCTTTAACTTGAAAATACCCTCTTCCCACAATTACTCAGGTTTCAATACAGAGAATTCATAAAAAATATCTATCTTTTTTAAGTCATCCAATGTTTTGGAATTTTTACTATTAAGACTTTTCTGCAAAGACCTGTATGAGTGGAAATCCGAAAAAAGTAACATGTAGTCAAATGGAGGGTGGGATAACACATCCCAGCCAAGCTGGAGAAATTTTTGTCTGGTTTCCAAAGAAATTTGTGGTCTCGCATTATTTTGATGGAAAACAACACTGTTCCTGTTGGTAAGTTCTAGATATTTTCTTGAATTGCTGCTATTAGCTCGCCCAATTATGAGATATATCTCGCAGTAGGTATTAATTGTCTAGTTACTCGGGGTAAGTTCATAGTACAGAATTGTTTCCAATCCCATCAGACACAAGCCAAAACTTTCCCTCAGCCACCACACACGGCTGGTTGGAGTGCCTGAGGGAGGCTCAGCTCCGTTTTCGCTTTCGTAAGCAATTCATTTCTCATCTCCGGTCACAATTTGCTTTAAAAAGTTGCGTTTTCATTCCATTTATAATGCAAATCACCGATGAAAATGAGGTCCAAGAGGTTCTTCTTACTCATGTATGTAGCACCCAAACATTAGAGCGATTTGTGAACCCATGCCTGTCGAAAATTCTCTGGTTGTGTAATGTGGATTATTCTCATTTAATGACTTGATTTGGTTGTCATCGTTAGTGAATGGTCTGCCTGATCGCTCGTTGTCAATAAAGCTATGATCTGCAACTCGGAGGATCGTGAATTCCTTTTATACAGTTTTTCGGATAAAGAATCAACACCATAAGCTTCGTATGTATTTTTGCTTGCTTATGAGGCGATTTTTTCCTTCAGAGAAATGGAAAAACATCAAGTGCTGAAAACCTATTTTTTTATCTTTTATTTTAAAGGGTTGCAGAATTAAAAATGTTTTAGGATCTCAAACTTTCTTCAACGTAAAGATAGCGTGAAGGATACTTGAATGTGAAGGATGCTTCGGACTGGTGTAGTTGATTTTGAGGTTGCAGACCATCTCACCGTCTATGCAGTATTTACACATGATGCAGTTCTCGCTAAGCGTATTCGAACCTGTCGTATTTTTAATGATGAAGCATCTCGGAATCAATTTGTTAACAGAGTGTCGTCGCTGAATTACCCAAATGAGTGCCTAGGCCAACCATCGGTAGAACTGAACAGCTTACTAACTAAAGTTTATGATGCCTAGCATGAAGCATTTCCACTAAAGGTAGAACAATTGCCGCGGAGTATGAATGGGCGGATATCAAATTATATTAAATGACTCATTGTTAAAAGCATAAACTATTCAAACTCTATTGTTGCAGTATCATTCATCGCTATTCATATACTACGTGCAGTAACGTACTATGTTCATTAATTAGACCGGCAAAAAAAAATATTATCGCAATCAACTAAGACAGGGAGCGAAAGATCCGAAGAAGTCATGGAAAATTATTAATGAGTTGCTGAACCGTGATCCGCGCAGAGTCGCGCTGGAGATGGAAGTCAGTGGTGAAGTTTCGAACACTGATAGGTGAGTTAATCATTTTAATGTGAATTTTAAGTTTATTGCAAATAAATTAGTTGAAAATCTTCCAGTCAACGACGTGCAATATGTAGTTGATAACCCACGGAATGAATCTCGCTTTGATTTCATACCACTAACTAATAACGAAATAATTGATATAGTCTCGTCTACGAAGAAAAGCGGTTACACAAAAACGAAATGCAACCACGTCACTTGACACTTACATTGCCTTTCATCGTTCAGTATTGTGCTCAATTTTCAATAAATGTGTGATAGATGGCATTTATCCGAGCATTCTAAAAATGGCTCGAGTGATCCCAGTTTATAAATCTGGATCCCGTAATGATGCGTCGAATTGTAGGCCAATTTCTATTTAGCCACTTTTCAACAAACTATTTGAAAAATTGATTTTTAATCGATTGACATCATAATTCGACAGAAGCAAAGTTTTACCAGTTGTCCAGCATGGCTTCCCTAGGGGAAAAAATACGACACTAGCAATTTTTAATCTCGATAGTGACCTCTTATATGCATTTAGGTCTAAAACTTATACGATTTGTTTGTTTCTTGACTTGCAGAAGGCCTTCGATACTGTTAATAAGGACATTTTATTGATGGAGTTAGAGCACTATGGTATCCAGGGCAATGTATTAAATCTCATTAGCAGTTACCTCTCTAATCGTGTGCAATACGTAAAAATTGATGACGTGCAATCGGAAGTACAAACTGTAAATATCGGTCTACCATTGGGATTTGTTTTAGGGCCCTTGTTTTTCAACATTTTTATCAATGACATTACATTTTCTAACGACGTTAAAACGATCTTATTTGTAGACGACGAAGTATTTTACATTAATGACCAATCATTTATTTGTGCTATAAACAATTTTTTTTACAATTTATGGAACACCTTTTAATATGGCTCCGTAGAAATCGAAACTTATGTTATTCAGTTCAAACCCTACCCCAGATTTACCTATTGTTTACCTGAACAATACTGCATTGGGATGGGTTAGCTCATTTAGATATTTGGGAGTGATGATAGATGACAAACTGAGCTTTGCTTGTCACATTCACGATCTGTGCCTAAAACTCAATAAGGCTGGAGGAGTAATTTATTCTGTCACCAAATATTTGTGCCGAGATTCCTTGTTGTCTTTATATTATTCACTGATTTATACACACATTGTTAATGCTATTATTGTATGGGGCGATGCGACTTTCAACTTAACAAGAAAAATAAAAACAATAATGAATGAAACTTAACGAATCTTACTCAACGTTAAAAGAGATGGGAACAACATTCCGGTGATGGCTACAGATTCGATGTATCGCAAACTGAAGCTTCTTGAATACGATGAAAACTATCAATATTTTTTGCTCAAGTTTGTTAGAAAGGCACTAACTACCGAGTCGAAGGTGTTCGAGAAACATTTTTTACCGTTATTCCCGTGCAGTCACTACGACACAAGAAGCTACCGGTTCAATTTGCCAGTTGTTAGATTGGAAGTCGTAAAGCGTTCCACAGACTTTAAAGCAGTAGATACTTTTAATCAATTGCCAGAACATTTAGTTTTACCGATGTCCGATAATATTTTAAACAGAGATTTAAAGAATATCGTTTGGACAGATATAGTTCCTAGTATATCATGTGCCCAATAAGTTGAATGCAACTTTTAAACGGCTTGTTCTCTAGCTAGATTTTGTACCTATGTAAACATGTAGACTTTTCCTTGAATTGTAACTTTAATGCGTGAGAACAATAAAGGTGTAGTAATATCATAGTTTCCTGACTCAACCATGTTCTAAAATATGCTCGAAAGAAAGTTTGCACGAACTTTCCGAACAACCCAATAATTCAACAAGTAAGGATAAGCAAAAACTCCAAGTCACATTATGGAATTGGCTTACAACTGGGGCCCCATCTATCTTCAGTACCTCTGAAAGCATGAACTTCGTACGAGGGTTGATAAATAATGTCAACGATTCATCATAAAAACTGTAAAAATTCTTGTTTCGAAACTCACCTTTATTATTTTAAACACAGGGGGATTCGAGTAACTTCAGGCCTGATATTGTACATCGCTAACGTCGGAAAGTTTTCTAATAGACCACCGGAGCCACAACTCTCAGGATGTTGACACGTAGCGGAAGATAAGGGACTGTGCCAAAAGGCTGCCTGTAGGACAGCTTCTCCCAGAGTGCTCTGGATACGAGTATCTTCCAGAGCGTACGGGCCGTACGGGAGATCACCTCTCCGTTCGGGAAGTTGGGACTGCATGGAAACCCTCCATCATTGCACGTGGAATCTCGGTGAAGTTGGGTGTCCGCATTGCATTAGTTTAGTCATCGTGAAATTTTATATTAGTTGAGATGCTGAATGTGGAAACGTTAGAGGCAATCACTCGTATGTATCATATAGAATTTCAATGTAATGTCCGACCTATCAAACGAAATGTAGAATGCAAACATGTTATCTGAAGATAATTGCTGATTTTTCCAAGTCGAAACCAATGCCTTGCACTATAGTCTCTTGAAGAACATTTCATGTATAGAGTAACCGGCTAATGTGATAACTTGATGCTTAATACCAGAACTAAAAAAAATTATCATGCTAAGGTGCATATGGCGTTCATTATCGTATAAATGAATGTTTTGATGCTCTTTTTCCTTATACTTCGTCGAAGTGCCAGTAAGTGGATGGCTTATAAAATGAATTCACTGCCATAAAAGTGAATGTCTGGTACTTGATTTTCTTTCGCGTGAAACTGAGCGACAATGTTAACGGAAGCTGTTTAAAAGGAAATCAATTTCATCTAACTGAATATTCTGAAGCTATATTTGCTAGCAGCCACGGCAGCAGTATTCCATGCGTACTTGACTTCTGTTCTAAAGGTGCCGAGATCGAGCGATGAGCTAGCTGAGCGGTCTTCGTGGCATCCGGCATACAGAGTCAGTTATTGCTTGGTATGCAGAGCTGCGTGGAGGGCACTTACCTGACCAGGAATGGGAGGGTGGGGGTGGCTGTTGAACCTTCTGTTTTGGCGCCATAGTTCTTAGCGACCCGTGGTTGGCTGCAGCTGCACATACTTCTCTGGGGCCAGTTGGCCTACATCTGCAGCAAGAATCAGTGCGAGTGGGTTTCCCAATGGAGGGTACAGTCAAAGGCGACTTGACCTTAACCGTACACTGCATTCCGCATAAAGGGGATGAACTCTTATCTAGATGGAAGTTATAGAACTAACTTTATCCCATATTGTGTTGTGACGCTCTGTTGTCGGTGTCACACCATTTACAGTCTGCACTGGACTGTAGGTCTGAGGCACGCCTTGTCCAGTTGGACTTCAGCGCTGCGTTTGACAGGGTTCATAGTGGTCTACTGTACAAGCTGGAGTCCTTTGGTGTGGGTGGTAGGGTTCTGTCAATCATTCGCGATTTTGTTTCTGAGCGAACACAGAGAGTGTCTGTTGACGGCGTCTTGAGT
>LQNS02278145.1:6805719-6815883 GCA_001587735.2 Parhyale hawaiensis
GAAGCATGCTGACCCCCTCAGTTCACTCTCCATCAATAGAGCTCTTGCGCTCTGTTATTATCCACTTTACCAGGTTTTTCTGCTCGCCCCTTCCTCACGCATTCCTCCACAGCCATGGAGCACCTTAATCGCCGATAGCTTGATAGCTTGGAGGAGAATTCCGCTCATTTCTCGCAGCTCTAACAAGCGAGCATAAGGAACAGGTATGTGTCGGGTGAAACGCACTGATCCAGTCTATTGTGGAAATTAGTTCCAAATGAGGGTTCGATTCGCCTGCTTCTAATGAGATAATCGAATCTGATTAGCTGTTGTTTCTTTGAAACTTCTATCGACGCTTATTAACTTATTGTTGGAATTGAATTTCAAGCATTAATCACATACTGATGACTATTGAGTACGTATTGCGAACTTGGTAGGATTCCTACCGGTGCTTCAACTGATTGGTAAGTTATGTTGGCTCCAAATTGGAAGTATTGAAGACTGACGATGAGATAGTTTTGCTGCGTTTTCACCTATGGCAGCAAACGAGGTAGAAGACTAAAGGCACTGTCTCGAACTAGAGCACAGTAAGGCTTTGTTAGTTACGCCACATCCCTGTATGGGACTGCCTTATAATTTTTTGCGAATGATATTACAGATCGTATTTTTTTGTGCTTCGCCTCCATCTAGGCTCTTCCAGTCAAAGGCTCTTCCCAGCCCTCGAGTGCACTTTTCTATGAAATTTACCTTACTGAAAGTATCGTTCAGTATTGTTGGCTCCTGACTGTCGCTAAGATCCACCCATTATATCGATATCGAAATCTGCATCTACATCCAGGGAAGCTTTTAGTACTCTCATTTAGCAAAATGATGCCTATTAGTTCAGCCTTTCCCTCAACGTCAGGAAGCCAGTATATAGCATCGCCAACTGCTGGGTAAAGTGAAAGTTTCAGAACCATAAAAATGTCTATTTGGATTAATAAAGAGAGTCTACTGGCTGAAAGAACAGCCTACAAAACAAAGTGATTGTAGCTTCGTTTTGTCTTGCTATTTATGAACAATTTACCTCCAATCTTCGTCAAGGCTTACTGATATAAGTTTGTTGAATATTTTGTGCAGAAATTAATAAAAAAATGCAATCTGTACTAACTGATAGCTGCTGATGACGATACGAGACAGCCCGAAACCCTTTGCAATTCTTTACTGCACATGGGCCCTAGAAAATTCATGTGAGCTTACACTGTAGCTAGGTTTCATACTTTGCATTGCCCATAATTTCGGCTGCAAATCCGAATAAAGTGAAGCATTTGGTAGTGTACAAATAGTAAATAAATAAAAAATATGAGTTGGTTATGCACAACGCCTGAAAGATTGGCAGCAACGTCCAATTCGAAAGAGAAAAGACTTCCTTCATATCTCAGGGATCGTCGGAAGTGTTGCCAAATAAACTGCAACGTTCAGACGACGGATTCTGAGAAAAACCTGAAACCATGGAATTTGGATGAGCTTTATTTTCGACAATAAAAAGAAGTATCTAGAGAGCAACCTCTCGACCATATGCAAGGAACTTATTTGCTGTTAACCTTAAAAGGCATTCATTTTTTTCTTGGTTGCCCATTCCCGTGTCACAGGGGGTCGAATGCCTTTAACGGTTAATTTAAGGCTTGAAATTCATCCTCTCTCGTCCTCTTAGTGTTCAGCAGATTAATTTTCCGGTATCTAATCCTTCAGACGTTGAAAAAAGAGACCAACAAACCCCGCAACCAACCTATAAACTATGGATCATCAAACAGACGATGCTCGCACAGATGCCACGGCGCTCACTAGCTGATGGGTGGCGGATTTTGCTGAAGTTGTCTCTCTTTCTGCTCCAGCGCCGACACCTCATAGCCGTAATATATGAACTCCACATCACACTGATATCCCGCCGGCCGGTGATAATAAATAAACATGCACCGTTATGATGCAGTGCGCACCTCCTCGTTTCCTTATGTCACCCTCGCCCAATATTCTCGGTGCTATCTTGCGATGGTGCAAAGCGTAATTGCCTTCGTCAATATCAGATTCCTCAATGGCTTCCATCAGATTTGCGCATCAAAGTCGTTGTCCTCGCTGTCTCATCAGCGCGGGGCCAAATGTTCCGTGAGGATTTGCCCGTAAAATACGAGAACACTTACGGCTTTTATTTTAGTAAACGTATTGGATTTGTTCCAGTGGACGTCGGTGTGATCTTTGGTTGTGCTGCTAACAAAAGAAGTGTTATTTGTTACTTTGGCAACCGAGTTACTTTGATGAGTACTCGTTAGAACAGTGAATGAGCAGCTTAGGTAAGGATAAAGTTTGGTGAATGTTACTTTTAGCTCCAACTCATTTTTTCCCAGTTTAGTTTGTTTATATAGGTGGAGTGAGCCATTTTAAGACTTTTCCATGAATAACGTATTTGGAGCAGATGATTAGTTTTCGAGATATTTGACTTTGAAGTTTCCATTGTTTTCCTAAGGGAAAAAATAACAGGTGACCAAAGAGGGACGAAAACTAACCTAGGTTAGGTCAGGTAAGGTTAGGTTTGGTTAGGTAAGGTTAGGTTTGGTAAGGTTAGTTTAGGTATGGTTAGGTAAGGATAGGTAAGGTAAGTTAAGTAAGGTTAGATTAGGTTAGATTCTTCTAGGGTTTCAGTTGTCAGTTATCATTCTCCATAGGAAAGCAATGAGAAGTTCAAAGCCAAGCATCTCAAAAACTAAGCATCTGCCCCAAAAACGTTATTCGTGAAAAATGTCTTAAACTGACTCATTTTACCCGTATAAGTAATCAAAAATGAAAAAAATTGAGTTGGAGTCGAAAGTAACAACGAAGCAGTTTCATTGATGATATAGGCAGTGTGAGCAGACCTGGCGCTGGTATTGCGAGTCGCTTCTATGGTCTGGTGGCTGCCTCAGATTTAATTTTGGAATTGACTTCAACTGATGTAACATGAAATTGCCAGGACTAGCAGTTGTTGTAATTACGCGACAATATCTCATTTCTCAATCTCATATTTGTTTTTTCTTAAGCCCGCTGCAGACGATAGTCTTTTGTCCCGTGTTTTCACTTCACCGCGTTCGAATGCGTTGCTGTGTCTGTGTGAATAACAAAAAAGAGCATTGTTTTTTGAGACGACATTCGCTAAATGTTTGAAAAGATGCAAGACACCGCATTTGTAACAAGGGCTAAACCAGAGAATACGACGGTAAACATTTTATCAAAACTTTTGGTAGACACACAGTCATGTTTGCAAGGACAGTACAAAATATTCGAACGCGGTGAAATAAAAACACAGGACAAAAGACTATCGTCTGCAGCGGGCTTCAGAGTTCTTCGTAATATAGTTTCACTAGAGGCACGAGAAATTTAGGGTATCATTGAAACGGTCTCGGGAGAAATCAAAAGGACTCAGTTAAATTTAAATTGCTTCTGCTCGCAGGTCCGACTTAGAACATATTTACACATTTTATACGCATGGTACGGGTCTGAGATATTATTGAAGAACAGTGCTTTTGTCATTTGGAATTTCCACAGCTTCCAGCTAGCATCTCATATTATTTGCAGACTCTTCCTGGAAAACTTGTCTGGAGTATTCCCAATCTCTTCGTTGCTAGACAAGCATTAAATTTTCAAGCAGCCAAGACGCTTACAATGCTGGAGATTGTATTATATATGCAAAACTGAAAGCACCTCCCCATCTCTCTCACTGATGTTTAGGGGATTTCTGCTTCTTGATTTTTGGCTTTTTTGTGTGTGTGCTGACTGTGACCTTGCACAGACTAAAACATTATTTATGACTTGGTTGCTAGACGATTTGAAACTAACGCTTTCACGTCGAGACATAATGCTTACGTCGATGCCGTGCAAATGGAGGAATTGGTCAACAGCGTCGGAGTATCGGATAATTGTAAACATTCACAAAATTTTCATCATGCTCTCTTTTTATCCTATTTAGCTTATTGGCAATACCGCGTGGCTATGCCCTCGCCAACGAGCCCCACCGTTAACGTTCATCCGAGATGCAAAGCCGAGAGAGTTTTCAAACCCGATACCAATTGTAACCCCCGAAATTCCGCGATTTTCAACTCTACCTTGCGAAAAGCTTTGGCAGCTCCTGAATCTGTTTTGTCATTATAACTTCTGAGGCGTCCAAGATCTCTGTAATGCCAGCTACACACGAGAGTCGAAAAACAAGAACGTTTCACTTCCCTGGAACAAAAGTTTCTGTGACCGTGACTACATCTTAACGTGTTTTAAACATCGTGATAAAATGTACGATATTGCGAGCTAAAACCCACTCGAAATTAAGAGAGATATTCCAAACTGCGTAATCGGTAAATGTCGTAGAAGAATTTTTGCAATGGCAACTTAGATTTTAAGACATTTTGACAGTTGAAATTTGGCCAAGCCGAAGTTGTGTTCCGTAGCGACAAAATCGGATGAATAAGGACAAACGTTCCAGTGTTTCAACTCTCGTCCGCAGCGGGGTTTAGTGTAGAATAATTGCGGGAACACACAGCCAACGGTATAGCACAACCTTGAGCGGCAAGAGTGTACCAAGCACTGAGCTTCTAAACGCAGAACAGTCGTTACGCATGCACACGACAACGTTGCCTACAGAGCACGGCATTCGCCTCGTTACGGTCGACTAAAGAAAAATCAATTCCTGGCGCTCCTGGGATCCTCGGAATTCCAAGAGATGCCGGGAGTTTCAAAACTTGTCTAATTTTTCTACTTAATAGAGAAGCACAAGGGCTGCTAACACGGCTGGACGCTTGTATAATATGAGCTTAATAAAATAAAGGGATTATGTCACTCAGGACACGTTGTAGAAATGGCGCGCTGTAGCAGCGATACTTTTGTCCTACGTGAGCTATTATGTGTTCATTTCTTCTGTATTCGTGCAGACACTTGCAGAAAATGTAGAAATTTGTCAGTCTTGTATATCCGTAGCACTTGTACTTGATATGTTGCTAAAAAATACTAACACAGATTTCTGTAGTCTGCTCTTATGACGATTTTTTTTTACGAAAAAATTAGTATATTGCTAAATACAAAGAAGAACGATTTTTTTTTACGAAGAATATAAGTATATTGCTAAATAAAAAGAAGATAAACTACAATGCGTAACATGTCCGACTGGAAGTGTCTGGTGTCAAAGCGATCACTAACATCTCAAAACTTTATAATATGCACTAGATGGAAATTCGTCCATTTTCCGACATGTTAAAAATTCGACCGATTTCGTCACTTCACAGCGTGGCAATGGGCAGGTATTCGACGTCCACATAACATCTTAAAGATGATCACTGCTTATTTAATTGTTATCAGCATTGAACGAAGTGAGAAAGGTGATAATGGTTTCGTTGAAGACTTAAGTATGTATATATACTATATTTAACGTCGACTGGTTCTAAAATTTAACGTTTCGGGAGTAAGTTTCTTATCTTCAGAAACCCTCACATTCAGCAACCCGTCTACATGCTGAGCAAAACAACCATCCCATCAGTGGCAATGATTTCTCCATCATAGACTCTTCCAAGCCCATCGAGCTCACAGCATTAGAGTCCCTCTACATCCCCACAACCAACCCCGGCCTTAACATTATGACTTTGGCTGTACCGCTTCACACAGGGCATACCTAACTAATCCCACACCCACTGAGGGTACAGAAGCTTACATCCGGCCCTTCAACCTACCCTGGCTCATTTGCCTTTTAGGTTCTCTCCCTATAACATCTATGCTCCCCTCTCCCAACTTTAGTAATAAAATATTTTGTATTTACAGGTGTGGATTGCAAGTTTAACTTTCTGAAGATGGGAAACTTACTCCCGAAACGTTAAATTTTAGAATCAGCTGACTTTATATTTCGTATATGAGATTTATCTTAGTAAAAGAAATATATATATATATATATATATATATACACGCTTGTGTCTGAATAAAATTTAGCCTTTCACAATCCTAACATTATTAATCGGTCACGTGCATCTAATATGTTTTCAGTTTTACCCGTGCCCGTACCACGGCAATTTCATACGGTAACACTTCATTTTTGTGTTTACTTCATGCGATAGCTATACAACAAAATAAGCAGACTCTACCATTTTCTTCAATAATTGATTTTTGTTGCCGTAAACGCTTTTATTGGGAGGTCATTTTCTTCCCCAAATTAATTAAGCATTGTGCTTTTACTTAAAAAAAGCTTAAGAATAAAGCAGACCTAAACCACTCGCTTCTGACAGTATCCTGACTTCGTATTTTGGCATTTGGGATTGTCTTGAGACACCAGCAAAGTGAATTGTATATGATGTGGAAGTCGGTATCTATGATGCGAGTAAAATGAACGTTTTCTTCACTCTCAAACTGGCTGAAATTTTTGCTAAGCGAAAAAAGTCCAGCTATGGTGGAAAAATTTTCCAGCTAAAATATGAGCTTCTTTCAAGTTGAATGTTCCCCGATCTAGCTAATGTGTCGGCCTGATACGTCAACAGCTCGACGCACCCTGCGCGAAGCTATATGAGCCGTTACCATGATAGAGACAAGACAGCTATTAGGAGCCAGGCCGACTAAGCCAGGTCATCTTACTGTACCGCTCTGACTACGCGAACGAGTAGATTTCGGTAAATACCAACCCGTTTGGTCGTGATTACCGTTTGTACTTCCTGAGTCTACAATACAAGAGTCGTATTACTGGAGAGTGGTTTTACCCATTGACATGCAAAAATGGAACCTACATGTGTCCGCAATACTGTAAGAGGATGAGAGAATAGATTGAGCCCCAGTGAAGAGAAGTGTATATAATTATAGTGTGAACCAACAACACACCAATATTACAGTTCACAGTAAAACTGAAAGCGCAACGTGTAGACGAATAGACGGACGGACGTATTTAACCACTAGCAACATAATATTAAAGTTATATTTACTAGCGGCAAAGTGTAATTATAAATAATAAAGTGTCTAAACGACAGCCGGTACTCAGTGGAGTCCCACAAGGCACCGTGCTTGGTCCAATACTCTTCCTTATCATGATATATGATATGGGACACCAATGCAAGTTTACCGTACCCTCATCGTTCGCTGATGACACACGGATATTAGCAGCGGTACAATCACCGGCGGACGTACGGAATGTGCAACTAGACCTAACCACCATCTTTCACTGGACATCGGTTAACAACATGACCTTCAACGAATCAAAATTTGAACTTTTACGATACGGAAAAAACTTTTCCCTTACTGAATCCACGTCCTACACGACGAGAGATGGGAGCGAAATCNTAATAAAGTGTCTAAACGACAGCCGGTACTCAGTGGAGTCCCACAAGGCACCGTGCTTGGTCCAATACTCTTCCTTATCATGATAAATGATATGGGACACCAATGCAAGTTTGCCGTTCCCTCATCGCTCGCTGATGACACACAGATATAAGCAGCGGTACAATCAACGGCGGCCATACGGAATGTGCAACTAGACCTAACCACCATCTTTCCCTGGACATCGGTTAACAACATGACCTTCAACGAATCAAAATTTGAACTTTTACGATACGGAAAAAATTTTTCCCTTACTGAATCCACGTCCTACACGACGAGAGATGGGAGCGAAATCGAGAGAAAGCAAATTTTAAGGGATCTTGGGGTGAGAATATAAGATAATGCCACTATTGAAGATCATGTGGCTCGAGTTGTTACCGTAGGCAAGAAGTGGAGCGGATGGGTGCTTCGACACAATGCTCACCTTATGGAAACAACTGATACTGCCAAGGATTGAATACTGTTCACCTCTTTGGATGCCAAGCAAACGAAAAGACTTAGAGCGCGTCGAGGCGATCCAGAGATTGTTCACTGCCAAAATCCGAGGCATGAAAGATTTAAGCTATCACGAAAGACTGGCTCAACTTCAAATGTACTCAATTCAAAGGAGCTTCGAGCGCTTTATGATCATATAGATATTTGGAAAATTCTAGAAGGAATTACTGTCAATGTCAATGGGCGAATCCAGGACAGACACTCAAACCGTATTGGTCGCACTTGTGAGGTGCGCATTCCGATGGTGGTGATGCCAAAGCCACAAAGTATTCTAATAGTTTCGTAGTCCGAGGGGCGAGATTATTCAACAAAATGCCTCGTCACATTCGAAATGTCACCGGTAAAGAGACTGCAAAATCTAAACACTTACTGGACGCATGCTTACTGAAAGTGCCAGATAAACCTGCTGTAAGCGGCTACGTCAACTGTGGGGATACCTCGCTGTTAGCCTCCCCGCTGGTCACGGACTGCAGCATCCCCTCTGCACAAGATGGGCGGCGTGCGTAACGTCGCCTGGTCCGCGTCCGAAGTATCATCAAAGGTATCAAAGGTATAAGGTAAGGTAGCGGGGCCCGTGGAAATTGCACGGTCGGTTAGTTAATGTCCTCACATTTTATAATAAACCAATCCTAACCTACGCTATTATAGCTCACTTTAGTTCGACTTAATGCACCTTCTCAACCTAACCTACCGATAAATAGCGCCTGTTCCTTAATCCCAACGAACTACGTTAAACCTGAAGTGCGGTGCACACGAGAGTCGAAACATGGCAACCTATCCTAGCCCTTGCGCTGCTGTGTATACAGCTTCGACTTATCTTATATTATTATCTTCTAAAAACTGCTTGAACTCTGAGCCGCGGCAGCTATTCCACTACAACGAGGGCCACGTGCTCACTTTAGACTCTGTCTTTGAATTACAACTGAGTTTCAATTCACAACTGTAATGTTTGCAATCGATGTGTCCTAATAGATTTAACCGTTATCATGCGCACAGAAACATCTGTTCCAAGAACGTGAAGCGCTCCCGTGTTCCAACTCGTAGCAAGTCCATCCCTAATAGTGTGAGCACACTATCGTAATAATTGCTCAGACGCTTAACTTTTCGCGTTGGCCGTCACGCTGCCGTGACTACAACTAATAGCGTTTGAAAGTAACGCTAAAACTATGCGTCATTGCAACTTTAAACTAACTCAAATGTAGGAGGTACATATTCCCAAAGCTTGGTCATTGCTGCTTGTTATAACGCATAAACTGCCAGAAACGACTCATACCTTAGATATTCTTTTTAGTGGCATAGCAATATCCAAACAGATACAGATTTGCGTGGCAATGTAACTTTTACGTAGGGGTGCGTGCCCCCTAAGTCACCCTATACATGCACAAAATATCTTGACACTATATCACTGGTGAATCTCGCAGATATTTACCTGCAAAATTTTTGCCCCTGTATATCATGATAGAGATATAAAGACAGCATAAGCAAATATAGCAATCTCGCTTTTAGGAGGTGCTTTTCTCATTGCTTTTCTTCTATATTTACATGCCTACGCTATCATTTGTTTCTCATCGTCTAAAGATAACATTATTTAGACTTTAACATTTTTAAAATTCCATTTTTCATCGGTGTATTTGATTATTTCAATTCTACTGCGGTACCCGTGGTTGCTTTACGCTTGATGTGCGGTATCCTGCCAACATAATACAACACTCAGCCTATCTATAAAAAAAACTTGATTCATGTCGCTGAAAGTTTTTTCTCTATTAGCTTACGTTATTCCTCTAGTTGAGAACAGCTTCGTTTTAACCGTATTATGGCTACGATCGGATTTTGCCATGTTTGGATCGTTAGCAACCCCAGCAACGTGAATATTACAAGAAATGAAATTTGGTATCATGGTAGGAATGATACGTGCAAAATAAACTTCATGTCATTGCTTCGAAACTGACTGAAATTTTTTTCAAGTGCGAACTGAAAGAAAACATCTGTGGTTGAACTCTCTCGAGCGAAAATCAGAGCTTCTTACAAGTTGAATTTTCCCCTATCTATTATTGAAGAGCGTAACACACGAAGGAACGAAGGGACAACGCTTTTTATTATTATTATTAAAACTTCACGCTTGAGCTCCCACGGTCAGGTAATACAACCCAAATGAAGCATCTTGCAACACCGGGAAGCCCAAAACGCTGCTAAAGGAAATCCAGCAAAAACCATTCACAGCTGACGTAAACGCCTGCAGGCCAATACGACCAAAAGCCGATGCCGGCAACAAATTCCAAACCTTAGCCGACCAGGGCACGAAGCACCGACAGAACTGATTAGTTCGACATCTGCCAGCCTCCAAAGTGA
>LQNS02278145.1:6849907-6861231 GCA_001587735.2 Parhyale hawaiensis
CGTCAGACACTGAACATCCATGTCCAGGTGGGCAAATTGGAAAATGATACCTGGCACTCTGATTGATTGCCAGGCACGAGGCGTGGAAAATATGTTGTTCACACAGTGAGCACCTCACTGTTTTGCTAGGCTTCACAGTTTGACACTCAGAACAATTAAAATCTAAGTTATCACCGTCTGCTCTTTTATTTTCTTGTTCACTAAATTCACAGTTTAAACTGGGGAAGCTCTGCTCTTCTATCGACTTCCTATTTTTGTTTTTACTTCTACGCCCCATGGCAAACCAGCTAAAAGGCGAGACGTGCACTTCGGGCTTCGCGGTTGTCCTCACAAGATTTTATTGTAGGCTGTTCACAAAGCACTGGCTTTAGATTCTTTTATTGCCTACCACTCTATGGTCTTGACAGTTTATTGCCCTTGTGCAGAGCACTGTGGTTACACAACCTCACTGAATCACTTCAGTAGCCCATCATTTTCCTGCACTTTTTGATGCGATAGCTATAGGCTACAATAAACAGAGTTAGCCTATTTTTTTTCACTCAGACCAGCCTAACCCTCTGTTCTCAAGATTTCATTGTATTTCCTGACATATAGCATATTCGCTTGAAAGAATACCTTCGAGCCAATGTGACCAACACTAGCCGTTCTATTCTCCTGTAGCGTATCCAACTACGTATCTGCCTGGCCCTATTAACAACGCCGAGGCGCCACAGGCAAAAAGAATGCAATATGTTGTGAAAGAAATGAAAAGCGGTAGATAAGATACGAGTGAAATGGTCTTCATGTCTTTGCTTTGAAAGTGACTGAAATTTTCTAAGCGCTAAAGAAGACAGCTATGGTTGAACTTTGTTCTAGTGAAAATCAGACCTTTTTGCAAGTTGAAGCTGCCGCTATCTAACAGTGAAAAACGTAACGTGCAGACATAGGGACGTACACGCGGACGGATGGAGCCTCAAGCAGAATCATACTATAGATAATAACTAGAGAAGCACTCTAAGAACGCATACCTATGCCAAGCAACGCAATACTAAAGAAATATTAAAATTGAGTTTGAAACAAAAATTTTTTCTCGATAATTTCCAAAATTTGATTATTTGTGCCCCTGGACATTCCTAATAGTTCCTGTAATTTTCTAGTAGGTTCCATTCATAACTTTTCAACTTATGTTCTGCCAAACAATAAGACAAACGTAAAGTCAAGCACACACACGGGTGAATAGATCATTCCCAAAACTTGATCAATTGTACGTTTTCACATTTCTAATAATTTCATGAAGATCCGATCTTAACTTTACGAGTTGCGTCACTAACAATTATACAAATAAACAAACATGGGCTCAAACAAACGCACGGACCAACAGATATTCACAAATATGTGGTAATTTGCTCTTCGTATCATTCCTAGCAATTCATGCAAGTTTCAAAAAGATCCGTTCATAACTGTTATGTCACCAATAAAAATAGATAAACAAACAAAATATGAATGACTGAACAGATCTTCACAAAAAGTTAATCATCTGTTCCTCTTAACATACTTAAAAATTCCTGTAAATTATATGGACATCCATCCATGACCTTTTGAGTTATCTTGGTGATAGACAGAGAAAAAACAAAAAGACCATCAAACTCGGTCGAAAACATTACCTCCTTGATTGAGGAAACAATGCAAGTCCCATATGAAAAAAAATAAGGTTTTCATCTTAGGCTAACTATAGTAAAAAGCAACGGCAATGAACATGCATCAGTACCGTTTCCTCTTCAGTATTTGCTCCTCTGGTTCATAATCAGGGCCGGGATGCACGAAGCTTCACTAAGTGTATTTAGCTCACAGATTTTCCCTTAACATCAGAAAAATGCACTTTGTGAGCTACGGGCACATGCACAAACTTTTTCCGTTTTCCTGCCAAAAAAGATTTTCCTTTATTTTTGCACGTACGCTAATTGTGCAAGGACCATCCTTGAATGCAGTAAAAGAAACAGATGCCGAACCATAAGTGCTATAGAGAAACATATAATGATGGTAACTGTGGTTCATT
The DNA here is from genome assembly GCA_001587735.2 of Parhyale hawaiensis. Classification (NCBI taxonomy): domain Eukaryota; kingdom Metazoa; phylum Arthropoda; class Malacostraca; order Amphipoda; family Hyalidae; genus Parhyale; species Parhyale hawaiensis. The sequence continues at coordinate 6,851,943 of LQNS02278145.1, forward strand.
TAGCTAACATTAATGTTCTACAAACATTTTCACAAAAATTTCCCTTGAAAAGATCTTTTAGCTTTGTTTATCTAAATGCTCTATTTGCAGTGAAATTTTCATCGCACCTCTGGAAAATTTCTACGAACTTCGAAGATGTAAAGGTAAAGTTAACTTGACCGTACCCCCAACTGGGAAACCCGCAAGCACTGGTTTGTGCTGCAGATATAGACCAACAGGCCCAGGACTGCAGCATACGGCTGCAGTCGATCACGGAATGTCTAGAGCTATGGCGCCAGTGGCGGAAGACTCCGTACGACAATATCTGTGACCCCCAACCCTCCCCATTGCTGGGGAAAGTTAGTTGCTCAGCTGGGAATGAGGCACGAACCAGCAGCCTTGAGAGTCAAAGTCAGATGCTCAACATTTTAGCCTGCGAATAAACTGATTTCACACAATAATCATTTGATTTTATTGAGTTGTATGGCACGTCCCAACTGTCATTGCTTGGAAATGTTAGAGAAGTGCACAGCTTTCAGAAGTGACTCCCAAGTCCATGCATTAGAATGACGAAACTACAGTAGCTTAGGCTCATGTATTACTACTTTTTTAGTTTATATACAACAGAAAAGAAAAACAAAATCTTTAGACACTTTGCACTGCATGCTGTGAATAAAGGATTGTTCACGAGTCTTAACTATACGTCTATTTAACGAGCTTTGTCATGCAATCGTTTTGAAGTTTTACTTAAACAGACGCAAAAGTATACGCTGCTCCATTTCGAAAACTGCCAGCCGCCCAACATTCATCAGAAGCCCGCACTTTGCTAAAGAAACAGTGCAAAGGAAAGGTCTCTGCATTTACACTCATTTCTTATTCATTATCTCATCGTCTCCCAAAGTAAAATGCGGTGTGAGCTGTCAAAAATGACAAATCCCCTCGGCAGGGGGCCTTGGGACAATATTATTGCCCCTAATGCCTTCTTACAAATCTGCCCTGGTGATGATTCAGCAGGATTTGCTGCGACCGCTCTAGCCTTCGCGTCCATCTTTTGCTCAAGTTAATAATGACGGTTTGTGTTCCCCTAACAAAATTTAAGGCCACCGCAGCGCCCCACAGAAGCTGAATTACGGTTTTAGCTTCTTGGGCTGCACTGATTTCTACTGGGTACCAATTCTACTTCAGATCGCTCAGCCATTTTTTAGTTTTCCCCTCAGCGCAGTTTAAATTGCTGTCAAAATATAAGGTAGTATACAAGGTGCCCGTATGTAAATATCTAGCATTGGGAACCTAGTAATTATCATAGGCACAAACAAGTTAATACCTAAAAATGCCCAAGTTTTATACCCGGAATGGGGTACTGCGTATCTTGTACACACTACTAAGTATCCAGTAAATAGTACTAGATACTAAATACCCGGTTACTAAATATCCGGTGTGTGGTGCTACATACTCAGTAATTAAGAATTACTTACCTTGAACGTTTCACTACCATGTATATGTATTGAGAATGTTCTGTAGAGTATCACCGTGAATGTTCATCTACGGATGTCGCCAGCCATTTAAACAGAGCTGGGAAGACTTCTGAGCTACGCATGTTAAGCAGAGATGGCGGCAAGGCCGTGGCGACAAAATATACCTGTTACTTCGTCGTGTGGGGAGCAAGGCTATTTAATAAAATGCCGCTGCGCATTCGAAATGCCATTGATATAAAAAAGTCATAGAATTGAAGAATATTGAACTCTTATCCACAAGGAATGTCAGATAGACAAACAGTCAGCGGTTACGAGCACTGCGGAGATAGTTCGCTTCTGACTCTCTCTTTGGGTGTTCGATCGCTGCGGCCGTGCAGAAGAAAATCATCGTGACTCTACTGATGTGACACAGCGTGACCTCATGCGAAGAAGCTCAAGGCATCTTACGGTAAGGTACAGCGTAACTACTAGATACAGCTGGATTGCCTGGTGTAAACCAACAAAAAAAATGGTTTAAACCAACAAAAAGATTTTTTTTACAACTTTTTTTGTTTTTATTCATAAACATTGTAATGTAAACAGTTTTACTTCTAGAATGTATCAAATTTTAGTCACACAACTGAAAGGATGAGTTAATTGTTCTTATTTAGGAGTCCGATTGACTGCTAGGGCAGTTAGGGTAAACTATTGCTTAGGTAGGTTTATTAAAAACCTATAACTTATTGAATTTTGTGTTATTTCATTTCAGAGCTGCAAATCCAATTACATTCTGGTAAGCTAGAAGCTACTATAAACTAGAAGTAGCAGTAGTAGTTATAGTTGCTATTAGATAGTAAGTGAGCTCGTGAGAGGGATGTAGGCATATAGCTATTTCACTTTCTTCAGTTATTACTCTGGCTATAATTAGCTAGTAGCTAGCTGTTTCTAGCGAGATGTCTTTGTATTTTGAAGTGTTTCTAAATTTTTCGAAGGATTTTACAGCTATTTCACTTTGTTTAGTTCATACTATGTTGTCCATTAGCTAATAGCTTGCTATTTCTATTAAGTTGTATTTGTAATTTGAAATGTTTTAAGTTTTTCAAAGGATTTTATATTGCATTAATAATAAATCATGGCTTCTCTGCAGTTTGGATATTAAATGTAGCCATAGCAAATACAGTTACTCTGCTAACTGCTTCTTCTTGACCCCTTTCCTTCTACTATAGGAAGTTGAGCTGAAGGGACTAAGATAGTTGATGAGTAGCTAACTACATGTTTACAGAGCAGAAAAGCCTTTAAGTGTGGGATAAAATTCCTAGAACTAAAAATAACAATAAAGTATACAAAAAAAAATCCTTTTATTTTTTGTCTAAACCAAAATACCATGACCTTTGGTTTAAACAAAAAAACATGGTTTTTGCCATCCCTGATATACAGTGACATCACCATGCACCAAGTATTTACTACATCTCAGTCCCTTACAGGCTCAGTACCCAAACAACTTATAGCTGCATTACAGCACATGTATAGTAACGTACGGAAAACGTACGCTGATCAATTTGTTTGGTTCTTGCATATCTATGCGTGGCGCTCTCTAGGTAAGATGTGGTCGACCTGGAGGTAAGGTTACAGCTAGATAATGACGGGAACTCTTTATGGGTGGCGCAACGGGAGAAGATGGATAAATTCCCTGTGGCTCTGCTGATAGCGATGCGAGAGCTCAGCTTATTGTAGAGTAATAGTCGAGCCTGACAGAGCATCAATGCAAGACCAAAGGTGTCATCGACTGACCTGTACGGATTTAGTTAAGCTTAGACCATCTGGCTTTATATCTCGAGCGTCAGACAGGAGCATTGGCTTCGCCTCTTTTAAAAGCGTTGCAGGTGTTAAGAGCAACTGAACCCTATAAAAAATCAGAAATTCACGGAGAAGAAAGAGGTTCCCGACATGTTAACAGAATCCCGAAATATTTACTGAACTTTTCGCAAATATTCCCAGCGGTTCGGAGTGAGAAGCAAAACCTTCACGAGAGGATTTGTTATACGAGTGCATATATGTTTGCCGCACATACAACATTTGTATGTTCTAGCTCATCATGACCCATAGTTAAATCAATTGCTAACTACATTTTGTTTATGCACGACAGGATGCATGAAACGAGCGCTTGAAAGGTCATAAGTGATAATAAAGGGAAAGGTCGGATTGGTATGCACCAAAACGAATTATACACCGAACACCGAAGCCAAGATCTTAGTTTAGAGTCGCAAGCTCTTTTTTGATTGATCCGGCGGAAGGCATTATCCTTTGCTTGTCACTCAACTGCCGCTGTAACATTCGACTCGTATGCCTACCAGTCTCGCAACATACAGATACTCTATCGATGATTCTATAGGACCTGCGACCCTTCAAAGGTCTAGGGAAGCTGGGGTATATGGCGGCTTCCAAATCGTAAATGTGCTTGCTGGAAGTTATCTGGTTACATAAGAATGTGCCTGGTGAGTACGACACATTAACTGTGTACATGTCATTCCACCATGTCCAAACTTAATCTCCATTTCAAGTTTAGCTGCTTGCCACTGGTAATTTACTTTTATAAGTGATGTATATACGGTATAAACAAATGAGAAGAACTTGACATCGGTTCTTTACCACTGCAGAATAGCCTGACTAGAATTCATTCTGCACCGAATATAAACCTTCAACTGAATACTCGGACGCATTCATAAAGAACTCATGACTAAACTAAAACATAATAGCATTCTAATCCGGCCATGCATTGCTCGAGCGTATATATAGTTGTACACCTGCGCCTTAGTAAAGCACGTTAAACCATAACATGTCAAAACTACATTTGAGTAATATCATATTCAATACAATCTCTCCCTTTGTTCTGATTCCATGACGTAATGTTGTAAAGTTGTAGAATTCATACTACACATGCATGAATAATAATCTTGCATCTTCATTTTACGCAAAATTGAGTTTTCAAAGTTTTCGAAAGTCTCAAGAATAATCGACTTTAAGGGTTAACTCCTGAAACCCACGTAACTGCGAAACCAGGGCACTTGCTTGAAGTTCTGAATAAGTCAAGCCTTTTGGGCTAAATTCGCCGTCCAATCGATGATGCTTAAAATATTCACTGCTGCTGAAACTTTAGCACTGGTGCGGGGCATAGATACCTCTGTAGCACGCGAACTATTCTGGCACGAATGTTTACCAATTTTATAGAGTAATGTTCATGCTTTGCAGCATATTCTAACAGCTGAAGGAGAACTTGCTTCTCCTCTTCATCATGTAAAGAATACCAGGTGAATTCTTCAATTCTTCAAACGTAAGTGCAAGGGAAGCACGTATAATCTTTGAGAAATTTTGATACAGTCGCTGCTACGGTGAATCGTATTTGAATGTACTGCACAGTGGTGTAAGACTGCTGAATAAATATGTTATAGTCTTATAGTCTAGTGATGGCAGTGGTATTACCAGCAGCATAGGTAGAAGGCAGAAGATTAAAGCAATGTTGGAAGAAAACTTATCAGAACCAAACAAAAGCAAGTAAAGACAAATCGCCTTGCGAAAACATTCATTATTTGCTCTCAGTTGAACCTTTACGGTTAAGGGTGAAGCAACGTTATGATACAAGCAAGTGTTTGACCTTGTATACTTAAACTACGGAGTATATAGTTTGAACGTAATGCAGGAGGGGGAAAAGAACGTACAGTTATTTCAGCTTAGCGTAATTTTATTCTTATTCTCTTGTGTGACAACAATTTTCTTAGAATAGCGTAGTTCAACAAACTGAGTTAACCAAGAACGTATAAGGTAGGCATATACTACGGACTTAATCGATTATCTGGCCGAAGTCGATCTAAACTAATCCCACTTGTCCGGAACCTCAGGTCAGAACATAGTTTTCGCCACTCTGATTTGTGTTACAGATGTTAAAAGCAACCCGAGACGGCTGAAAAACAATTCCATTATACAGAGCATGACTAAACTTCCGGCATCTCATACGTAATTGAATTCATGTTAACGCCTGAAATTAGCTTCAACAGAGCAAATCCAAGGCCCTTCATTGCATGAGCCCCGTGAGTCACAGAAGTATATATATGTGTAGCGATGTCAGGAAAATAGCTTTCTCGATCGATTCTTCCTAGTACACATTCCGTGAAGTTCGTGACATAGCAATCTGGGTGTTTGTAAATAGATAGGAAAATGAAGTGATTTCGTAATGCTGTGCAAAAGATAGGTATTAATTTTGTGGTCTCGCAACTGATAACAAGGAGGCATGAAGCAAGCGAGAAGCAGTAATTTTTGTGAGCCTCACTGACTTCTCACGTAATTTGCGACCTCATGCACCAGAGAAAGATTTGTGGTAAACTTGCCATTGTGCCATGCGTTAATTCTAGCGTTATTTTTCATGAGCTCGCTCCAACGCGCCCTGCTCGTCACAATTTTGCTACTACGGCAGTTTTGCAAAAGTCGGCGCTATTTTCTAGCTTTGCTCCCTAGTGGCTGAAAATGTGAATTTTCTCCGTACATTTCGGTCTCTATATACTGTGGTATGCGTTATATATTCCTTAGAAGTTTTTTGCACAATTTCTGAATTATTTATGGCCCGCCGAAATGAATAGCGCTGGCTGACCTGAAGGAATTCTGGTGTTGTCGAAATGGATTGGCATGGCCTCGGCCGCCTTTGATATTCCGAATGCAAGATCAGAACTAAGACATTGTAAATGCAATGCATAATCCAAGGTAGAAATTTGGCCACAATCGCGAGCACAGAAGGGGTGTCACTGTAATTTTTGTGCTACCGTTACTTGACGATAGAAAGCGCAGGTGTTGTAATTTTGTGAACGCTCGAATTTTCTTTCTTCGTGTGCAGTAAAAAATTTTAGAGGTAATAAACGCAAAAAAAATGTAGTATCTATGTATGTCTGATTTTCTTCAAGTGAGTGTAGTATTCTATTAGTGCACGGTTTCCTAAGTATTGTTACGTGTTTCAAAAGAGGACACGAATGAAGCAGGTTTTTGTCAAGAAAAGAGGAACCTAAGCACGGCAGATCTCCGAGTGCAGGAATGATAATTCAGAAAAAAAAACTAAAGAATGGAACTTCCTTAGATTGTCAGAATTTTAGGAGTCCCATTTGGGGGAATCAAACTCGCTGTGCACGGGGTGTAGCAAAAAATAAATACATGCGAACTGGACTTTGAAATGATTTAAATGTAAAAAATACTTAAGTCTGAATTGTATCTTCTATACTGCAGTGAAGGTAATAACTACACCAAGGAAAAAGCTTAGCGTTTCAACATGAAGAAATTAGAAATTTTTCTGTAATTTTCTCTATTTGCAAAAGGATCCTAAAGTATCGGTCGTTTCATTGGAAGAGCCTTTAGTTCACATTGTCTACAGAAAGAATATTCTGTCCTGTCTTCTGACGGAGACTTGAGCATTGTTTCTGTAGTTAACGGACAGTTTCAGTGGTCCCCGTTAAATCCCAGGCCTACAAGTTTTATATTAGCGTGTTTTTTTTTATTATTACTTGAACTTCTCATGATCATGACTGTTATAGAATAATGTGTTCAACACCAATTAGTGTCATTAATGTGGCATTACTTAGGCACCTTTCAGTTATATGTCTAAATACATTTATAATATAAAATATTAAAAGAAATTTTTAATAATGAATTCCTGTTGCAGAAGTCTGTTTATAAAATTGTGAACGTACTGGTTTAGTGATGAACAAAAAAACAAAAGAAAAACGTAGAAACAGGCTTTTCCGAAAACATTCGCTCTCGAAATACAGATACCCATATAACGATTACTACTAATCAAACATGCTTTCTCTTAACAGGAATATGAATATTGTATACATCGAATTAGGTATCAACGGATGATTCACGCACAGTACAAGTAATGCAAGTATGCACTGGGCGAGAAATTGATTTAGTTACTTAATAAATATGACATACCACCCTCTTTTGACCAAATGGTAACGACTACGTTAATATATAGCTTTCTGATTAGTAGGCGCTACTCTCCCCTCCCCATAGCTTCAGGTCTCAATGGCGGAATTTGCCCCAGGCCCAAGCCCTCTCCAAAGGACCATTTAAACAACGGAATCACATCCAGAATCAGTAAAGTTTCCGGGAAGTTGTATGTGTTTCTGTAGCAGAGAGAATCTGTTTATTGATGGAACCACTAAAAACTTTCCTTTGCAATTGAGGAAAATATCAAAAGTGTGGCCAATGGTGGGCTGCCGGACACTTTCTGTCATTTCACATAAAATTCTTGACACTATCGTGTGGATTCCACAATTTTTCACTAGCTGAGTACTTTTCGAAATATGCATAGCAATGATATTAAGATGCGTTCGTTCCTCTGTTTCGTTTTTTTTTTTTTTTGTGACTAGCAAGGCGTAATTTCACAAGTACATCGGTAAAGTTGCTTGATCGCAGAATGTACAGTACTGTTAGAACGAGCGGTATCGCGACTCAGCTTTTTGTTACAAATTTTTTTCTTAACGAAATAATAATAAAACTGGTTCAAGCCTTCAAACAAGAAATAAATGCAACTGTTTCTTAAATTAAAGAAAGAAAGTATAAAACTGAAGCTGCTATGTCTTCACATTCACACCTGCAGTCCTGCTGTTACGATCGATACTCGTAAATTTACTCAACAATGAGAATCGGCCCGCAGGTCAGTAACAAACGACATGTTAAGTTTTATAGACTACTCCCTTAATTTAGACGCTAAGATAGTCACTCGAGGATAACCCCTACTGAGTTTTTGGCCGACGCAGAAACTGAAACCGTAAATCAGCTTCTGGAGCGGCCAAACTATCTGCTACGGGAAGCAGACGCATCCGAAGACCCGGCAGCATCGGTAACAGGCAACTGCAGCTCGTCTTTACTCGATCAAGTCCCCTTGCCAGGAGACTCCGCAAGTTCGCTATTGAGTTAAGATCCAAGAAGCACGTTGGTCATTTCATTACTGCCCAGCCAGGGGCCAAACTGCGGTAGTTAAGGGGTAGTCTTACGTACTGCGCCACCAGTGTGCGGGGCTGCGGCGAAGGTGATGGCACGGAGTTCCTTGATATCAACTTTGGTGTGGCGAGAGCACGTACTTTTACTCGTTGTGCAGAGACTGCCGCCGAGTTTGTGTCTAGCCAGGGATGTTCGTGAGGACGGGAGGTCGCATGGCGAACCTGGCAATTTATTTTTGGGTGAGTAGGTGCGTTTAACTTTTTTAATATCGACGGTACGTAGGTGGAGATACCAGTAGCGTCTCTTTATTCTTTCTCTGAATATTTTGTCAGTATGTTTTAAAATTCTGCCTGCTTCTTACTAACTCTTTTGATTAAGTACACTGAAGTTATTAGGACTGGTAAAGAGCATTTTAGATGAGCATGAATACTATATATATAAATCTCACTGGAGAAGAATTACTGCAGCGACATCGGTAAGCACTACTTACTTTCCAGAGACGTGATGCTCAAACGTCTCGTAAAGTTACAAGCATGGCTGAACTACGTTAACAGGTTGACTCACGCGCAGGTCGGGTTGCCAGCCCCGCCACTTCATCTCAGTTGTGACGTCACGTGGGGAGATAGACTCGAGTCCGTGTTCATTTTTTCTTACCCGTCACTTGCTTTATAAATACAGTGAGCCAGGGCTTACATGGAGGAGAAACAATGGTAATCATTTTCATACAGTCACAGCTCATAACTTCATCGTGCAAATATCCGTTTGTGAGATATAAAGTAATAGAATGTCAAATAAATGAGCTCAACGACGAAGGAATCAAGTACAGCAACATAGCTACGACTTCTTCGGCATTACATTAACATAGGTTGTTC
>LQNS02278145.1:6873292-6892498 GCA_001587735.2 Parhyale hawaiensis
AACAAATTACCGCTCGCGGAAAAACTAGGTTAGAGAAAAAGTGCTGCTTTTTTCGGCCCTTAACAATGCACTTGCTTTATATCTACACTATTACGGTGTAAAGAATTTGCAGATCGCACTATAACTCACAACCAAATATTCAACATGACAGAACTACTACGTAATTCAGCGTAGATCATTCATCATTTTTAATGTTAATATTAGTAGAAACAATTATATCTTATTTTGCTTCTCACGCGAGAGTGATTCTTGGGTAGCTCTATTGCGGAGCTAGTCCAGTTAACTCATTTGGTATGTGNCCATATCGATTAGGTTGTGAATATATAGCTGTAATATTTCTAACAAATTACTGTACACGCAATTTTTAATGTAAGCTGTAATATAATAATCGAAGAACACCTCCCGCCTGTGGAGACACAAATGTTTAATAAATAAATAAATAAATAAATAAATTCTGTCGCATCACGCAAAACTACGGAACTAAAGTTCCTGTCAATAGTTTCGGACAAGTTAAATCAAGTGGGCTTGACTTAGCTCGACTTTTAGGTTCTAAATCAAACACGACCTTAGTTCCGCTTGATTTAAGCTAAGCACATTGAGTTTATGCCCTCCTCGAACGCGCTCTAAGTTAAGTTGCAGGGCGCTCATCATACATCGAAACCATTCAATTCTTTATAGTACATCTGAACTATGTGAGTACAATGTAAGTGCATCGTCAAGGGTATGAGAACATATAGAACACTGTTTGTGATTGATTTGAACGTACAGTGCCTTAAAATTTTTTTTTACCTAATTCGTCTTAAGCGGAATGTGCCACCAATTTCCTGTATCAACTGACCAGTGTCTACAAATAATGCATGTGTGTGTGTGTTACAATGAACAAGCTGAACCCAACGTTCTGCTTCGTCAATAAGTGAGATGAATCAGCTGTTTCAGAAAAGGATTAATTTAAGTCAGATACATTTAGCTTAGATTGGGTAATTGGGTAATTAGGGTTGAGCAAGGATAGCGATAGCCTAGGTTAGATTAGGTACGGCTAGGCTGAGTTATGTCAAGCTAGAGAGTACGGAACTGAGAACATAACCTATGTAATTCTTCAGAAATAAAACGTTCTAAACTATAGTTATGCACGCATCTCTGACATTACTCTCCATTGAACTAATAGAACCTGGCCTAGTGTAACATAACTTAAAACAAGCCTATCCATATAATGTATGAGTAATTCAGTTCACTTATTGGCTAGGCATTGCGCGCAGTATGCTTGGTGACATTTATTACCTATATACCATGTCCACAAAATACACACACAATATAAACTGCTAACACACGAGCAATTTCCACATGTTGCTCACACACCTTAATTATTGATGCCTATTAATTATTAGAATAAACTTCATGGCACGTAAATTGTGAAATTAGATAGTTTTTTCAAGGCATGCTTCTAAGTGCAACACCATCACAAAACATCACCCTTCGCCCCTCCCACTGTGGCCGGTGACCTGCCACGCCAATGGCTGCCGTGTGACTGTACTTGCTGAAGGGTTCAGGAAAAAAAAAATTCGCCACCCGGGCGTGGCGACAAGGTCCCGGCAGGGAGTGTAGCAGCTGATTTTTTAAGCTTGAAGAGGGACATTCGGTTGGTATAGTTTCGGCCTGCATGTCTTTTGAAATAAAAATTTTGAAGTAATTGACAATTTGGTAGCTATACAGTCACCCAAGGTGGGTATCTTTGATACGCTCTGAATCATGGAGGCAATTGCCAAAGTAAAATTCACGCCACTGATATTTCTTTAATCAGAGACAGTTGAAATAATTAAAAAATTGAAGATATCGAAGGCTAAATCTGATTTGTACGAGTATTATCTTCTCCATGCATTGAATATATAGCAAAGTATCGGGCGACATTATGTCTGAATGCACTTCTTGCATCGCCGAAGTTGAAATCGCAGCACTGAAAATATCTGAAGCTTCTATTAGTACTCTCATGCATCTTGCTTCTTAGTTTCTTCCCATAGATAATTTCGTTGCGTCAGTTATTCTCTCAAATTTAATTCAATGGTCGATGAAACAGCTTTCCATAAGCGAAAACCATTGGACCTGTATAGGCTATCCTACCGTATCCATAATACCGAATCGAATCTATTACTTTGAACGTTGCTGATCGGCAACGTACTTTCTCCATTTCAGAGTTTCAGAGAGAGAAAAAAAGTTTCGATACTGAGAGGCTGTGAAGCCGTGAACGCTCATCTCATGGTGCTTAGGTTAGCAGTTGCAATAACGAATGTATGATCAATGAAGAAGGTCATCACAAATTCTTCGCTGTCATTTTATGACAGCGCGGGCCCTCTAGTCTATATTATAATTCTGCTTGTTCCTCCGTTAGCTAGTTATAATACTTAGTTATATGATTAATTAGTTAATAAGTTAGTCAGTACGTCCGGTGTGCTTTCAACTGTATTAGATGAGGTAAAATTAGAATATCCTTGAAGTATCCTTGATACGACCTGGGATGGGATCACTAGGAGTCAAATTCAATTTAAGCTGCTACTGCTGACAAATCTTAGGTAGAAGATTCACTGGCTGACTTGGAACATTTTTCACCCTTCGTATGCATGGTACGGGTCCGAGGCATCATAATTGAGGAACAATGCTTTTGTTCTGCAGAATTTCTACAGACTCCTTCAGTATTAAATAAGGAAAAGTTGGGATAAACCGGACTGAGATATCACTTAAGAACACTGCTTTTGTCTAGTGCAATTTTCACAGGTTCCAGTTAGCTTACATAACAATTCCAAAGTTGGTCAAAACTTGAATTAGGTAGAAAAAAAAAAAAATTATCCCATTATGATGAGGAACTAGACTGGCGACTCCCTTACTCGAACTGTCCGTTACTCGGAGACGACGTAGCGAAAACGAAAAGTATACAAATTAGAACTCGTCACTCAAGCGTAGTTCTGTTATTCTTACGGCGGAGGCTATGAGTAAATATTTCTTTGCATGTTTAACAATTTTGAATACCGTAATTTACTAGAATTAAATCAGTTAGTTCGCTGCCCTGTTGTTTGCTATTTCAACCTGTTAACAACATATATATGTATATATATGTCAAGTAGTTAAAAGATGCTGATGATGGTTTGTATCCCTGTTTATGGAACTTAGCATATATAGGTGCTGTGCTGTGCTGATATATATGCTATGTTCCATAAACAGGGACAAAACCATCATCAGCATCTTTTAATTGCTTGACGAGTCCAAGTGTGATGCAGTAAGTATCGCTGACAGCCACACTCAGACAAAACGACGCCATAATATTGACTGTAAATTTCCGTTCCAGTGACCCGAAGCCTTCCCTTTATTGTAGCTTAGTTCATTACGTACGAGGCGTTCGTACCCTCGGAGGAAGGATTTATTACTCTGCATAACCGCATCTCATTTAAAGTAAGGAAAAAGTTACTTTGAAGTTGGGACTGGTTGATAGAGAATCCGATAAAGTTGTCGAAGAAAGGAACAAAAAGTAGTTTTTCATTATGAATTGTTGGCAACTGAATTTAGAGACGCCAGTTGCGAGGCAAAAACAAATTTCAAATTTTTGCGAGCGAAGTTTGGACCCCACAACGGAGCGGGAACTGGACCTGTTGCTACCACTGCGTCGGGACCTGAGCTGCATCCAACCGTGCCAGGTCCAGTCGAGTCCAGCGGACTGGCACTGTACCTGTTGCTTCCTCTGCGGCGGGACCTGGGCTTCAGCCAGAGCACCACATCTAACACACCTAAACGCTTCACTTCTCCGATATGCCAGAAACACACACAAAAAAAATCTTACGCATCAAGTGACAGCAAGAATGCAAATAACGAACGGTATATTTCACCTGACCGAACCCTCTTTTGGGAAACACGCGAGCACTGGTTCGTGCTACAAATATTGGCTAACTGGCCTCAGAGGAACCTACGGCTGCAGTCGATCACAGATCATTATGAGCTGTGGCGCCATCGACGGAAGGCTCTTATGCAACGACCCTTGCCCCCCTCCCCATTCCATGCTAGGTTCAGTACCCCGCTACAGCTTTACAGGCATCAAATGCTGATGAAACACCTAAAGCGACACTAAGAGTTCGCCTACCTGGGTGCCATTTTATCTTGCAATCTCCAGTGCTGTGAGATCAGCACTCTAGCCTGTCGCTATATACTGCTGCTGATGTTTTTTAATTAACGAAGTAAAGCATGAATGAGACTGATGGGCGACAGTGTTGTCTCTGTCGGTGGGTCCGCGGCAAAGAGGTATTAATTAATTAATTCCTTGGACACCGGGCCTGCCACTTTACTGCCGCCACCTGTTGTGCTATGCTACGGGTAGTGAGTTTGTGCGAGGATTTAAATATTCTCTATACCGTTACTGTTATTACCCCATTGGTTATAGCTTTGAATTTTAAAACTTATTCAGCAGTCCGTTGAAGGGCTACGGCCTCTTGCTTTTTGCCTCACCTACTTATTGGAAACATTGCACGACTGAAAGAGCACCTCTCCTGCCGACAGGTAGCATCTGAGATACCAGGAGCTACACACAGCGATGTTGCTGCTCTTACACCCTTTCGACCTCGGGCTGGACTGCTTCAGTGCTACGTTACCCTAGTGGTTCAGTGGTTAGAGGTCTTCCTCACTAGCTGTCCGGCACTAGCTGTGCCGGACGATCTGTTCATGCATAATCCGTGCAGGAAGATTTAAGGCTCGACATTCAAGCGTCAGCGTTTCTCTCATTCAAAGTCTACTCGGGAGAGGGGAAAGGAGTACTGACCTTATCATAGGAGAGGAGGTCACCAGTCGTCACATGAGCCTTCCGTCTATGATGCCGTAGCTCAGATAATTTGTGATCGACTGCAGTCGTAAAAGATCAACGGTTGCTTCCCTTTAGCGAGCTTTGAGCGAGAGAGCCAAGGACTTGCCACCGGCAGTGGAACGTATTTGCGACGCGTGCTGATAACGCCTCACAAGTGCATTAGGACTTCCTAGTTGGAGTGTGAGTTCAAGGCTACCTCACCTTCAACCTTTAGCGATTATTGCACGTATCACCAGTGACGATGAGTTATTAAACTCCAGTTACGCTGCAAGTGAAGAGCGTTGAGCTGTAATAGACTGCCATGGAAAACTAAATTTAGGTTACGCGCCTGCCAAAGCGAGTCTCTACTGACTTGAATAGAGAACGTTGCCCAGTAATTTTGGTTACCCCGGCAGTTCTTTTATTAATCCATTTTCTAGGAGTCAAAAATTCAGTTCGAAGTGGATGTCTAAACAAAAATAATGTTGCTTTGCTGGGTAACGGGGAGAAGCTATGCTCTACATGAGGCCAGTGCGGACGAAAATTGCAAACTCGACTAGAAAGTCTTCGTGGGCTATTTTGAATTTCGTTCACATCCCTTTTATCGTCAGTAAAAAGGACTAGCTACAGTATTTTGCCTATTATGCTCTCTAGGCAGGCAAACCACTCGATTAATCATCGAGGTACTAAATCTGCGCATGAGTACCCTGAGGGCCAAGACTTGACAATATCGATTACAAAAAATTCTGGCACTTCAACCCCTAATTTCACCTCGCAGTCCATCCATCGTCAGCAAGAAAAGACTATAGAGTCTCCTGCCAGACTCACCTAATACGTTAGTCGTGGCACGAAACTCTGCAATTAGTCCATTACGGGTGTCTTCCTCCAAAAAGTGCGCTTTGCACTCAATGCTTCTTTGGCGCTGCTTTCTACTAGGTAGGAAATCAAACCTGACAGGTTGCCTCACTTTCTGCAAAATGCGATATCCTTTCGACGCTCTTTGCACGTCACACCGTTTGGGACGCCTGCTCTCAAGGACTGGCATTTTCACGGTCGATGTACAAGTGAGTTTATTGGCAAAGTGTCCCTGACACACAGGGCTTCCAAACACACTACGACAGGAGCTTTTAAGAATCTCTCTGGCCCGGTGATATATTCCCAGATTTTCTATATGTTCGCAAGGTTGCTTCCCTTTAGCGAGCTTTGAGCGAGAGAGCCCAGGACTTGCCACCGGCAGTGGAATCGTGTTTGCGACGCGTGCTGATAACGCCTCAATTTGGTGGCATCGGGAGTGTATTTTCTTTCACTCAGTAATCGTATTTGAGACGAGGACTGATAACGCATGAACTTGTGGGTAGCGAACGGTGAATTTTGATTTGGTGATCGTGTTTGTGCTGCTGTTCGTGTTTGTGATGCGTGTTGATAACTAGGGAACTTGCTGATATCGAGTGGAATTTTTTTTTTGCCTGCCAATCGTTCTTATTACCATCCGCGAACGAAGTGAGAGAGGTGATAATGCTTTCGTTGAAGATTTAAGTATGTATATGTATATACATTTGTCAGTCCATCTAATAAGTGGTCGAAGGAGTTGAGCAATGTTCATAACTTTTAGAATGGAGTCTGGTGGGTTGCCCTCGATGTGACCCATGCCAAAAAACTAAAATTAGCATGTCATAAAAAAATGACGGCGATAAAATTTACTGTCCACCCAAGAACATGTAGAAGTTGAGCTATATTCATAATTTTTTGCAGGGCTTCTGGTGGGTTGTCCTCGATGTGACTCATGCTTAAACACTAGGATAGCTGGCCATCAAAAATGATGGCGATGAAATTTGCTGTTCACCCGTAAACAGGTAGAAGAAGTTGAGCCATGTTCATAAGTTTTTGCAGGGCGTCTTATGGGTTGTCTTCGATGTGACTCGTGCCAGAAAACTAGGATTAGCTGGCCATACAAAATGACGGCGATTGAATTTGCTCCCACCGCGGGTGATATGTCTTACGCCACGAGGGGTTCTAGTAATGCACACTGATAACGCGTAATCTCTTTGTGACTGAGAGCTATATTTTGATTTTGTAATTGTGTTGGTGACGCATACTTATAACGCATAAACGCTGGTACCGGAAGGTAAATTTTGATATGTAACCGTGTTGGCGAGGCACATTTTTTTATTATCGAGCGGTAAATTTTGAATTTGCAACTACTTGTTTTTTTACGCTAAAACTGTGAGCGCTTCTCACAGTCACTTAATACATACCAGGTTGGTAAGAAATGAACCTTGCCAACGGAAAACTTCCAAATAAATACATTGAAAAGGCAATACTGGTCTTAGAAAGGAAATTTTGTAAAGCAATAGCGTTACACGGGGTGTGCAGAGTTCAAGCCTTTCGATTGGATACAGAGCTTTTGACAGTCACAATATATACCTCGTTATCAGTATTGGCAAGAGTTACTGCCCCGAAAAAGCTAGCGTGAGGTGAATACGCGTATATACAGTATTACAGTTACGCTTCATGAGTCTTTCATAACGCAACACTAAGAGCATGTTATATCAATTTGTATGAAAAAATCTTTAAAGAAGAACAAACCAAGATACGGTAATGTGGCATAACCTCTCGCGCATAACTCCCAAATCACATAGAGTGATTTTTTTTTTCTCATAAAGAGAATCGGTGGTCATAGTCGTCCACTTGCCTCAGTGCGAAAGCTCATGAAATACATTCGCATACCGGAACCATATGTAAAATTTTTCACCCGTGGGTTGCAACACAGACGCGTCTTGCAATCATATCTACAGCTGTGTTCGATGCAGAGAGTTCAAAATTACACAAGACTTTAACGCAACAGCTTACCTACAAGACACCCCAAGAGGACTAATCCACAGGATTAGAGCCAGGCGAGCACGGTGGGCTCTGTTGCATTAAAATGAAGTTGGGGAAATTGCAGCGACAACAGTCGTGTGTTGCTCGAGTCTTCTGAGTGGGAGCAAAACCTTTTGAGTCGCTTTATAATGAGACTCTGTGGGGGACTTTCACATAAAAAGTACGACAGCATCCAAAATGTTGTTTTGGTAGTTTTCTTTGCACACTTTTTGGTTCTTATCGTTAGCGAAGTAATGCTAAGGCTCAGATCCTTACACAAACCATGATTTCGTGAGGTGCCCTCTTAGCTTCATACTGAAGCCGTATTGTGGCATCAAAATATAATTCCGGGACCGTACCCTAACATTTTAGTGATTATAAGGTTGTTCAAGTGTAGGCATTTTCGTTTCAATGAACAGAATTGTTCCTCAGTTTGATAGAGCAGCAGTCTAAACCAGCGCCTGTAATACTTGTTTCTCAAGGACTTATTAGCCGCTGTAAGAGTCCACAATTTCTTCGTTGGCAACGTTTGAGTTTCTCAGTTTTGCTTAGCCAACTCATACTCAACTTGCACATAACTTTGCAGTTTCAAGGGAATTTTCTCTTGGAAGACCTCGAATTTTGTCCCACTCTATTTTTGAGGATTTTCCATGTGTGTAGCTCTCTGAGGAAGATTCTCTTCTTGCCCTGGAGACCACACTCTAACAACGATACGCTCCGTATAGAACCCTTAAAAATTTTGCTGAAGTATTGACTTAGAACACGCAAAAGTAATGTACCGCATTGAAAATACATATAAGGAAACTTAGGGCGGCAAGTAGAACCTCTAAAAAAATTATGGTGGTATTGATTTAGAACCCTAAATATTGAGTATTGATAATGAAAGGAAAAAATAAAACAGCAAGTAGAACCTCTAAAAGTTTTAGAGCGATATTGGTATGGAACGCTAAATATTCTGCATCAGACATTAACGACAAATAAAGACTACTACAATAACAGGTAGAACGTAGATAAGAGGAATAGTTTGATGCTCGATCAGATGCTAACATTGGGCATATCTAGTAAAAAAAATGTTTATTATTGCTTTCATTACTTTATAAGTCATATTGAGCGTATCAAGTGTTTTTATGTGTTGTTTTCTAACTGCCATTAGTCATACTTCTCGTTTCAACTAATATCTCCTTTTTTATTCAAAAATAAATAATGAGGGTCAAAGTCGACACTGATAGAGATAAAATCAATTTGGCAGCACACTCCGACTGGGATATCCGCATGCACTGATTCGTGCTGCAGATAAATGCCCACTAGGCCCCAAATTAGTGCACGGCTGTAGTAGACTAAAGATAGTCAGACCTATGGCATCAGAGACGGAGGGCTCATATGGCAACTGCGACCTCTCAACCGTTCTCATTTCTGGCTAGAGTCAGTAGAGTGTGAACCACCCCATAAGTGCTGACGCCGTCAGCCGAGTATCGCAAGAATTTACCTACCTGGCGTAGAGGCGATCCTGTGTACGAGAGTATGCAAACGCTACACTCTACTGTGCCACCACAGTGGGTACAGAACCTTTGGTGCTCTAAAGTCCGATGCAGACGATAGACTTTTATCCTGTGTTTTCACTTCATCGTGTTCGAATGCGTTGCTGTGTCTGTGTAAACAACAACAACAAAAAAAAGCACTGCTTTTTGAAACTACATTCGCTAAAATTTTTGAAAAAGACACAAGACACTGCATTAGTAACGCGGGCTAAGCCAGAGAATAAGAAGGTAAACATTTTATCGAAACTTTTGGTAGACACACAGTCGTGTTTGCATGGACAGTACGAAATATTCGGGCGCCGGGAAGTGAAAACACAGGACAAAAGACTATCGTCTGCAGCGGGCTTAAGAATGCACCTTTTTGAGAACTGCCTGTCTTGCAAACTTTCATAAGCTGAGATACTTCACACTCTTGCTCGTCTACATCTGAGTACAGTAAATAGTTCAGTAATAACAACTCTGCTGTGCCTGTTTCGACGTGAGACAATGCTATGCAGCAAAAATAAAATCACGTTGAATTTAATGGCAGTTTCAGAAGTAAATAACATCAAAAACAAACCTCTGAAAGACTTCGAACGCGCGTTTCAAGTTTTCGTCATTATTATTCGTCACGGCGGTAACCTCTATTATTTGAGTAATTTCGAGATAAAAAGTAAATGATATCTATTAAATGGAGCGTTATTTCCTCATAACCTGCAACCGCTCGCATGAATCGCACCAATTTCTTTAGAAACACTTATAGGGATACCGATCTTGTCACGTTTATTATACGCTTACTGCACAATCACCCGCGTCTCTAATCGACAAACCCTCCAGGTCAAGTCACGATCATCCCGTCCCGGGTGCACTACTCTGCACTCATCGCCGCTCCGAGTTAGACAGGAAATGCACGATAGCCTTAGAATTTTTGCTTGTGTCTCAGCATGCCATAATGAAAGTGAATGCCTATATTGACACTGTTGATTCTCATGAATGAATCCTCTTAATATTCATACCGCACCAGCTTTCATTATCGTCAGCAGTAGCTACTGAAGCACTGGTCGTGGCGGTTCGATTTCGATAAAAGTGTCACGATCCTCTTAACTTGGTGCCAAAATTTAACTCAGGTAAGCCTAGCTAGCCCAGATTTATAATACTGGGCTACCCAGGCTTCAAAGAATATAAAGTTTAAACAATATATTTGAGTAAATTTTCCTCGGGATCCGAGTGCTGTTTAAGGTGCGTTCGATTGGGAACCGAAATTAGGGCAGCACAATTACGCTGAGCAGCTCGAAACTCCATTTTACGGAGCAAGATTGTCGGAAAGTCCAAACGGTTACCGATTGAGATTCAATGCCTGAGACTCACTCAATTCATCGGGTCAAAGCCACTGCACCGGCCGGCCTGGAGCTTCGAAGAATTCAAGCCTCGAAGGACCAATTTTGGCTCTCAGTCGAACATGCCCGTGGAATCGGACCACGCAGCGTGTCTTCTCGAGTGCACTCGCATTTCTCACGCAGTTGTCCTCTCCACCGCGAGTTGGTGCGCTCACTCCGTTTCCTAAGGTGCACACGGTGAATTTTTCTCTGCAACGTTTAAAGGGGAAGACAATGATTTTGACTTCGATAGATTTTGAAGTCGAACTAGGTTTTGGAGTGGATGTATTTTAAACTGTATACTGTATGATGAACATTTGAGGAAGGCTTAAGGAATATTTTAGGAGATATTGCTGTGGATTTGATTAAAAAAAAAAACGCGAAGTTACTACATCCATCGCTTTCTGAACATATATTCACACGCGCAGTAGGTAATACATACTCTAACAAACATTCATATCACGTACAAGTTGTATAAATCGCTTCCATGACATGACTTTCTATTTCACCACTTGTCATCCCAAGTAAAGGTAAAATCAACTTTGACTGTACCCTCCACTGGAAAACCGACACACTCTGGTTCGTGCTGCAGATATAGGCCAACTGGCCCCATAGGAGTAAGTAGAGCCGCAGTCAACCACGGGTCGCTAAGAACCATGGCGCCGAAACGGAAAGTTCAACGACCCGAGCCCCCCCCCCTCCCATTCCTGGTGGTCAGGCAGGTGCTCGCACCTAGCTCCGCATACCAAGCAATTGCCGATTGCGACTCAGCACGCCGCATGCCACAGAGATCTCGTGAAAGGCTTTACACTAGAAATCGGCACCTCCAGCACGGAATGAGGCGCGCTTGGCAAGCTGCTGTTGTGGGTATAACAATTGGGCAGTAGCATCGAAAAGAGGATGTAGCTTTATTTGCAGCCCATTGATTTGAACATTTAGACATTTATTTGAACTAGCCTGCCCTACTCATATTCGCTTTCGCTTCACTATAATGAGCTATAAAATAATTACAGACGGTCCTCGATGTTAACCCCCACTGGTTTTATGTAGGTTCAAATTTTTTGCCCATGGGTAGTTATGTTTTTTTATTCGAGAGTACGCATAGCGCATACGTGGGAGTAAAATATTTCAACTTAAAGCATGAAACTACACAAAACATGCAGGATATCAACCGAGGTCTACCTGTAGACTTAAAATAGATTCTACCTCTTGGCATTCTGGTACAGACTCGGGGCGACATCATGTCAAGTTGTTCAGATGCTAAGGGCGAGGCTGTTATAGCGCCTGCAAGGAAGTTCTCTGCATACAAAGTTTGATGACCAAACTGCTGGCCAATGAGATTGAAAATTTTCTGCAGCCTCTCTTGTGAAAACAAGAAGCCATTAATGGACTGCGAGCACCGTGCTTATGCTAGAAATTAGGTTGGGAGAATTTTCTTAATGAAAGGATTCGGCTAAGCTTCTCGTCAGCGATCCTCGCTATTTTAAGCTGAGTTCTCTGTTGTTCTTCACGTTTTTACGTGTTATGTTCCAGTGGATGCTACATATGAAAACGAAAGATATGTAAAGTAGTATTCGTTTGTTGTCATTTCAAGAGGGCGCTTCGGTGTCCATCAATTTTGTAATCTTTAGTGACATTGCCATCTGCGCCATTAAACGGAGAATGTACCTTCGCTGGCAGTCACCACCTACCACGGTCCCCAAGACCTTGTAGACAGCTGGTAATTTCACTGCGTCCAGAGCCCAGATTTGCACAGCATTGCAGGACTTACTGCCTTATAACTTACAAGATCGCTGCATTAAAAAAAGATCTATGAACTAGGTATACTCTTATTATTTTTACGGTATAAGGTTGTTCAGTGTGCCTTGCATAAATGAGAGGTCAGTGCAGGCTGCTCGGGCTCTCACACACGAGGGGTTTTTGAGCTTCGTAAATGAACTTACAAGTTGTATCTTTTAGATACAATAAAATGGCGGGCATTTACAAACTCGTATCTACCCTGACAAATTTGGGCCTATGTACCTTGCTCCCACTAACCTCAGGTAGAAAGAGGATGCCACCATTGTTAGAATACTCCACCATGGTTAGAATAGCCACCTGACTCATTCTGCCTCTTCTTGGGTGGCCAGAGAGAAAAATTCATCGCCTTCATTTTTGGTGCCCAGCTAATTTTAGTTTTTTTTTACCTTGATCACATCTAGGTCAATTCACCCGACTGCCTCCAACAAATTATGAACATTGCTCCACTCCTTCTACCTCTTTTTGGGTGTACCTTTGATTATGCAAATACAATTTTTTTTACTTATTTTCCATGATAAGTATCAAACATATAAAACATGAATAGTAAGTTAGTGCACAGGTATGTTCTAACTATAAAGCAACTAGAGAAAAAGAAAACGGAGTAATTTCCCACGTTTTGGCAACATTTGTTTATCGCTCGGGGTTCTGCTGTTAACCCAGATTATGCAACATCACTCTCTAGTCAACGGTTTAAAAAGTGAAGAAAAGATCAAAGTGACCTCTTTATTGGCTTCTGGTGAGACAACACTCGAAGTTTCCAAGGAATTACAGCGTGATCACTGAACAATTAAGGCTTATGCAATTGAACGTAAAGTCAACAGGAAAACTCCGGATAGAGCCTCTACGAGGAAACTGACTGCTCGGGATATGCGTCATTTAAGGTTTCTATCGCTAGAGAACAACTTTCTACAAGTAAGGCGATATTTGAAAACGCTAGAGCCCCAATACTAAGCAGAAAGACAAGATGTGAGGTTCTGCAGAAGCTAGGGAAAGTGAAAAGGCAATTAAACGACCAATTCTAACAAAAACTCATAAAGAAAATAGGGTCAAATGGGCTGAGGAGAACATGAAAACTGATTTCTCCAATATCATATTTACTGACGAATGAAGAGCCTCTCTTGATGGTCCTGATGGATGGGCGTCTGGATGGGTCCTTCATGACCGACCTCAACAGACACGGCTTAAGCGTCAATAAGGTGGTGGAGGAATAATGTTTTGGGCCGGGATAGTAGGTGACACCTTTATTGGTCCATTTGAAGGGGCAGAAGGAGTTAAACTGAATGTAGAAAGGCACTGCCAGTTTCTTGAAGCCAACTTGATTCTATGGCTTGCTGAGCAGACTATCACATGCCGATCCAAATTGGTATTTCAGCACGATAACGCTCCCTCACACCGAGCACGGTACACTACTAACTGGCTTGCAAATGGAGGATTCAAATCCAAAGGGATTATGACCTGGCAAGCGAATGGCCCCGATTTAAATCCCATTGAGAACCTCTGGGCAATGATCAAAAGGAAGGTCTATGAAGGTGGTCGGCATTTTCGAGCAAAGTAAGCCCGTGGAATACAGTAAAAACAGCAGCAGATTCTATTCCACCATCTGAACTATCAAACCTGACAAAGTCTGTTGATAATCGCCTTAAAAAATCATGAAAAATTGAGGTTGCCATGTTCAAAATTAACATGTTATGTTTACCACTACTGAACACTTATTTCAGCGTTTATTAACTTGTTTTGATTTTAATTTCCTGGTTTGTTCGTTCAAAAACAATATTCCTGCTCACTTGCATTTATTTCCTCTTTATGACGTTTTTATTAGCTTGTTGCACAATCTGAGGTAACAGTAAAAAACTCGTAAATAAGCAAATTGTACGATAAACTTAACCGATGGCTAAATATTTATTTTACAAGAGCTGTTTATATTGGCAACATAGCCATACATTTAGTTAATATTGATATTTAAAAGTTAGACACTCATCTAGAAAAATTAAGTAAAAAAAATTCTATTTGCATAAGCAAAGGTAACGCACTGTATATGTATACTTAAATTTTCAACGGAAATATTATCACCCCTCTAACTTCGTTCGCGGGTGAGAAAGATTAGTTATGACATTAAAACACATAAAATCTGAGCCTTCAATAAGTGTCAGCAAAATAAATATGCGTGTTAGTGTCAGCACGAATGAGAAAATTCAAATCTTTGCACCAGTGCACATTCGCGTCATGTAACTTTGTGAAGTGTTTTGAGACTCCAGGCCCAGGCCCTTAGGGCCCAATGGAGCGAAATCGAGCGATGCCCGAGGGGCCCAGAACTTGGCCCAGAGGGATCCAGAACTTGATGCTCGCTGGACCATCGGACGCTGCGTATACCACGCCACTGGTGCGCTGGGCGTCCAGTTCAGTATTGGGTGGCGGTCCTGTAAGATCTGGATTTCTTAGGGGATCAATGTAGGCATCTATAACGTTCTTTACCCTATTTATTCCTGGTGTTATTTTGCTACAAGCTTATTTTCTATTACTGCATTCCAAAGGGGTACAAATGCATTTGTAGTGAGGCAGCGCAGGCTGGTGCTGGTAAGAGTAAACTTTCTTTTCGATTCGGCATTGCTTCGTTTAACCCGAACACGTAGTGTTGGAACGGACGTTAGAATTTACCTTCAAACAAAGTCCGACCAGCTCTGAAGGCTTTTCAGAGTGACTTCTTTCTGTCATTTAATGGACAGTCCAGCCATACAAAAACACACAGTTCCTGTGCCGAGAGCCTTGTCCTCATTTTTAGACATAGTTAAAAGCAAATTTAAATGGCTAACAAGCATTTTCCCACTACCAACATTTTCATTAGAATTTTCGTAAATTTGTAATTCCAGACCTGAAGGCATTTTCGACTGTATGGTGCCATATGACGAATTTTTCCCGTAGCTCAACGATCCTACAGAAAGTGATTGCCTTGGCACAGGTTTCGTCTGTGAAGGAGTGATACTGGGCCGCTCTTGTTCCCATAAAAGTAAAGCTGTTTGTTTTAATATCATTGGCAGTAACGACGCAGCAGTATAGGTGGTCAGTTTTCGCCGCTTCATTCCGGAACAGCTACATACATAGTCATTAATCAAGGGCGTGTTCAATAATTGGGAGGAGAAAGTAAAACTTTGGGGCATGACTTGTCCAGATCTTCAGACTGGTGCTCTGGCTTCGATCTTTTGAAATGAATTTCAGCCGTTGATCCTTGATTAGTTATACCCGAAAAACTCAATTTTGTTCCTCAAAATAAAGTTTTTATCCAGTTTAACATAATAATGTTGCTTCTAACACCTGCAAGGCGATCCAAAGGGGTATACCTTACATTCCCGTCTGATGTGCTAGAGAAGTTAAGCCTAAAAAACTCAATTTCTCAGACCAACCACACAAGCAGCACGATGATCAGTATCTTGAAAGCCAGCTAGTCACTGTCACTTGATTAAAAATTTCACCAATTTTTTTTTTTTAAGATATGGAAAACATTAATCAGAGGAAGTTCGGCCTCAGTGCGATGTAACATTAAATTCTGTATTTCTTGTTCTTGCAAAGACAGATGGTTGATAAGTTCAAGCAAAAGCAAGTGTGTCAAAAGCTGCTTAATTCGCTGATGACACTTTTATACTGTGAGTTGAGAAGGACAAGCATGCATGCAAAATAAAAGGTTGCTATGCATCGCACGTTTGTTTACGCATTGGCGCTCTTTTGTTGCCACTGTTCGCACTTCAGGCATAGCGTCAGCATTCTAAATGGTGTAGCTAGATAGAAAAACAGTGACTAGTTTCTAGAAAGCTCGATGGAGTTTGTAAATCTGCAATGAATGTCAAAAAATATAGCAAACCTTGTAGCGGTCTGCAAAATTATTTTGTTCTCGCCCAGGGTTATTAATTGATGCATCAAATGGGCAAGAAATTTAATAAGAAAATTCGTGAGAGACTTGAGAGTAAAGTTTATTATTTGCAATTAATACATTACTCCAAAATATTATTATTTCGTAGCACGTATAGCACACGAGACATAAGCAATACGAGACCTTCTACTGTTACAAACGCGAGAACTCTTGAGTTCCTCCTTACCAAAATATAGTTGTAAACATTGCAAAACGCACAAATAAATTAATATTATTCATATCTATGATGAACTGAACGATTAATTTGTTAATAATTTAACCATGATTGTTCCTGGATGCTGACATTCGTGCCAATATTTCTGGAGATCTAATTGCGGACCAGATAAAGTTGGAATCGAAGGGTGGAAAAACGACATCTAAGTTTTAGTGAAGTTGGCATTCTTTTATGCCTGATGGAAAATCGAAGCCTCAAGGCACACCTGGTCGGCGCAGGACGGTCTTAAGCACAAAAAAAAAAATATTCTTGAACACTCGAAAGTCCTCCTGAATAACCAGTTAAAATTTAATGATCTCTCAAATTAACTTTGGGCCCAAGCTTGTTGCTCAAACAGAAATTCTACTATACCACCGGCCTGAACGAATCCGTTGCTCAGTATGCCGCTAAAAGCTTATTTCAAGAACTTATGAACAGCAACTTTAGCGAAGCAATTAAATTATAAGCGTTGCGGGATCAGGAATGTAAGGTTCCCCGAAAAGAACGTTGGTGTACACGAGTCTCGAATCAACTGGTGCTAAACTGAGTAAAGTATTCAAACGTAATGAACTTAAATATTAACACATGATACAGCAAAAATATCAGCTTAGCTATAGCAGTCATGGCTCATCATCAGGACAACCATCCATCCATCCATCCTCATAAAACTTACTTTAAATATTGAAAATGGCAGTACTTTCCGCTATCAGGTGTATGACAGCACCAGAGATTTCGCACGAAGTTAGAAATTTTCATAAAGCAGAACTATAGATACTGGGTGAGGAATATGTTTTGCAACGGGAAATAATTTATTTTTCACGTTAAAGAAAATGAGAATTTCAAATATTCTGCGTTATTTATTTTCAATTTTCCAACGTCCTATTCGACGTGATCACCTTTAGCCTTACTTACTGCCCGAAAATGCTTCAAAAAAAGGAGTAATCGAGGCACGCACGATAGCATTTCAGTCGACGTACCATCCAGATTCGTATGGGTGTTTGCAAAAGCCGTTGCCTGAACAATGGACCCTAGTAGACTGTCCATTGGGTTAAGGTCGGGCGAAGGTGAGGCCTACAAAATTTTATCAATAATGAGGGCAAATTGCTGATGCACCACACTTGGGTCCTTCGTGATGTGCGCAACGCTCCAGTATGTTCATAGGGCTACATACGGTTTTCAAAGCGCTTTTGGGCTTCAATAGGAGTCCGAGTCATTATTATCGTCAAGAAACTCTCCATATTGATTTTTTCCTCGCTTAAGACAGCCACTCACAACTGCGTGTCTCTGTCACACCATTTTTGAAACGTCTTCGGGCAGTGGCTAAACTTGGTCATGTCGAGTACGACAGCGGCAAATTGGAGAGAACTCATTCGAGAATTAAATGACTTAGAAGATTTTTGAATTCTCAGTTTCTTCAATGCGGCAACTTAAACTATTCTCTTTGTAAATTATATTCCCACCCGGTAATATATCGAGTGAGCAGCGTGTGGAAGTTTGAAGTTGCCCCAGCACGAGTACCCACTTGGGTGGCGGCCGCGCAGAAGCAGAAAATTAAAGCATTCTTGTGCCATGTGATCAAAATTTACAGGCTGTTCGTGGATTTAAAACTCAAGAGGTTCAAAAACTGGCCCAAAGATATGTTTGTTTCATTTCCAGCACTTTCTAATTTGAAAGTGGGAATGAATTTTTCATTACATTGTAAGGAGAATGCTAAATCATTTATTTTTCTCATCTGGTGTCAGTGCTTAATACATCAGGGGTGCAGCACCCTAAGGTAATCATTCTTAAAGCTAACATAGGGAGAAGAGTTAAGTTTGGTATCTGGATTTACGCTGAAGAACAGTTGGCGTTTACCCGTTATTAGAGACAATGCAAGTGAAATTATTTTGCAGAGGCATGCTGGTTTAACATTGTTTATTCTAGCTATGCTAAAATACAAAGAAAACTAACATTGGAATAGACGTATGAGAATGAGACATACGGTGAACATCGATAATTAAATTTAACAGCTTGAATGCGACGCCGCTACATGTGATGGGCAATCATTTTTATCAGGCAATAAAAGTCCTTTGAGCCCATTAAAATCATACTAGAACATTGTAGTATAAAAGCTGTGACACAAAAATATGCCACTATCAACTTTTTACATGGTTTATCAAGTGCATAGAAGCATACATTCGTACTTGATTTACCCTAGAAGACAATCACTGTGCACACGCTATTAAGACCATGATACCATATTAAAAGTAATACTTTTTTCGTGTAGAGATATATATACTAGTATGTTATATTCTAGATAAACAGGGAAAAGAAGCTCTTTCGAATTCAAGCGGAATTATCACAATTAGAAGTACGTTGAGCGTTGATACTTAAACTAAGAGTAAAAACAGGTGATGCGTAGAGACACAGTTGCAGAATTTTCGAATTTCGAAGAAAGTTTAAAGGGTAAATAGAAGATAAAGGCTAACTGCAATTTCTGCCAATAGTGAGAGACTGTCTCGCATTTGCCATAGCGAATATTGACATTTATTGGGACCACCGAAATACGACAGGGCTATCTTGGTGAGCTGATTATATTCAGTCGCATCGTGATTTGGACTGGGTACATCATTCCAAAGTAAAGGTAAAGTCAACTTAGACCACACCCTCACCTGGGAAACCCACATGCACTGGTTTGTGCTGCGGGTATAGGCCCACTGGCCCCAGATGAGCAAGTGTAGTCGCAG
>LQNS02278145.1:6893331-6940067 GCA_001587735.2 Parhyale hawaiensis
CGAAAAACTTAGTAGGCTTCATCTAAGTTTATTTGCCGGAATATGCTAATCCGTGGCAATTGGAGCTATTTTAGCAGTGGAGTGCAATGATCCCGCTTGGTGCAATTCTCGTTGATAACCACTTCCACTGCAAAGTTCTCGCCCTTTTGCTCATCTGATATAAGATATTTGCAGTCTTTTTCCAGATTAAACTAGGGTGGTTGAAATGAGAGAGACTAATCGATTGGACGGGAAGGAGGCGTGGTATTCTGTGGATAAATGTTACGTACCTTTCACAGTCATGAAATATTTTTTAATGTGGAAGTCAAAAAACGTTAACTGTGTATCTATCTACATCCCAAACGTTTTGACAACATCGAGAAGTTTGATGACAGAGTTATCAAAGGTTAGGTTAGGCTTGTAAAGTTGCGAAGTAACAAATATAACGCACTGAGTCTTATCTGCGTCAAGTTGAAGACCGTTTTTCGTTTTACAAGAGATTTCTACCTTATTGTTCACGTCGTTCCCCTTGGCTGATAAGAACAGGATTGCGGTTTTAGACACCATTGGTATGTATATAAAGGGTGCCATCACGCTGATCCAAGTGGATGTCATTGACGAATATGAGAGCAGAATCGGTCCTAAGATTGATCCTTGCGGGACACCAAAGATATAGTGGATGTAAATTTGCGATAGTCACTTTATGTCAGAGTCAAAACCAGAAAATTACAAAACTTTGCGTCAGAGATTTTGATGCCCGTGCTACAGCCGGTTCTTTCTCCCATGTAAATTTCCTACACTGACTTATATGATTTTTGTAAAATTTTAGCACCTACCTATCATCTCCAGTAAAGTGACCATCGCATCGTCTGATGGCGTTGCATTTTGACAACTCTTATAGCTAACGAACAGCTGAGTCTATCTTCTTCTATTAGAGCCGACCATACAGCGAGATATCTAACAGAAGGGCAGGTAAGGTCCGGCGTGGTCAGCAATCACTCATCTGCCGGGGGTCTGAGCAAACACCGGGCGCCATCAGCTGAGCTGGAACTGGCCACCGCGTGTGCTGCCATAGCCCAGCCACCAGTCTGCAGCTACGTCATATTCCATGAACATTATTTATATTACATTACATCAATACCTATATGTAGCGCATATATATGTAATGTGCAGTAAGAGTACCCTAATTCTCAATTGCAACGCTCCCCCCCCCCAAAAAAAAAAAGAGCGAATTAGGACCGGTTTGTTAAAAAAATATACATAAACCTTGAAGAGGCACAAATTGAAATCGGCCAAATTCCGAGCTTTTGCTGAGTCTAAAGGTTTGCTCTATCATACATTAACTCATTAATAACTCGTGATATTCTCAGACACTACTAAGACCTTCTAATGCAGGGCAGGAGCGTGTTGTTGCTCAGAAAACTGACCGCACAAGTCAGCAGCAGGTCCAAAATTCTCGTGTCTTTC
This sequence comes from Parhyale hawaiensis, assembly GCA_001587735.2. Classification (NCBI taxonomy): domain Eukaryota; kingdom Metazoa; phylum Arthropoda; class Malacostraca; order Amphipoda; family Hyalidae; genus Parhyale; species Parhyale hawaiensis. The sequence goes on from LQNS02278145.1 coordinate 6,894,778, forward strand.
GACTTTTTTACTATACATGTGAAACTCTTCCTGTGACCAATAGCTGAGTATATAGAGCGAGCCCTGCAGCCCTCTTATTACGAAGCACCGATTGCAAAGTGAAACATAAAGTTATCTACCGTTCTGTAGCTCGCTGCAATTGGAGCCTTAATTACTCGTAAGTGTCCTCTCCAGAACTTTAATTCAAAACATCGGTATAGTGTACATGATCGCCTATGACCATAGTCATCTACAGCTGTGATTCTCACAGCCAACATGAAGACAACAATAACTTGACCTTGATGTTTATCACCCGGGAACGAAGTGGGAGAGGAGATAATTTTTTCGTTGAAGATTTAACTATGTATATATATATATATATATATTTGTATGTACATATATTTGTATGCCTGCCCACCCAATACGTAGTTAAAGGAGTTGAGCAATGCTCAGATTTTTGGTAGGGAGTTTGGTGGATTGACCTAGATGTGACCCATGCCAAAAAACTAGACCTAGCTAGCCATAAAAAATGACGGCTTTGAATAATTTCCACCGCGGTAGATCGTCTGGAGAACGGGGCGTTCTATTTTTTTCGTATGTTATTAGTGAAGAGCTAATCTTTGAGAAGGAATGGAGCTTTGCCCTAGCCTCGTTCATAAAAAATGACTTCGTTGAATTTGCCCCTTCCGCGGGTGATAGTCTTACGCCACTGAGGCCTCCTAGTTGTGCATGTGTTGAAATCCTGAATTGTCCACTTTAACATCTTATCTCACAGTTGCTGGTCAGACATTTTTCTGCGTAAGCATTTTTCTCCCAAATAAAAATGACAACACAAAACAATCGCTCTCAACAACATCCGATTAGATAATGGAACAGGGAGGCAACCCTCCGACACACATGTGGGGACCAAAGTGTTATCAATGGAGTAGCTGCTTAATCTTTACTCCGTTAGAGCGGAGTAGAAAAATCACGCATAGTAAAACAGCTAAGAAAATTTGTGTTCCCGTGGGAATTTAATTGTTTTAACCATCAATAAATTTCACATTTCATAATACAACAGGACTTCTGTATTGTTCTTATGACCGCAAGAAAAATGAAAGCAAACATACTGCGCTGGCGACTCAACAGTACAGGGGGTCACGACCTTAGCTTTTAAAGGGAACCCTGTGGTACTGCTGCAGGGCAAGCAGCCGCCTGAGTTAACGAAATGGTTCAACCAAAGAATTGTAAGTGCATTCAATTTACAATCTACAATAAAATAAAGACCGATGGGTATTTATCTGTTTATTTATTTATCCATTTTCTGTCACGCTATAACAAAACAGGCGGAATTTAGCCCAGGTTCGAGGCTTTGGTCGTCCTCTCAAGTTCCATTAAAAACTGATAGGTAGAAAATAGGCCGCGTTGCAGATGATGGCAAACTGGTGCCTGGTAGACGGTAAAAATTTCACAGGTCCAGCTGAAAACGAATTGGTAGAACTTTGACGAGGTTGCAGCTGATAGCAAACGTATCTTAATCAGCGACAGTTGAAATTCAAACTATGAAGATATCGAATGCTTAGCTTGATTTGAACGAGTATTACCTTCTCCATACATCGAATCTACGGCACAGCATAGCGTGACCTTATATCTGAATGCCCTTCTTGCATTGCCGAAGTTGAAATCCCAGCACTGAAGATCCTGTATCTGAAGCTTCTATGAGCACGCTCATGCATCATGATTCTTAGTTTCTTCCTTCAGAGTATTTCGTTGCACCAGTTATTCTTCCAACCTTAATTCAGTGGTCGATGAAACAGCTTTTGCAAAGCAGCAAACTATCGGACCTATAGGCCATCCTACCGTATCCTTGATACCAAATCGAAACCATAACTTTGAGCTTTGCTAATTGCAGTGAATTTTCTCCATGTCAGAGAGAAAAAGTTTCGATGTTGAGTAGTTGTGAAGCCGTAAGCGCTCATCTCCAGGTGCTTTTAGGTTAGCAGTTGTAGTAACGAAAGATGAGTATGGTCATTGAAGAACGGCTCATCACAAATTATTCGCTGTCATATTTTGATAGCGCGGGCCCTCTAGTACAGTTAATATTTTGCATGTCTTTTAAGGGAAGGAAGGAGTGTGCTGAAGATGAATTGAAGTATACTGCTCAGAAGAAAGCACGCATCTCGTACGATAATTTGAGTTGGTCTAAGTAGCTTTTTCCCCTATAAGTACATTTTAGCAAGGAAAGTTCAATCAATGAAGAAGTGTCATCAGTCATCACAAATTTCTTGTGATGAAGAAGAAGCAAGTCCATGAAGGGATTTTGCACCGGCCTATATAAAGCAAGTATATCGACTATTGCGTGAATTTTTTCACTCGCGGATCCACTATTACACTGTATATAGCATTATGTGCAATTGTGAAGCTGTAGATTTCATGATATCCTAGAATTTCACGGACTCTGTGTAATTCTTTAGTTATACATATGAACGAACCTTCCCCCGTGCTTTGCCCTATGTTACTGACTCTGTGCTATGCCTTGCTAAAAATAGGGTTTTTCTTCTTTAGGAACAATATAGAAGAAAATAATCCCATTAAGGCACAGCTTGAGAAAGACAATTTTAATCTAACCGATTTAAGTTTTGCCTAGCGCACTTCTCGGTAATCTAATGTATCTTATCACACCAAACCGCACCTCACCCAATTACGGGAAGTTTCTAAAAGTGTTTGGAATTTTGTATACGTTCTAGCGTCACAGTCTTGCAATGAACTATAAACTTAAATATATACTGGTATTGCAAATGCAATATATGCACATAGAGCTGCAGTTAAAGGGTTAAAACTAAAATTTCAAAATAACTACTAACGTCGACTAACAAATAAAATTTAACGTTTCTGGAATTTTTTTTCCATCATTATAAATTGCAACTAAAATCTATGAAGGATGCATAAAAGAAATGTATTTTAAATTACCAAAGTTTCGACCTATGTTGACAGGGTGTGACCTAAAAGGCCAATAAGTTTCGACCTATGTTGACAGGGTGGGACCTAAGAGGCAAATAAGTTTCGACCTATGTTGACAGGGTGGGACCTAAAAGGCAAATGACCATAGTGCGCTATGGGGTCTCTATATAAGCGTCGGACGGTAAGGGAAACGGAGGAAAACGGGCAAGTGCAGTCGGAGGAAAAAGTGTCGGCCATTGGTTGTGACGAGGGTACTGTTGCGGTCATTACATTGGGTCTAGGTTTTGTTTTATGGATGTATAATGATTCTAGAGAGGAGAGAAAAGAACATGTACCCTGTCAACATAGGTGGAAACTTTGCTCATTTAAAATAAAAATTCTTTTAGGCATCCATCATAGATTTTACAGCTGTAGTATGTTGGTTATGCTACTACCTATTCGGAAATAAGGGTTGTGATTATGGTAGAATGTAGTGGTGTATGAGAGATTGAGGTCGATTATGGATGATGAAGTAATATGATAGATATGTCGGCCAAAAAATAACGATCTTATTATATTTAGGTCGATATTGGTGGAGGCAATATTGGTTGTTTAAGGTTTGTCAGGAAACGAAGGTCGATGGTAGTACATGGATGTTTGAAGACTATGGTAGAGCATAGACGCATACAGCTCGAACTGTGCCACGCCAATTAAGAATATAGGACAAATTAGCTTTTGATAATAAATTCCACTTTGATAATCTTTTAATTTGCATTTTGTAGCTACATGAGCAAACAATTTTTGGAATTGCGCAATGTACTTCTGTTTACTTCATTTTTGCATACATTGTTAATTCAAGTGGTATCTTTATATTGTATCAATTAAAGATTCCATGAGTGGTGGCAAATGATTTTTAAAGAAAATGTACTCTGATGTTGTTCTTTATATGTTACGGTTACCTAGAAATGATGAAATTATAATAATAGTAAAATATATTTATGACAATCAAGTCTGTTTTCAATACTTCGTTACGAACAATCACATTTTAAAGTTACCTACTTTGGATAAAACACTGTTAAGCCCTTCCAGTGAATGATCACTATAATGAAATTTGCCATAAAAATTAAGAAGTTTTCCATTTCAATAATAAACGCAATATTTTTTGTTAATAAACCCTTTCAAGCAAAATTATACAATAAATATTGCAGTTAAAAAATTTTTTATTGACACTTATTTTAAGAAGCTGTGAAGATTAGGATGTACCACTAAGAACACCTATAACAGCTTATGAATCATTATGGTTGTTCCCAGTGGTATATGGTAATACGATTAAGGGCGAATTTATTTCCATAACCATGGTAGGTTATCAACGGATTTCCGTACATACGATCATGAGTGGAATTCCTCCCATTATTTGGGGAAGAATATGTACGTATGGATTGCCATGGATTATAATACATATGGCTAGAATTCCCAACATGAATCGGTTTTACGTCACGATCTCCCTCATCTCCCAAGTAAGGATATCGGGCTTGGACGGTGCCCAGCTAATGCCAGAACTTTGCTGGAGTTTAGGCCCTTTATTCACCGGATGCCCTTCCTGCCGTGAACCAATGACGCTTGCGGGAATCGAACACTCAACCTTCTGATGCAGCAGCGAGCGCACTGACCACTATGCCACGGCGGCCCAACATAATTGACCAAAATAATATTATATGACTATGAGTTTGAATGCGAAACATCTGAAAATTCATATTATACATAGTGCAAAAATTGTGCACACTTCCAGTTTTTTTCCAGTTGAATTACAAAAAATTGCAGGGACGCCAACAGCCTTGACGTTATTTTTATCTATTGTTTCCTGATTTTATTAACCCCCACCATTTTAGCGTTGTTACCCATAATCATTACTTGTTTGTTGTATCCTATGTCAAACAGCATTGCAATCTTTGAACAAATATTGCTGTCTATTTTTATATTTATTCAGTTTGTATCTGTAAAGTTTTATAAAGAAATTATTCCCATTAGCTTTACGTAAAAGGATATCAAGTTTTATGATATATTTAGCCTTACGTACCCTGACGACGGGTGCGGTCAAAATTGATTTTGTGACTGTTTAGTATGGCCCTATTCCAGCTTAGAGTTAAAGAAGTTGTATATAAAGGCGCGTAAACTACACAGACTGGTTCAAGCTACTTCTCTAGCATCGTTCTGAACTTTAGAGCCTTTGACCATTCTGACCTGCAGGCGTATCACGCACGTATGAATTGAACTATTTTTTTTTGTGTAAGCAACTAATCATCAGCAAACAAAACAGGCATCCAGTGCATAATATGTCAACGGTTGAAAAAGTTGATCTTGGTAGCATATATAATAGTTGTATCATTCGCTGAACACAGTCGATTTGGTCGTCTTACCACAAAGAATGCCAAGTGATGTCACCTAGTACCAACACGTCGGTTTTGGAATTACCAACATTGACCTATACATACCTACCCATAATATCAATCGTTACCAACTCCGAACACTATATAGAGATGGTATTACGTGGCCATACATGGTTTAATATGGAGGATAATTTGATAATAAACAACCACAGATCTCGACCATAATCATCGTTGTTGCATACCACAATTTCTGACTGGGTATGGATCAAATTTCAGGTATGCATTCCAAGTACTACAGACTCAGATATAATCGGTGCGGGATTTAGGCAGGAAACTCGATTCACAGTAGCGAAAACTAAAGCTTAAGACTGAAGTTCCGGTCTTATTATATATAACGAGATCAGCTTATTTCGAAAGAACTGTGCTAATTGATAACACCGTATGACTTGTGGCACGTTTGGGATTTGTTCTGAACATTTGAAAATAAAGTTTCTTTCTCAGAAAAACTTGACCCACATCCCCCGCAGCCTAACCAGTCTATGAAAGTTTAATCAACTTTTGTTCATCCTCTGAAGTAGGCACTTAAGTGAGTTATTTATCATGTTCAGGAAGCATTCGATATGAGAATGGTACTGGAAACTTTAGAAAGGACTTGGTCTCACATTATCGTGTGAGAAAGGGCAACAAAATATGCATAGGAACCGTGGGAAATTTTTTGCTAAGAGATTTACTGCTGCGCTTATTCTGAAAATCCTTGAATTTTACTGGAATTCCTTGGCGTTTTTGTTACTAGCATCTTCCACATGAAAATTAGGACTTTTTTCTTAACTGGGGCGCTACTACAATGACTGGTTTGCAGATAGAATGGTTGGGGTGCTGACAAAATGGCTGGGGTGCTGACACAATGGTTGGATTGCTTACACAATGGTTGGGGTGCTGACAAAATGGCTGGGGTGCTGACACAATGGTTGGATTGCTAACACAATGGTTGGGGTGCTGACAAAATGGCTGGGGTGCTGACACAATGGTTGGATTACTAACACAATGGTTGGGGTGCTGACAAAATGGCTGGGGTGCTGACACAATGGTTGGATTGCTAACACAATGGTTAGGGGGCTGACAAAATGGTTGGATTGCTAACACAATGGTTGGGGTGCTGACAAAATGGCTGGGGTGCTGACACAATGGTTGGATTGCTAACACAATGGTTGGGGTGCTGACAAAATGGCTGGGGTGCTGACACAATGGTTGGATTGCTAACNGGTGTTTCTTACGGTTCACTACAGTGGATCATGGTTGTGCAGCCAAAACCTTAATGGTTGTAACTGGATATGTATGGATGGGTATTATAGTTAGCAATGGTTGAGGCTTGTGATATATCTCTACCATAATGCACCCCATAAATGGTTTGATATGGAGGATAATTTGATAATAAACAACCAGAGATCTCGACCATAATCATCGTTGTTGCATACCATAATTTCTGACTGGGTATGGATCAAATTTCAGGTATACATTCCAAGTACTGCAGACTCAGATATAATCGGTGCGGGATTTATGAAGGAAACTCGATTCACATTAGCGAAACGTAAAGCTTAAGGCTGAAGTTCCGGTCTTATTATAGCTAACGAGATTAGCTTATTTCGAAATAACTGTGCCAATTGATAACACCGTATGACTTGTGACACATTTGGGATTTCTTCTGAACTTTTGAAAATAAAGTTTCTTTCTCAGAAAAACTTGACCCGCATCCCCCGCAGCCCAACCAGTCTATGAAGGTTTAGGCAACTTTTGTTCATCCTCTGAAGTAAGCACTTAGATGAGTTATTTATCATGTTCAGGAAGCATTCGATGTGAGAATGGTACTGGAAACTTTAGAAAGGACTTGGTCTCACATTATCGTGTGAGAAAAGGCAACAGAATATGCATAGGAACCGTGGGAAATTTTTTGCTAAGAGATTTACTGCTGCGCTTATTCTGAAAATCCTTGAATGTTGCTGGAGTTCCTTGGCGTTTTTGTTTTTGTTACCAGTATTTTCCACATGAAAACTAGGACTTTTTTCTTAACTGAGGCGCTACTACAATGACTGGTTTGCAGATAGAATGGTTGGGGTGCTAACATAATGATTGGGGTGCTGCTAAAATGGTTGGGGTGCTGACACAATGGTTGGGTGCGGCTAAAATGGTTGGTGTGCTGACGCAATGGTTGGATTGCTAACACAGTGGTTAGGGTGCTGACAAAAAGGTTGGAGTGCTGACAAAATGGTTAGGGTGCTGACAGAAGGGTTGGGGCGCTTCTAAAATGGTCACAATAGCTGGGCTGGTGATGCAATGGTTGGTGCACTGACACAACCCGCAACACTTGCTACAGTGAATAACTGTACGAAGCTACAACCGACTTTCTCAAGATAAAACATTGATGGAAGATGATGACCTAAATGATGACCTAAGGTGTCACAAAAAAGTATGAGTCTTGTCTAACCTTTGAGAAAAATAAAATAAAATAGATTTGCACATAAATTGCTTTTTTTAGAATACATTAATATTCTGTCATTTCAGTTATACATTCAGACAAGAACTTGACGCATTCTTGCGTCACCGCATCCAATAAAAGTCTTAGTTCCTTCATTATGAGCTTAGAGACTAAACCGCTATCCCTGCCAGAACGTTCGTTTTTATCTTGTTAAGGCAATTATCTGCTAGGCTTAGAAGTGTCTGCCATTATTCTCGCATAATAAAACAAGCATAAGCAATTAATTAGGATTCGCAGTTGTTGCTTAAAAATGTCACTGAGATGCAGCCTTTCATAGCAAACTATTTTATGCTTCTAAATTTATCGCAACCTTGGAGCCTGTTAAAATTTACAGTTGCCAAAGACCGCCACAATAAATTCATCGCGAAGTCACTTCAAACTTTCGTAAATCTTATGCCGAAAAGCGAAATGCGCAGAGTCTCAAGCATTTTCGCCATTCGAATATTGTGAAAAGTTCTCCAAAGTTTTTACTGACACTATGAAGAAAATATGCTTAATTTACACGTGATGAATCTCTCTTCTTAATTGCTCTCCTCAGGATGACAGCATCCTAATGGCCGACACGTGTATCACACTTAGCATGGAGGTGCTAGAAAAATGTTGGTTTTTTTCACCTTACCGCCAAAGCTGTGCTCAAAGTGCGGACTTTTGAACTTCATACGTTCAGCAAAGTCTTTGAACACTTTGTTACGCCCTTGCAAGCCCGAGTGTTTGTCTACCAATAGATTTACTAAATTGTTAGGTAGTTTTCAGCATGTGAAATTTTGGAGAGCTCTTTAAATCTGAAGTGACCTTGAACTCAAGAAGTCGCTCACTCTTTTTTATTTCCAAAGAAGTAACAAAACATGAGGACACTAGACGGGCTCTGACGGCGCCAAAACGCGGTCATGTGAGCACTCAGCTCAAAGTGGAAATGCTATTTAATAGTATGTGCACACCGACGCTGACAAAAGAAAATAAGTTCTCGAGACAACTACTTCTCTTTTTGGTTGCTTCTAGTGTGGCAAACACAAAAAATAAGTCAAAAAGACAACTACAAAAATAAATATTTGCCAAACAAGAGTTGGCGGAATACTCGGAGTGGCGGTATAATGAACTTTGAGAAGTTTATAAAATTGAATTATTTACCAAATCGATGTATGCAGCTAATTTTATGGTAAGTTCTTTAAATTAACAAAATGTCGCATTCCAGCAATATTTGAGGCTTAATATCAAGATTACACCCAGTCGAATAAAAACATATATGTGCACGCTCGACTCATTAGTGTCTCTGACAAAGATGTAAACAAACGCAGGGCAAAGTTAGCGTACAGTGTGCATCATTGCAGCAGCTATTAAGTAACTAAATAGGATACCAAGCATTGTTTTTACGAGAGTGCTCTTGTTGCAATCAGTTGTCTTTTGTATTGTTCTGACGACACGACGATGGCAGAGCAACTTCGTCACGTGTGAAAAGGTTGGAATTCTAGGATATTTATAATAACTGACTTTTCACTAAACTGGGAAATTGTAATTGCTGGTAGAACATTGAATGCTATCTAGTAGCTGTTGTCTTCCAAGTATAAGAATTGGAAATAGCCATGATATCACGCTTTTATCTGGAAACCCTGAACTAGAGTTCAGTGTGAGTGGCAGGATGTTAGGCTGTCAGACTCTCAAACGCGAGTACGGCCGGGGGATCGAGCCTCTCTGCCATACGGGTGTGTTCTTGCGGTGCGTGGTTTTGATGAGTCGGCATCTCCGGAACTAGGACGCTACTGCGGAGTTACTGATCTTAACCAGAATTGGAAATGAACTAGCGGTGGCCTCTCGTCTCTGACGCCATAGCTCTGAAAATCTGTAGTCGACATCTGCTGTGCTTTCCTCCAGGAAAAGCGGATCTGCAACACGAGCCAGTGCATGTAGATCTCGCAGTTGCGGTGTGCGATCATACTGACTTGACCTCCACCATAGACCACACGATACTTGACTGCCAACTCAAAATATCAAGTGAGGCTGATGGCAAAAAATAAATAGGTAAATAAATAAATAAACTTCGATAAAATATTTTCTAAAACAAAGCGACTTCAAACAGAGGTAAGCAATTCGCAGTGATGTAAGAAACATGTATATAAGCAAGAAACACACAATCGTAGCTATGCATCAACTATGGGCGACGATAATTCAAGCTTTGGACACCAAAATGAATTAAAATTGTCTAAAATAAATTTTGCAATTTTCAATTGGCCAAAGCCCATGTATGCGTCCTGCTTTCCAATAGATGGCTTCCTTGAGTCACCAAGAACAGTATGTTTTTTTTTTCAGGTCGGTATATTCACTTGAAATGACTTTATCGATGTTTCATCAATTTACAACAGCCTCACTTGCACGGAGTGGACAGTGCGGTCCATGCCCCGACCTTTACCAAACTTCTGATGGGACACAGTGCCTACTTCCGGCTGGCAGATGCATTCCATCACTGTCAAGAACATTCAGTGTTTGGTATGTAATCCAAGCTATCTCTCTCAAACATCCGGAGCAGTAAAGACCCGTTGCATTTTTCCTTCGACGGTAATACAATCAGTCAGAGAACTCGAGGAATAAACATCGAAGCCACTTGCGAGGGAAATCCATCAGAAAATCGACACCGCCGGGCGCAGCGCGCGCATCGTTCAGCTCTGCTATTTGCGCCCAACTAAAGAATTTAATACAGGAGATTAGAGGGAGCCTCTGAAGTTCGCTTTTTCCTCATCCCCTCACCAGAAAAATGGGAAGTTCCGAGTGAGAAAATGGGGAAACGAGATTTTCGACGCTTTTTTGCCCGCTCTTTTCGCTCCCGTGAAGAGTTTCGCTGACTAGTAATTTAGCTTGGAATTATAGAGCGCCCGGAAATCTGTGGCAGCGAGAATATAATCTAGGACGCAGAACTGCAGTGGTGGCAAGGGGAGGTAAAGATAGACTTTATTTGGTCTACCAGCAATTTTGTTTTTGTACATTGCGTTATTGTGGCGAAATGTTTCAAGACTTTGTCAGTATCGAAAGTATTGATAGTAGTTTACAATTTGTGTGTGGTGAGTTATTAGTAATTATCGGATGGTGAAGTTTGTACTAATTGGAATATATTTCTGAAAATCTAATAGTGTGCTGCGTGCAGTTAGAGCTAGGCGGTGGAATATAGAGACATTGAAATTAATATGCTGTATAATTCGTGCTTCATATTCCTTGAGTTCTATAGAATGCCGGACTGCAGGAGGCCACGAGCTTTGCAGGAATGAACAAGCGTAAAAAAATATCGTAGTCGTTTGAAACTCCTTCTGCATTTAACACCTTGGAACTAAATAATTTATATGAAAAATTTGTCTCATTTTATTACAGTATACATCAAGTTTCATTCAATTAACTTTTTTTTCAAGTTCTAGGTTTTGAAATCTTACACCTAAAGCATACGAGCTGTCGACAGGGAACATTAAATGGGATGCGTATTCACTGCCACGGGGAAATTGGATTTGGGAGCTGCATGAAACTGGCTCTTAATCCCTAATTCCCAATCTATATTTTATTCAATTCTTTTCACTACATACCCGCGGGCATTGGATAAATGCTTGTTATTTATTAAATTTAAAAACCAGAGAGCTCTTCCCGGTAGTCCAAATTCCCATCTCCAGGCTGGAAGAAAGCAAATCCCATAACACGAGCTGTCGATAAGAGGCCGAAGAATTATAAACATTCTGAGAGCTCGGGGTCTCGGGTCTCCACGAAGAGCTCGTCACCATAAGTGAGTACTTCATAAGTCGGTGGGAAACTTTGTGAACTTTGGGTGAACTGGGCGAGTTTAATTGAAGAAATAGAATAATATGAGTAGGAGTCATAAAGAATGATCATTGCACCTAAATAGTTTTTTAATGTACATATCGTTGGGAAAGTAATTATCTGCAGAAAAATTTAGGATGCACGCAAACAGGTAGCGATAGTTAAGGTCTAGAAGCACATTCAAACTGCGTATGAGATGATATATATAGGTGCCTAATGAGAAATAGGCACTTTCTATTGGAAGAGAAGTCCACTAGATTACAATAAAAAATAATAAATTGAAATGTTTTGTAACAACGAATTACATATTGTAAGTTCATGACTACAAGCAACAGATGTAGTTAGATTATTGAACAGCATTACAGGCGAGGCTAACAAGCGGCCTGGTAGGCCTCATCAGGGGCCGGCAGGCGGATATCAAAGTGTGCGTCAAAAGCTTCCTAAAAACTGAAGAAGTTCGTCACTTAAAATATAAGTTTTTTTAGACTCCTGTATGTGTATTACTCTTTTAAGCGTGAGAGCTTTCGCCGAGAATGCATTCTACCAACTTCACGGGGATTTTGTTTGAGTTAACTAAGAAAATTCTTCATTTGCATATTTCGAAGTAGTGGAAGGCATTTGACGTCACTGTTGCTGAAAGCTTGTTATTGATGCAGGGAGCGCTGACTGCGTTGCTTTCGGATGAAATGAATAGGAACGTATGTTATTTTGGGTTCATTGAACTTCAGGGAGAAGAATTTATATTAATTGGTATAAATAGAATAAAGCCGGCAATGAATAGTTGTCATAATTACCTCAGCCAAGGAAGTTATGTTTTTGTCAAGTTTGTTTGTTTATCACCCACGATCGAATTGAGAGACAGAGGTGATATTGTTTTCGTTGAAGATTTAAGTATATTTGTCTTTCCACCCAAAAGGAAGCCGAAGGAGTTGAGCAATGTTCATAATTTCTTGCAGCAAGTCAGGTGGGTTGACCTAGATGTGAAAAGTTATAAATCTCTTAAGTTGGCTTGCCATCAAGAATGACGGCGTAAAATTCGCCCCCACCACGGGTGATGGCCTTACGCCCCTGGGCGTTCTAATTTTCTATCTGTCTGTTACCCAGATAACTCAAAGAGTTATAAACGGATATTTATAAAATTTACAAGGACTGTTAGGTATGTTACGAGGAACAAAAGATTAACTTCTGGTGAAGATCAGTTCAACCGTTTGCTTGTCTGTCCTTTTATCTTGGTAGCGTAACTCAAAAAGTTATTGACGGATCTCTATGAAATTTGCAGTTGTTAAGATTATTTCTATGGGAGCAATTAAATGATCATATGCTTTGGATTGGTCTGTTCGTCCAATTACTTGTTTGTTTTTCTATTTATGTTTCTCAGTAACATAACTCAAAAGTTATGAGCGGATCGTCATGAAATTTCTAGGATTTGTTAAACATGTTACGAGACACAAATGACCAAATTTCGGTGATGATCGGTTCTCCATTTGTTCGTTTGACTAATGTTTGTCAGTAGTATAACTCAAAATATTGTTAATGAATCTTTACGAAATTTGCAGGAATTGTTGGAAATGCTAAAAGACACAAATGACCAAATTAGTGATGGGGCGAATATCCCCATATGCGGATATCCGCGCTATTTTCGAATATCAGCATCCACGGATGTTAAGATGGCGACATCTGCAATTGCATCCGCGGAACTGTTAAATCCACTAGAAGATCCGTAGCAAAGAAAGTGCGGATGTACAGGTATATCACTGTACACTAAAATCATCCACAGTGGAGAAAACTGCAGATTATCATCTGGATTGAAATGCGTGCAAGCGCTGTCCCTGTCAACAAAGGACCATAACTGTAGAATCCGCCAATGCGTTGCAAACATTATGAAGCTAAGTTTTCTTCCTAAGTGTTGTACAAACTGCCGTCGTGAGAGGGTGTGTGTGTGTGTGTGTGTGTTTGCGATATGGCGAATATCCGCATTTGAATATACGGACATCCGCACCTATTTTGAACACCCGCATCTGCATCCGCGGATATTGAAATGGCAACATAATGCCAGAACTGTAGAATCCGCTACAAGATCCGCATCCGCGGATGTCCAAAAAATGACATCCGACCCATCACTAGACGAATTTTTGGTTATGATCAGTTGGTCCGTTTGTGTTTGATGTTTGTCATAATGTTTGTCAGAACATAACTCAAAAAGTTAACCCTTTGCCTCCTGAAATTCAGATAAACATTTTTCCGCTTTTTTTTGTTAAATTTATGAAAAATAGCTGAGTTAAACACATGCTTGAAAAAAAAATTAGTTTTACTTGAAAAAAAAAAACAGCATTTTTTGCATCGGCTACTACAAATGCCGTCTGTGTCTTGGGTAATTTACACGATGCATAGCTTTTGTATAGGGAAAAATAGAGAGTGGCATCTGATGATGCCGTCAGGAGGCAAAGGGTTAACGACGGATATTAAAAAAAATTGCAGCAGCTGTTATTTCTATCACGAGGTGTAAATGATAACATTTTGGTGACGACAAAGAAGAAATCCTAATTTCAGGACTGATCTGAATTTTCGTGAACAATACCCTGCTTGGTGGAGGTATGCGTTCTCAGAGTGCTATAGTTTGTTATTCAGTGATTCAAGCGATATCCATTGGCTTGAAGATAGCTGTCATATTAGGGTGTCATTTGACAGTTCGGTTGAGTATTGACAATGCGTAGCATTATATAACGCATGCCACTGTGTGAAGACTCGGCAGGCGTTCACTCCTCGTGTAGATGCTGCATAAGCAATGAGAGTTCGAATTTAAAGGGACCCCCACTATATCCACGAGAATAGAACCAGAGGAGCTCACATTAGGATTCAGAAGTGACAGGACTGCTATTAATAGAGGCTTGAAATGAAGAGGGGTGGGGGGACGGATTCAGCTGGAGGGGGTACAGAGTTATGGCAACTCCAGGAACTAACTATAGCTCTGTCTTGTTTCTAGTGCCGTTGACGTCATTATCACCCGCAAACAAAGTGAGAGAGGTGATAATGTTTTCGTTGAAGATGTAAGGATATATATTTGTATATATGTATTTGTATATATTTCGAAACGGGCTATTAGATGGCTAAGAATATTCATATACGGCCAATTAAGTGGCCTTCTGGTTCGATAGAGGTACCAAAATCCTGGCCACCTAACGGCCTGAATCTTCAAAAATGAAAAACACTCATTAAAATCCGTAGATTTTTTTGCAAAGTTGGTCTCATTTTAAAGAAAAATAAATCTACGTTCCAACGCACGCCCTGTTCTCGATAGTAAAACGGGAATTTTTTTTTTTGTGCTGCCACCATTCACCCACACCATCTACCCTACCTATATTTGATATAGGATGTTAGCAGAACTAGTCTTGGCTCCTAACCTGCAAGATTCTCGGAGGGGATGTACCTCTATCAGGCCATAACGTTTATATATATTTGTCTGTCCACCCAATAAATGGTCGAAGAAGTTGAGCAATCTTTAGAATTTTTCGTAGGAAGTTTTGGTGGGTTGACCTAGATGTGACCAATGCCAAAAAACTAGACCCAACTGGCCATAAAAAATGACGGTGTTGAATTTTCCTCCACCGCGATATATTTTCTCGCGTCACGAGGCCACCCATTTTTCCTATGTTATCTTAAAGCGCAGGTGAGCGCAGCGCCGGCCTTGTTTTTTCCTGTGTTATTATTGAAGAGCTATTCTCTGGGAAGGAACGGGGCTGTGCCCTAGCCTCGTTCATCAAAAATGACTTCGTTGAATTTGCCCCCTACCGCGGGTGGTGGTCTTACGCCACGAGACGCTCTAGTTTAAGATGTGTTTGCTATAGGTACAAGCAGGGAATGATAGATAACTATTTAGATTGTGTGTTTGCGGGTCGATACCTGACCCCCTCTCCCCCCCCCCAAAAAAAAAGAACTGGTCCAGATCCTCTCTTGCTTAGCATTAAGATAATCTAACCCAGTATAAAAACCCCGCTGGATCTCAGCCTTAGGTATCTTCTGACAAATGGAATGCATGACAAAGAATGACATAAAAATCCAAAGTTTTATCCGTCCAGTTTCACTAACTTTTTGGGATGAGACTCCTGCATTCATACGTAGTTGCCCAAAGTGCCAGACAAACCTGCTGCAGGTAGTCACGTGCTGGCTCTCCCGCTGGCACGTGACAGTATGCAGCATCTCCTGCCCAAGCGACGGGTGGAGTGCATAACGCCACCGGGACCTTGTGATCCGTAGAGCTTCAACGATAAGGTATTAAAGGTAGGTCTTCCTTCAGTTCTGATCGATCGATCGTTCGTTCTGTATACAGCGAATGGGGAAAAGCCAATAGAACTTTTTATCCTAATATAGGATCAACGAAAAGAAGCTATTGAACAGGACTGCCGCAATTAGCCGATTGCCTCCTGCATTGCGAAAAGTTGTCTAGCATTGAGGCGCCGTGTGGAGGCTGTGAGGAGCAATGAGGAGCGTCGTATAGGATAAATTTGAGGAGTGGTATCACTCTTTTGAGTGCTCAAAGTAATTTTTGACAACTGAGCACTATGTGAAGTAGTTCTTCATAAAGATTTCAGGACTTGCTGTTCAAAGTCAACATGTGTAAACAGAAGAGGTTACTTGCAGCAGAGCAACGAGAGTAGAAAAGGACGGTAGACCGAGGCTTCCGGCCATTTTTACTCTTGTTTCTGGGCCTCAAATGGCCGCTTGGCGCCGGCCTTTTATTAATCATGCAACTGGGCTGCAAGCAGCAGGGGGTGCAAACCTCCAGCTTTTTTTTCTTCTGCCAAGGAGGTTATGTTTTCTTCAAGTTTAGCTGTTTGTCTCTCCGTCTTTCTGTTTGTCATCAAGCTAACTCAAAAAGTTGTGGATGGATCTCTACGAAACGTAAAGGGATTTGGAGTTCGTACGAGGAGCAAATGATGAAATTTGTCTGTTGATCTTTTTGTACGCTTGTTTGTCTCTATTTAATCAACATGTTTGTAAGTAACATAACTCAGAAAGATAGAATCGATCTCCATTAAATAGACTATGTAGGAATTGTTAAAAATGTTAAAAGATACCAGGGCTAAATTCTGGTGATGAACGGCTGTTCCTTTGTGTTTTTGTTTGATGTTTGTTGATCGAGATGTTTGTCAGAACATAACTCAAAAAGTTATAGAAGAATACTCGTGAAACGGGCAGGAAACGTTAGACTGGTTAAAAGGCACAAATGACCAAATTTTGATGTATTCAGTTTGGGTGTTTGACTAACGTTTATTAAATGTTTGCCAGAACTGATCTTAAAGAAAATGGCAGAAACTGTTGTCACTGGTAAGAGGCAGGAATAATCAAATTTTATTGATGATACAGAGGAAATCGTGGTTTCAGAACCAATTTGAATTTTTTGTAACATTGTCTTGCTTGTCATTGGTATGTGCTCTCAAAGTGCTCTAGTTAATGATATGATTGGACTTCAAATGGCAGCGGACGCAAACCTCCAGCCCTTTTTAAACCTCTAACTGGGTCGCAAAGGGCCGTAAGTGACGATAAGTGCCCACAACTGACACTGCATGGGGATACTTCAAAAAACTCAAAAGTATTATGATTTGCACATCAGAAAGCCATGGAAACACCACTATGCTCAAATAATCACCAGTCTTTACACGCCATGACGGACGTGCAAACTCTCCCTATTTCGCCTCAGATATCACCAGATGTCCATCATTTGCTCGCCAAAGAATATTAACTGCTTAATTAATTTACAGCATTTGCAGGGCTACAGCTCGGAGCCAAGCTACAATGCAGGGAATATTCTCTGCAGAGACGCTTGCATATCATTAAGATATCATGGTGAGGTAATAATTATCATAATATTGCTCAGAAATGAGTGCAGAAATACTGGGCTGGGCTCTCAGTTTTGCTGTAGTCAACCTCACATTATCAACTGAAAATCAGATTTTCGAGCATCGTAAGTTGAAGTTAATGCTTTTTTCTCAAACTTTGGAAGTGGTAAGCAACACGCCCTCAGGGCGTGGGAATCTGCGTTTACAATTATACACAAAAATAAATAAATGCAAGCGTTTCGCGCTTCAGCTTTCGATTAATGTACGAGTCTACAATGTTATAATTTTGGAAATTTTCTGTGTGCCTAACGATTTGGTCGCCATATTGCAGTTTGAAGTCGCAAAAAGTTTTAAGAAACTTTGACCTCCAGTTCTTTGAAAAATTTCAATACAGTATATGGGAACATCATATGATTCTGTCATGGCTGCTACCCGTGAGAGACAATTAAAATGAGAACGTTCCTGACAATGCTTCCGATTACGTTACTGCCGGCTAGGCTTCGGCTTGCACGTTGCAACCTTCAACAAATTTTTAAATTTCAGGCACACTTTCGGTTTCACCATACAGTATATTGTACATTAAAGTGACCCAGCTGTCAAAAATGACAGTGAGGTATTTGTGATGACCCTTTTTTATTCATCATAATTTTATTATTAATTTCCTTATTCATGATGCACTATAACTGCCAGCTTGAATTCAAGAACTTAACAGAAAGCATGCTGGGCCGAAATTCTGCTGTGTATTCCCCTGTAAGATAGTATTCATGCAATACCGTCATCAGCACCTGAATTTCTTCCTATCTAATTCCCATAGAGCGCGACAGGAAAGAGATAAATATATTTATAAATGAATAAAATAAATAAAATCACTACGTGAATTATTGTACAGTACTAATTGGAATAAGATAGGGTGAAATTCAAGTACTGGTCAATGTATTTCGGTACTATTTAATGAATAAGATAGGAAGAAATTCAAGTGCTGAAGATTATAGGCAAGTCCATTAATTTTCTGGTAAATGTAAATTTCGGTATCATTTCATGAAGGTTTCGCTATACAGCACGGCCATTATATTTATATATGGGAATAAGATAGGAAGGAATTCGAGAGCTGAATACGGTATCTAGGATACGGGACTCCCACTCGGGAACTCCAGCTATGGGACCTGAGTTCGCCTGCATGACCGTGTTTGACTCGGAATAATTAAAAGGTGTTTGGACGTGTTCAAAGGTACTACGGCAGATGCCACTTGACTGCGCCATATTATATAATATTATTATACATATATAGTCAGTTTTTTACGCAGAATGTTGAATTTTTATTCAAGAAGCCTTCTGAATAGTAACAAGCTCAAGAGACAATGGGGTTTTCATAAAGTACTAATGTAATATATAATTACTTTTTCAGGCAGAGGTAGCAAAATTTCTGAAAAGTAAGAAGTACAAGAGACAAGGGAGGTTTTCGTAAAGTACTAATTTTTTTGCCGTCATTTATAATGACGGCTCTGACCATTAGTATTTCGAATATTTTTCTAAATTATGATGGAGTTAAAATTTATAAATACGTGTTTCTGAGGGCCATCTTCTAGCATATTAAGTTGTAGTCACGTTGAAAAATCCCTTGTGTCAGGAAGCTAGAAGTTTCACATTTTGTGCTCCCGTGACTAGTTGCTTTCAAATTAGTTGTTTCGCACTCCGTCAACGTGTTCAGCGACAGAAAGGAACTTTTGCTTTTAATTGAAAACGAACGATAATATTATCAGCAGCTTCTGTGAGTATTTTCAGGTAACAAAATACACCCGTGAACTATGCGATAACACGCCATAGCAGTGAAATAAACGTTGCTGGACGTCTGTCCAGTTTAATCATATTTTGTTATTAAGGACGAGTTCAAACTTTAAATTATACTTGGCCCCATATAAAACGAAGTCTGTACTTGTCCTCAATAACCGAGGACAAATAATAACGCCTATTTTTTTAAATTTTTAGATGCGACATTATAAAAAAGGAAGTGAAGTGCAAACATACCTATTGCACAGCTTGAATTAACTTCTTCATACATATAAATTCAGGTCGCAAAACTTAACAAATCGATAACTTGTTTGAGTTTTCCCTCTGCATTGGCGTGTGTTCGGCGTATCGTATAGTTAAAAGAACCCATATAGCGAGCTAGGGCAGACCGAGTGAAGAGAGCACCGTTTATTTCTTCACCCAATAAAACCCTGTTGGTTGCGGTAACTTTTTTGGATATATAAAAAAAAAATAAATAAATAATGCAACACCTGCAGGATACCTAAATGTGCTTAGTTGTGCAAGGGAGCGCCACGAGAGCGCTAGCTTTAATATTAAAAAATGTGATAAATTATAATGTATCATTCTATACGCATTAATATTAAAAAATATTTAAACCTACACCCTGCATTTGGGATACCCGAATTTCATTGTCTTAGAAGTTCAAGGAAATCCAACCCTGTGCAGACCATTCGGCAGTTTGGATCGAGTTTCGGATATTTTCGATTTTCTAATAACGCCCGAACCTCACACCAATATGGGGCAAAATCCTAGAAAAGTTAAAGCTCGTGAGACAAGGTTACCTCAATAATAGTGGGACAGTCAAAGACGCCTAAGTCTGGTGATGGATTGCTAGCATCACCAGATGCCTGTTGCGCGACCCGTGTTACACCAGTGTTACTTACGGCTCAAGTTCCTGCTGTAATCAGTAACCACTTAAATACTTGATAACTTGCACTGGCCGAGTGGTTAAAGCGATACGCACTTTGTCTAGGGGCCCAAGGTTCGGTTCCTAGCCAGGAAAGTTTCTTGCGATGTTCGGGATTGCGGCTTCAGCGTTTAAGACACTCATAGTTTACTGTGAAGGCGCTGGCTTAACTTGCAGTGGGGGCCCTCTGGTATTCACAGTTGTCATCTGAGCCTTCCAGCTATCATGCGGTAGCTCTGACGTTCTGTTAGCGACTGCAGCCATGCACTGCTCTAGAACTAGTGAACATATTATCTGCAGCACGATCCAGTGCATATAAATATCCTGGTTTGGGTGCAGAGTCAACACGACCTTTCCTTACCTTTATAACTCAATTTTTTTTTCGGGGTCATGGCAAACTTTTCTTCGGGTCACTGTATAGCTCAAACCACCTGCTACTTCAGGTAAGGAAATGAAGCAACTGGCCCTGCCTGGTTCAATTAAGAGCAGACTTAGCTAGTGTGTTTACCCTCTGCATGTCCTTCTTGTTCCATTAATGAAAACCTAATTTTTCCACAGAGGCTCGAGCTTTGAGCTGACTCATTAGCGCACAGAGGCAAAGCAAGCGTGCCCCCTGGCGGTGGTCTGGTGGCTATAGGAAAACAGTGGCAGGGCGCGACCGTTGCAAGCGCAGCGAGGTTTTCTGACAACAGGGCGAACTGTTGTGGTGTGGCCCGAGTGTTCAGTTGCCAAGCATATATGAGTGAACTATATTGAATTTATGAGAGTCCATAAAATCTAAAGTTCTACACAGTTGCCGTTTGGGAAAGTCATCAAGCCCTGTTTCATCACCTAGGTGATATGGACCATACTCCGAGTTTTTTTTTCAATTATGTGAGTGTATACGATATTGTGTTTCCATTTTCTATTTTCATATCAGTGGTAGCTTTCGAATGAGCTTCAAACTTCCTATTCCAGTGCGGCAACTTCTGACTGTGTAAAAAAGCTGTTTTGAAACCAAGCACGACATGCAGGCAGGGCGGGTGTGTAGCTGAGCAATCTAACTAATTAAAAACATCCATTAGAACACCAGCTTCGTCTGCCCAAGAGAGCCCAGCCATCTAAGGCTTCAGCTTCGGAATAAATTAACTACGTCGCCATCTCCTATGGCTTGGACTTAATCACTGGATATAATACCTCCTGATCTGACGCTCAGCAAACCGCTGCTTTTTAAATTTGTTTCGGCATGCGTGGACTAACAACATAGACAATTGTAATACAGCAAGATCAACAGTAGCTGTAATGAAGAGTCGATTTTAGTGCTGCACATCCTTGTGCAACACAGAAACAAAATAGTACGGCTCGGGTAACTTCCGCCGTCCTTTTTGTAAAAACAGACTAATGTCATCTAAAGGTGGCTAGACTATGACCCTGGTTTTTAGCGAATTGCTATTCCTTCTTCTTCCCAGGTGACTGAAGTAAAAAAAAAAAAGAAACAGAAAGTATCCGTAAACACCCAGTAGAGTTGAAAAGTATTTCTAACAGGAAGTGTCGCAAAAAACACAAGACATTGCTTAATAATCGCTACTGCAAAAAAGTGTTTCTTACAGGAAATGATATATAATGCAAGGGAGTCGGAGCAACACCAGATGCAGTCACGCGCTTACTGTCAGGGTCGCCGGTGCTGGGCGATGCACTAGGAAACATAAATCACTTAGCTGTGCCACAGACTCATATTGGCTCTGATGAGGCGCATGAAGTGAAGGTGCATCTGATGCGCAACGGGGCCCTAGCAAATGAACAAATAGTGTCACTATTGGCTACGCAACACACGAGGAGTACTCTTACGTCAGTCCGTCCTACAGGTCTCGTACTTGTCCCGCACAAGTGGCTCTTTGTCGCTGCAGTGAAGACGATGTTGTAGGGCGCAAGGTCCCACACGTGTGTGAGGACAGTGATGTTTATAGGGGCCGATACACTTCCTGTTGCTGCTGCTCCTTCTTTCAATCTGTGATGGCTACTTGAGTGTTGTAGCTTTCAAGTTTCCAATTGAGTGAAATTAGAGTAATGATTTCATCTCCTGGAGCAAAAGAGCAGGGGACTATTGAAATATTTTTCAAGTTTTCATTAGCAAGAGAATAATTAATCAGTTTTTTGCCTATTTGCGCCTCATTATGATTCCCTTGTCTCATTCTTATATTTGTTTGCAGCTCGTATGCTTCAGTAAGCTAAGACAAATGACTCCTGCTGACTTATGTAATCTAACAAAAACCAAAATGTTACTAAGTTAAAAAACTGCGAGTTCGTTCTCATAAGTACTAGTAGCTCCACTGATGGTGGATATGAACTGCCCCATAAAC
This sequence comes from Parhyale hawaiensis, assembly GCA_001587735.2. NCBI lineage: Eukaryota > Metazoa > Arthropoda > Malacostraca > Amphipoda > Hyalidae > Parhyale > Parhyale hawaiensis. The sequence goes on from LQNS02278145.1 coordinate 6,917,277, forward strand.
ACAGAGCTCCTCTCTACGTTTGCTATGTCTGCGCCGGTATGTCCTGACTCAGCGAAGACACATGGAGATGTCCTCCAGCTCTCCGAAGCGCACCCTGAGCCGCACTAGGAGGCGGGGTTCGCGACGGTCCTCAACGGTAGCTCGACTGCACGCCTCGACTATTGCAGCAAAGAACAGAAGAGCATCTTTGGCAGCAGCCGCAGCTCTTGAAGAGAAAGCATTTCTAGAGGAATCCAAATCTTCTTCATCCTTGTCATCTTCTAAATCCTCCAATTCAGTAGCATCCAAAAATGCTGCAAGTCCCCTTGTTGGAACCAGAGCTAAGGAGTTCAGGAAACAGAGCAGCGATGTCACCTCAAGCGAGAGGGCAAATGCTACGTCAAATGGATCTTCGGCTCCAGAAGGTCGATATTTGTCGGCCCAGTTTTCACCGCGTCACAGGTCATTTCATGGATGCCCTGTCAGTTTTGCGACCGACTCGCGTTCCGGCTCAAACGGAAGGGCACCGGCCAGAGCCACTGCCGTGTCTGACACTAACATTAACGCTACTGAGCAATTTTCGACCTCACGTACGACACGTGACGTAACACTTACAGTGGATCAGCCATATTACCTGAGCCCAAGACGATCGTTTGACTCGTCTGCACCGCAGCGCAGAGCATCCACCAGTCCCAGACCATCCCTGACACCCCTGGCCACGGGGTATCGCAGACATTCAGCTCAGCAGATAACAGATTACGATGCTGCCAATGATGAAAATGTTGCAGAAATATCTTTACCTCCTGCACACGCCTCCTCCTCCAACATACCGACCTTTGTCCATCACCCAGCTTCTCCAAGAGAGGTGCTCAGTAGCGTTCCTTCTCTGCACATAAGAAAACAATCCATATCGTCCCCACGCCACTCGATATCTCTGGAAGAAGAGGCCTTGCCGACTCGGAAGGCTTCAATATCGGACTACTGCCACCGGCGCATCGCCGTTACAGCTACCACCTCGGTACCGTACGAGTACCCGAGCAAATTCGCCATCAAAACCGATTATTTGCCTCAGTCCAGGAGATCCTCGTACAGGACAGATTTAACCACCTGGAAAACACCCGATGATGCACCTGCACTGGACCGCATCCACGCGGAACACCGCCTGGAGGCGGAAGCTGCAGCGCCTCGACACAGCCGTGCAGACATATACAGGAGACACTCATCCAGCGCGTCCAGAATATCCGCTCCTGAGACAGGCAACACAGGTAAGCTCTACGTACGTATTTATAATTGTCATCAGCAACTGCTTCATCAACGGCAGTGTAGAGTCACCTATTATAATTATTTGTATAGTGAACCATGCAAATACTTTCATGAAAATGTTTATTTTAATACGAGCTTAAATTTAATCATTGTAGGTATAGCAAAACACATTAGTTTACACGTATATGCAATTGAAAGAATTTTCCAGAATTTATACTTTTCTACTTACTTGATTCGGCGTTTAGGGACATGTAGATAGCAGACGTTTCTTATACCGTAGGAAGAGAACGAAATTATTGAACGAGAGATTAATCCTCAAATATTTTAGCCATAATTCTCCTGATCGCTTTAAAATTTTGCCATATGTTCGTCAAGAGCATTCGTTTACCTGAAGTAAATTAAATTTACGTGTCAACGAAGAAAAAGGATAACAAATTATCATAGCAGAACCACCAAGAATAGCAAAGAAAACTGCGCTTTTGCTGCAATGATTGTTTTCTATGGTTATTTTATGAACGCGTGGGTCGTTGATCTATGTTTACAGATACACTTTCTTTTTATTGCATCGTTATGATAGTGGATTAGAATAGATAGGCGGCAGTAGAATGACTAATAGGCCCATTCCCAGAGAGACACCGGGACTTACACCCCAGCCCTCTATGAGCTATTGCCATTATGTTGGCTTGATATAGAGGACAGAGGAAAAGAGAAGAAAAAAGAAAAAAGGAAGATCTCAGCCAAGAGTCGATCATGCATGCACGCAAGTGCAATTTATAGCTGCTGATCTGCAGAGCTTAAGAGTTTGTTATCCTAGTATAGCCTGATGTCAAAATGGCAGTAAATAATACGCAGTGACACTGTTTATCGTACTCACGCCGGCCAGCTGCTATGGTTCTCTGGCCCTAAAATGGGGCCTTTAGAATTCCACTCCCGTCCTGCACGTGGCGTTAGAAGCGGCCAACGCAGGGTCGATTCCAAGCGACTAAACTTATATCCCGTCTCATTGATTAGATTAGATAAGATAGGCGGCAGTAAACGAACCAATAGGACCATTCCCAAAGAGAGACCGGAACCTATGCCCTGGCCCTCTATGAGCTATTGCCATTGTGTTTGTAAGATATATAGGACTGGAGAAAAGAAGAAGAAAAGAGAGAGAAAAAAGGGAAGAATCCCAGCCACAGAGACGATCATGAATGCAGCTCTTTGCGACAATGAGCGCTCTGACTCAGCAGAAATAGGTATTCACAGCTGCCGTGGGGGTACTTACCCTTCTCAGAGATGGGGGAGTGTAAGAGGCGCTGGTGGTTGAACCCTCCGAACTAGACGACCCGTGGTCGACTGCAGCCGTACTTACTCCTCTGGGGTCAGTTGTCTTTTATCCGCCACACGAACCGTGCGTGTGGAGCAGTTGAAGGTGCGGTCAAGTTGCCTCTACCTTGACCTGTTACCATTAACTCCGTATCCTGGTTCAATATTCAAAGTAATTGTATCAAAGGATGCTTTATTCATCAAGGCAATGCCCCAAACCATTGGAGCTTTCATATCAAGTTTCATCTAACGAAGTTAAGAGGTTGTCGTTAACAAAAGTTTTGATCGAACTCATAAAAAAGAGCGCAAATGAGAATTAAGAACCGGAAAGATTTTCCCCAAGTTGCATTTTCCTTTTTGGGGGCCCAAATAATTTCCACATCAGTAGTATTTTATTGTTTTCTAATAATTAAAGTTATAAGCACAATTATTTTGCAAAATATAAGTATTTTTGTTATATTCGCTAAAATACGACGTGGAAGCACTTTTGGCTAACCAGATAATGATTAAGATCTCAAATAATATAAATCCAAACTAATTTTAAGGATAAATTTCAAGATTCTGAAATCTCAAGCTTATATAAATAATTGAGGAGTTCAGTGTTAAATTTTCATTCAACACAAGGTAAGATGTAGAAAAACTACCCCTATAAGCACTTCTGACCCGCACTACAGGTTCAAGCCTCAAGCCACAAATGACTAGGTCATGCATGGCGTCTCAGCACACCGGCTCACAGGACTAAAATTCAGACTATTACAGTAAGGGATCAAGACATTTCCGCACCTGAGGACGAAAGGTGTTAACTTAAAGGCCGACCAACAGTGAACAATAAAAGACTAAACATTTGCGTTGTGTACCATTGTGTACTTTGCACTTATCGCTCGGTCGTAAGGAAGAGGTGTCACTACAAATTATTTTCCGTCATATTTGGCGGTAAGGGAAACTGGTAGGGTAAACTGGTGAAGACGCAACTGCCTTTGTAATAGGGGAGAGTTATTTTTCTAGAGCTATTAATGTGATGTACTTGCGTGTAGTAGTTCCCGAATTGGCCTCCCCGCCAAGCAGATGAATTCCCGTGATATTCGGCTTCGGTGCCGGCGTTTCTAGCATTCTGACTGCTTTATACGACACTGACGGTAACCAAAACTGGGAGGGTCGGGAAGTCGCAGTTGTCACATGAGCATTGCGTCTATAACACCGTAGCTCTGATATTCTGTGGTCAACTGTAGCCGAGCCCCAGATCATAGCTTTGCAAGCACCTATCTGCCTCACAAACCACTGACAGTGTGGCCAAGTAGACATTGCCTTTACCGTTACTGAAACCAGTCATGAAAGGTTTTTTGTGCGAACGTTTATATAATATTAGAATTTCCAAACTCATTTCATACTCCACATTATCGTCAGTTGTGCCTATAGCTGTGCAGGACAGCTGGTATGGTCTCACTCTGCTAACTAGTTAATGAATAATTTGACTCAGCAATACTTTTGCTCTGTACTGAGTCTATGTTACTTTGAGGCTCTTGAAAAGTGGACAGGCATATTAGCTCAGTTTCGGGAGGCGTCTCAGTTACGAGGTGACAAGTTCTGTATTTTTGACACATCTTCCTCGGCCAAAACTTCAGGAAATCGTAGACTTCTACGGCTGAATGCCCTGTCCGTCACGCCTCACTGCAGTCTTTTGTCGCTACAATTCTCCACGGACGGCGCTGTAAATGGTGCGTGTTTCCGGATATTCTCATTTTTTTTTTTTTTTGGATATCCCTCTCAAGACTTTTCTCCGTTTTGGGACTCTCTGGTTGAGGAGTTCCTCTGTATTAATTATGCAATGCACAATAATATTGTGTGCACAGTAAATCAGTAAATTACTGTATGGTTACAAAAATANGATATCCCTCTCAAGACTTTTCTCCGTTTTGGGACTCTCTGGTTGAGGAGTTCCTCTGTATTAATTATGCAATGCACAATAATATTGTGTGCACAGTAAATCAGTAAATTACTGTATGGTTACAAAAAAAGCTTTTATTTTATAGAATAGCTAATATTTTTGCTTTAAGTCACCTTATTGTTACGTCAGATAATTTTTTAACAGTAACACGGCATTCATACTTGTACATATGGTCTAGAATTGCTCCGCTATGACACAAGCGGCCCTATAAACGTTAGTACTTTAAATTTATTTAAGACGATATAGTAGCACGGAAATATACCGAAGCGACACATCATGAACTGTACTGAGTCTACTTCACCTCCCAAGGGAAATCCCACAAATTTCCGCACATGTCAAGAACAGCAGCAGCAGCAGCAGCGGTGGCGGTCGGTCGCAATACCGGAGATTTCCCGCGCCTTGCCGCTTCTCCTTCACCGTGGTAAATGCACCTCGCAGTTACCACCTAAATTCCTTGCGCTCACTTCTCTGACGCGAAATTACATTGCGCGTCTCTTCGTCCCTATATTTGAGTGCTGATGGCCAGGCTCCGCTTCGCTCAAAATGCCACAACAAGGAAATTTTCTATTTCCGTTCGTCTTGTTTTCGTGCTACTTTCTGCTCAGCCGCCAGAGTTAAATCCCTGCGAAGCTCCCGAGACCTCCACTTGCAGGTCACAAAATATTTGTAGCTTACGAAGAGAAAGCCAATTTGGCCGGACGATGCCAACATAAACTTTATTGCCCCGTCCACAGTGTGCTGGCCCTTTTACAATGGGTTATTCGATCGTACTGGTATTGTAGAATACCGCTCATATAACGATTGTTCAGCTGTGAAATTTGGGTGGATTATATTCTTGGTCACTTAAACGTGGAGATATTTATTATTGTATCTCTATCATGAGTCATTATTGTGGTGTAGTGTGTAGTTCAAACCTGTGTTTCACTCGAACGGCGATCAAAGGGAGCAACTTATTTGCAGTATGTTGCTGGAAATGTGGAACACATGCAGAGGGTGGAATTTTGGGTCACTCAATCTTGATTTCTTATTAAAGCATTTGCATCGTCGGTCACTTTCTATGCAAAAGCTGTGTTATGCTTAATAAAAAGAACTTCTCCATTGAGAGCTGTGTTGTAATTATCACAAAGGGCTACTTCTCCCCTAGAGGTTATGTTACGCTTAACTAGATCGCTCTGAGAGCGCATATCTCCGTAGAGCTGGGCAACATTTACATAAAATTTAAATTGATTCTAAAATTATGAAGGAACAGTTAAGATTATTAAGATGGAAAAATTACCAAATATTAATGATGTGCAAATAGAAATCCTGGTTTCAATGCTATTTCGATTTTTTCTTTAACATTGCGTCGCTTGGCGGAGGTATGCATTCTCAGGGTGCTTTTCTGGCTATTGTTATTATTAAACGTAATTGGTGAATGCCTTTATTTAAGTGTTTCACATATCAGATCTCCCTTTTTTCTTCTGCCTTCCTATTTTACCTGTTTTCCCACATTTCTTCAGTTTTCAATGAAGAAATTTTGTAGTACCAAATCTATACCTTACTAGAACCTTTGAATGTTCTATACATGGAAAGTTTGTTTGAAGATCGAAGACTTAGAGATGCACTGTATGACACAACGCGCACCTAGTACTAACTAACAGGCAACTGAGGAGGTTCATGCCACTTTATAGTGAACTACACAAGCACTCTGAGAGCGCGTACCTCCGCCGATTAATGCAATGTTATCGAAAAATTAAAATTTTTCTTGAATGCAAGATTTTTTATCACCACAAATTTCGCGTTATATGTCCACGTAACAACCCTAGCAATTCCTGCAAATTATTTGAAGGTCCTTGCATAATTTTTCGTGTTCCGTTCCGACACACAAAAAGAAAAACACTCAAACTAATGAATAAACCATCACCAGAATTTTGTCATTTATAAGGCCCTAACAGTCCTAACAGTGCCTGCAAATTTCATGAAGATCCGTTCAGAACATTTGGGTTATGTTGCTATTCAAGGGTAGTACAACATACAGAAAAAGCGGATTAAAAATAGATTGTCACAACAGCTTTGTCATATACTCCTCAAATCATTATACAGAAAAATACGTCATAGCTCGATTCACATAGCGCGATATTCTCACTACGCGAAAGAAATTTGAGGTTAAGGAATTCACCCAACGCAATTCATATACCGCGAATTGTTCAGTAAAATTGACAGTCCCTCCTGATGTTGTGTGCGATATTTATTGATAAATTTAAGATATTGTTTTGCACCTAGTGATAGCCCCAAGTATTTAGAGAGAGGCCATTACATTAAATTACTCATACCGTAATACATTTCAAATCTAGATGAAAATAACTTGTTTTACATTTATATAATGCATGCACTCGGTAAGCCCTAAAATTTGCATGAAATATATATAATTAAAACTAAACATTGAAAGCAAACTTTTTAGAATACTTTATGTTACACCTAACGCCCGTTTTCTTTGAATTTCAGGGATGACTATAAAACCAGTTATAGATCGTGTTATGTGGTTAACTGTATAGCGCGAGTACAGAAAGACACGTTATGTGGTACTTAACTGTATCTCCGCCAAAGAGGTTATGTGTTCGCCTCTATGTATACCTGTTTGTTAATCTGTTGGCTTGTTTATCTGTGACCAAGATAACTCGAAAAGTCATCCACGGATCTTTACGAAATTGTTATTACAGGGATTGTTAGGCGCGTTAGGAGTAACAGATGATTAAATGTTGGTGAAGATCTGTTCAACCGTTTCTTTGTTTTTCTGTCTTTTTTCTCAGTACCATAACTCAAAAAAGTTCGTCACGGATTTTTATGAAATTCACATAAGTTGTTAGGTATATCACGAAGGTTGAATCATCAAATTTCTATGATGATCTGCGTGTTTGTTTGTCTCTCTGTTTCATTACGTCCGCCAAGGAGGTTATGTTTTCGTCGGGTCTGTCTCTTTGTGTGTTATTCGTTTGTCTGTCACCAAGATAACTCAAAAAGTTATGAACGGATTTTGACGATTTACAGTGATTGTTAAGTATGTTAGGAGCAATAGATTATTAACTTTGCGTGAAGATCCGTTTGTTTGTCTGCGTCATTTTTGCTAATGCTATAATTCGAAAAGTTATCAACTGATTATTATGAAATTCACATGTGTTGTTAGGTAGTTATATCACGAAAAATATATGACCAAATTTTTTTGGTGATCTGTTTGTTCGTTCGTTAGTTTGTCACCGTTTTTAATTCTATGCTTGCTAGCACAATAACTCAGAAAGTTATGACTGGATCTTTATGAAATTTCCTGGAGTCGCTGGCAATGTTAAAAGGCATGGATAATTAAATTTTGGTGATGATCCGTTGATCTGTTGGTGAGTTCGATTAATGTTTGTCAGAATGTAGTTAGCAGCATAACTCAAAAAATTATGAACGGACCTTCAAGAAAAATACTGCTAATACTGTTAAAATGCACAAATGATTATATTTTGGTGCTGATACAAAGAAAATTATGGTCTCAGAACCAATTTGAAATTGTTGTTACTGTTACCTTGGTTGGCAGAGGTATGCCCTCTCAGGGTCCTCTAGTTTTAATGTTTGTTAGCAAAATAACTGAAAAATTGAGAAGGGATTTTTATTAAATTACAGGAATTATTAGAAGTATCAAACGACAAAAATGATCCAATTCTGATGAGCATGGGTGGGTCTGTTAGTGTGTTTGACTAACGTTTGTCACTAACATAACTCGAGAAGTTATGAAAGATCTTCAAGAAAATTAGTGTTAACATGAACAAATCCTTAGATTTCGGTGCTGATGCGAAGGAAATCATAATTTCGTTACCGTTGCCTTGCCTGGCGGAGGTATGCGCTGTCAGAGTGGTCTAGTTTCTAAAAGTTCCTGCAAATTTTATGAAAGTTCATTAATAACTTTCTGATTTATGCTGCAAAGAAAAACAGGTAGGGAAACAATCGGTCGAACAAATCCTCACAAGAAATTGATCAGTTGTTCCTCCTACCTTACCTAACAATACCTGCAAATTTCATGCAGATCCGTCTATAACTTCTTCAGCTATTTTAGGAAAAAACAGACCAACCAACATACAGACCAACTCCAAAAAAATAACCTTAGCGGGGGTAACTTGAACCCCTTGGGGATTAAAACCAATTCCCACGATGGATGTAGGGAGGGAGATGGGGGGGGGGCTGAAATTGTTCAGTGAGAAGTTTTAGGATGTTTCACAAGTTCACAATAAGGTTAACCAACCCAACTGCATGCAAGAGATTGTGATGATAGCTCAATTCCTTCAGTCTGCTTTTGGGTGGAAAGGCAGCTCGACTCTACCTCGAGATTCCTCTGACGTCATCGTTCAGCCATCAGCGCAATGCCATGAACAGTTTCACATAACGAGAAAATATTTGGACACAGCAGAACAAGTCGGAAATTAAATCGGGGAAATGTATTGCATCTTCTTAACGTCTTGGAAAGTGGAATAACTCTCAGGATAATTTCATTTTAAAAAGCCATCTCGGTTCAGAGTTTTCAAGCCATTAGGCATTGGCGAAATTTCGATCGGCTGGAGCTATGTAGACGAAACTCGTATCCTGTATACCAATTTATGATAAAATCAACGACATGATGACTGTAACGTTATGCACAAACAAATTTTTCTCATAAAAATACTGAAGAACTGCCCATCTGCGTCTTACTTCGATACACTTAAACACAATTTTTCCATTCTAATTTGTATACTGCTCCACTCAAATCTAAAGTTTGCTGGTTATCATTTAGCTGACATAGTTTTTTCCTTTTTTACGGGCAGTTTTGTCTAATTTTTTTTTTTAGCTAGTTTGACGTTGTAAGGCTTTAAGACTCTATACAATTAAGGATGATGATACGGAACAGGTTAACGCCCCGCCGTACGCGGCTGACGTATGTTGGAGCGGTGACGTCATAAGAGGCCTTTCGATCGTAGCACAGTCGAAGACTAGCAGGTGTCTAGTATAATTCAGATATGTATTATGAATACGACAGTTAGTTTAGAAAAAGCAAAAATGAATGTGATGCTGTTGGCCAATTTGTCGTAATATTTAATAATGATTCATATTGTTTTTCCGTGACAGGCAAGCACCCGATCGGACCGTTTTTTTCTAAAATGTGGACTTAAGCTATGCCTTCGTTAGCAGATCCAGCCCTTTCCTAACCGTAAACACTACAGCATCATTGGGAAAAAATTATGAATTTATCATTCACCAGTTTTAACGACATCATTCCGTCAGACAGTTCAGATGTGGGGAATTGGTTAAATAATTTATTTGCAACTTAATTAACGCGAGTCGGACGCGACACTTACTGTTACATTGCTGTACCACGCGCAGCGTATAGTAGCTGATATTTTCTTCTCATTTAACCGAGCAATTGTAAGGCTTCTGCGTATTATGTATTGACGTTTGTTTCAACATTAGTATCTGAAAAAACTGTTTGAAATTATAGAGGAAAGCAGGTCATTACTTGAAGAAAAAAATCAATCAAAAACATTAAATTATTGACTCATATGATTCCCTATTCAGAATACCATATTACTCTTCATAAAACTCAATTGATTTTTGCATTTTAAAACATGATAAACTTGACTCCAGAAGTGCTTCTGACACATGCAGCATTTGCCGGGTTGAATTCATCTGCTCTTTTGCAAGCTCTAACCAACGCTGTTTCAAAATTTTATCCTTTAGAACGCTGAAAAAGTTCGTAGATGCTTTGATACGTTTTTCTGTGCAACTATAAAGACTGTAGGACATTCTGAAGATGCAAATGGGATTCTGAAGAAACAATGAAAAATAGCTATTTATCAACCTACAAGTAACTGATGACGTCACAAACGTATTACCCGGAGTGTACGACAGCTTGGGCCCTCCGCGTGCGCTAACCTGTTAAGTATCATCATCCTTGACTCTGTACGTTCCGAAACACCTTTGACGTAAATGGTGCGCTAACGAATTGGATGTTTTACTCATATTCATATCGACATTTTCTTGATGGAGTCGATAGTCGCTTATTTGAAATTGATGTTTTTATAAGTTTCTTTGGATTACCCTTTTTCGAGAAGTTAACTAGTTACAGCTTCTAATTCTTCGTTTCGTTCTTTTTAGCTAGATAACGTAAAGGCTCGATTCACTTAAAGATGATGGCACATTTCCTTTGGTTGACTGGGTTATATTATGTGCTCTGAGGTTTTGTCCGGGAAAAAAGGCCATAGGCTGCTCTGGTACACCAATGAAAGAGAAAAGGCACCTAGCACCGATTGATCTGGTATACCAGTGAAAGAGAAAAGACACCTAACACCGATTGATCTGGTACACCAGTGAAAGAGAAAAGACACCTAACACCGATTGATCTGTTATACCAGTGAAAGAGAAAAGACACCTAACACCGATTGATCTGTTATACCAGTGAAAGAGAAAAGACACCTAACGCCGATTGATCTGGTACACCAGTGAAAGAGAAAAGACACCTAACACCGATTGATCTGGTACACCAGTGAAAGAGAAATGACACTTAACAGCGATTGAACTGGTACACCAGTGAAAGAGAAAAGACACCTAACACCGATTGATCTGGTGCACCGTATAAGAGAACAAATGCTAAATACTGCTCCAGAACAACAGTCTAAGAGAAGAAATGCCAAATACTGCTCTGGTACACCCAGGAAGCACAGAGTGTAACAGCAGGACTCAATATGTCTAAAATCAAAGATAACCGTGATCACATGTAGGCGAATTACGGCACGCCAGCGAGTCGCAGTATTTGTAGGTCGGACCTTTAACTTTCGTTTGTTATGATCTTAAATTCTAACCAAAAATATAAGCAGCATTATATTCTTGACGCGAAAGAAACCATAGGAAAAATTATTGCTCATTTAAAGAGAACCCTTTTACCGTGTGTTTTGTATGGGTGCAGCTCAAGCAGCTGGCCTGCGAGGATCGGAATATTGAATGATTTAACTCGAAAAACTACGGTGATATATATATATATACCTCCGCCAAGGAGGTCACATTTTTGTTGTGTTTGGCTGTTCGTCTGGCTATTTGTTTGCATGTTTGTCTGTCACCAAGATTATTCTAAAAGTGAAGGACAAATCCTTACGAAATTTAAAGGGATTGCTAGGCATGTTAGCAGTAACAGATAAATAACTGTTAGTGAAGATCTGTGCAACTGTTTGATTGCCTGCCTATTTTTTCTTAGTATCGTAACTAAAAGAGTTATTGACGGACTTTTATGATATTTACACGAGTTGTTAGAGACATATATCTATCACGATGAGTAAATGACCAAGTTTTTGTGGTGATCTGTTGGTTCGTTTGTTTGTTGTTGTGTTTCATTTCATGTTTGAAAGCAAAATAACTCAAAAAGTTATCAACAGATCTTTATGAAATATTCAGGAATTCTTAGCAATGTTGAAAGGCATAATTGATTGAATTTTTTGTGATGATCTGTTGGTCTGTTTGCATGTTTGATTAATTTTTGTAAGAATGTTTGTTGGCACCATAATTCGAAAAATTATGAACGGGTCTTCAAGAAAACTCCAGAAACTGTTATTATTGTTAAAAGGTACAAATAATTAGAGCTTAGTGTTGATACAAAGAAATTCATAGTTTCAGAACCAATTTAAATTTTTCGTTACCGTTGCCTTGCTTGGAGGAGGTGTGTGCTTTCGAAGAGCTCTAAGTTAAAATTTTTTAGTGATGAGCACTGTGAATTGAATATGAAGTGTAAAAATGTTTCACTTCAAAGAAAAAGTTACATCAGGGCACCATGTACCTGGCCAGATCCTGCCCCTGGCGCTCTGAAAGTTTTCATCAGCCACCTCTGCAAAATTTTCTATTGGTAATTGTTTATTGTTCAATTAGTATATATTCTGTTCATTTATTTATGTGCCTATGGTATAAAATTCGCAATTGATTACCATTTTTCAAGTGAAATTAATTAAAATGCCCAAAGGCTGCTCAGCCGTACCGTTCGTCGATATTGACATCATTGATGACGTCACTTTCGATGATAGTTTCTCGTCAGTCCTCCCGTTACGCTCTTTGCTTCCTGGGTACACCAGCTTTAGACGAGAAAGAAATACCAAGCGCTGCTCGGTCATACAAGTGAACCAAAAGCTTTAAAGTTAATATACGTTACGTAAGCCGCTTAGCTAATGTGACGAGGCTAAATCTTCTTTGTGCCGTCGTGCGCTTAAACTAAAAACTCGACGATTTACTTCCACTCGTTCATTGCTGCAGCACTTTAGCTATATAGTAACGGTGTCCTTGGGTCGCTCACGGTGATCCGCATAAGTTGATGCTGTAAGCATTTTCTTGTTCAGAAGTGAACAAGTGAATTTCAGGCGCCTATATTTAGTCGCAAAACCGTTTGCGCTCGACACAGCCAAGAACTCAGAAGCAGGACATAGTTTGCGGCTGTCTCATGCGTAATCAGCTTGCATTAACGCCTGAAACTCTATACACTGAAGCGAATCGTAAACTCGTTATTGAGGTTTTTGACAAGTTATTGCTTATCGCAAAATATCGTCCAGAACTAAGTAAGCTATCATGAACCCCTTTACTGCGTTATTACTTATTAACCATTGGGAAAGCACATAGTAACATCTCCCTGCAGGAAACTTAAAGGCATTGATCCTACTTTAGCCACTGCGGCTCACATATGCTCGTAGGCATCGCATATGTGCTAATGATTTTCGATAGGGAAGCTTGGGCGCAGAATTAGCTGATGCATGCATGAGTTCATGCCATTGCAGTTTGGTTGAGAAGCGCATGTAAAGGCAATTGACACAGTCTATGTTAAATGGCCGATAGCAAGACATTCATTCAATGTCTAGAGCATAGTATTTTTTAAGGTAGGAAGCTTTCAGAAAGTAAGGAATACGAATACATAGTCTGGAAGTAGGTGCTGAAATCACGACACTCGATCAATGTCTGGAGGGCCGCATCGAGGCTAGTAGGAGATGTCTGTCATCCCATATAAACTCTAGGATCCCCAAACTGTAAGCGTTATCGACTGTGCAGAGCCTTACAGTACCTACTGCAAATACTATACATTCAGTAAGGCTCAGAAGTCAAGTCCTGGTGCAATCATTATTTGGAAAGAGTTCATGAGGACAAACTTCATGTACAGATAGTTCTCAACCCAGGCTCTACATTGATGTTAAGCGGTTTTATTGTTTTTGTTTGTAATTCTTATTTCTAGGTACTCGACAGATGCTTTGTTGAATCAAGAGTACATATATCGAGTGCCTAGTAGCAAAATTTTGCACCCGAATAGCAAAACTTGTAGAAAATGCAGACAGGAACTTCAGCTTGATCACATTGATTAGTGCTGGAAGTAGGCCGATTACGGACACTTTCGATTTGGCGCCAAAATTAAGCCTTGCAGGCTTGACTTGTTCGAAACTCCAGGCAGGTGCGCTGGCATTCATCTGTTGAACTGAGTTCCAGGCACTCAATCTTACTTCCTAAACTGGAGTTTGCAGCCGGGAACGAGATGGAGCCGCTCCGAACGCTTGTAAGTGTATTCAGTCTGGCATAGCCAAAGCTGCTTACTGCATGACGTTACGAACAAGTCAGGCTCGAAGGCTTAATTTCGTAGTCCAATCGAATGTGCCCTTAATCTTTGTTCAGTCCTCCAGTACGTACTACAAGCGTGTGGCAGTAACATTGTGGCTGTAGCTGCTCGTCTCGGTACTTCTATTATTTTTAACACGAAAACGAAGGTACACAACTGCGTGATGCCCAAATTTCTCTATAGCACTTCCTTAAACACTGATCGATCTGCTTAGCGAGATGCAGTCCTGCTATCGTTGCCTGGCTGCTTTTACAAATGCACGGCGCCTAATTTGCATGTAAAATGAAGGGACCTGAGAGCTCATTTACACCGAATCGATGCGGGATCAAAAGCGAGCTCATTGCTGCGTGACGGCAAGTTATTGTATCTCCTGCACTGCTTATTCTCTGCAGTAATTGAAACGTCGGCATGTGTTTGTCAGTATCTTGTCCCAGGGGCTTGTCAAACCATTAGCAGTTACGTATCCTGCTGTTGGAAACGCTGTCTTATCATCGGTAAGTTTCCAGGAGCTGGTATTGAAGATGTTCATTATACGCATAACATACAGTCGTACGTCAACTGTATAAGATACAGTAATATATTGCATGTACAACACAGAGTCATGCTTGATCCGCAATACTTTGGATGCTTAACATACAATCATTCTTTACCCGCACTTATTTTGAGGTTGGCAGATACGGACACATTTTTTATGTGAAACGGAAGTTATATATACTTTACATGTCGTACTTTACATAGATTACGTAGTCATACTTCACTATGAAACATACAGTCACCTTTCATACTTTACATGCAATGGCTTACAGCTCACACTTCGCATGTTATACTGTTCATGTGCGTACAGTTATGCTTTACATGTACATATATAGCATGCAGTCATACTTAGTGTAAAACATTCAGTCATGCTCTACATGATAACATACAGTCATACTTTGCGTACATAATACACAATCACACTCTACATGCATCGCGCATGATACAGTCGTACGTGAGATACTGACGCTGCTGACGAAGTGAGAGACTTCATAAATATTAGACGGAATTGCTTCCTACTTCCCGCGTCACTGCCCGTCACTTCCCGCGTCACTGCCCGTCACTTCCCGAGTCACTGCCCGTCACTTCCCGCGTCACTGCCCGTCACTTCCCGCGTCACTGCCCGTCACTTCCCGCGTCACTGCCCGTCACTTCCCGCGTCACTGCCCGTCACTTCCCGAGTCACTGCCCGTCACTTCCCGCGTCACTGTCCATCACTTCCCGCGTCACTGCCCGTCACTTCCCGCGTCACTGCCCGTCATTACAACTAATCAATACATTATCGGCACGTCCAGCAGGTACGCCCACTGCCGACAAAATCAAAGAAAGCTTTCGAGCGCAAACTTTGTGCTCGTTTGGCGGGAATTCCTATCATTATTTTCTGACAAAATCGGGAGCTGTAAGTTATGTGTGACGCTTATGATGTTGCGTAACCAAGAAAGTTCATGTCGCTTTTCATAGCGAATTGTCTAAAAGAAATGCTCAATAACTTTCTGGGTGACGTCTGAGTTTATTCTCCTCTTCTTTTCTTCTTCAGAGGTCTGAATGATTTCACTTAGTGGTAATAGTTCATATAGGGCGGGAGCGTAAGCCATACTTTACTCATATAATAAATATACAGTCATACGTTACATGTCTCGTGCATAATACATGCTCTCTAGGAATGGGCCTGTTGGTCCGTCTACTGCCACCTATCTAATCTAATCTACTTCCTGTTGTGCACGCATCTAGTGGCAGAGATAGGTAATGACAACGTTCCAGAATCGCAAGCAGTTTTCGAGTTGCCTGATAATACAGGCACATCTCCCACCCTAATCCAGCCTCGTGACTTATCGCCGGGCAGTACCACCACCGGACGCCCTCATTACGATGGGGACCCGAGCCAGAGAATGAAGTGCAGAGCCGCACCACAAGAGGCCAGTAAGTGGGCGCGTCCCAATGGAGCGAGCGGCTCCTCACGCCAGGGACGAGAGCCTTAGAGCTCGTGACGTCATCGCTGTCAAACTCTGCGCTGAAAGACGATGAAATTGCTGAAAAATTGGGGAATTAATTCTCGCGCTTCCACGACTGTCTGGCTCCATAATTTGGTCCTTCTTTGCTAAACGTAGGTTGTTCATTAGCGATGGTCTAAGTGGGCCAGCAGTTAGAAAGGCGGCCATTGAGTTGCGATGACTTGGGTGTTCTGCTTAAGCTGTCGATCATAATGCTGTTAGGTTTCCACTTCACATTGAAGCAAACATTACGGAAATTTGTACACAATTCCCACAGTTGTATTTTTTTTATTGTGCCAAAGTACTAACTTAACGGCGGTAGCTCGGAGGGGGATTGGGCTTCAGATCTTCTCTAGGAATGACCCTGTTGGTCCATGTATTGCTCTCAAATCTATCTTTTCTAATCTAAATCTAACATCGATGCCATTTTCTCTACATACAATACAGTTAATTGGATATGATCGATTGAGACCGGCAAGCGATATCAGTGCTCCAGTCTGACGGTTATGAGAACAGTTACAGCGAAACTCCCCATCGCATTACGAAGAGCTGCGCAATTAGCGGCCGTCCGGTGCACCGGAGTTGTCATATCCAGGTGAAGAAGTTCTGCTTCCTGACTGCGGTGGAGACTGCTCAGTCTGCAGCCGAGTTTTCCTCATTTCGCTTCCACCATGTCGGTAACGTTTGCTTTTATCTAATGCACGTGTCTGAATGATTTGGTGCTTAGTGAACATGATGTGGAGAAGCTTAGTGCTTTCGCCAAGGAGATAATGTTTATTGCCGGGGTTTGTCTGTCCGTTATTCTGTTTATCTGCCTCATCTATCTATCTGTCTATCTATTCTATCTATCTATCTATATTATACTAAAAGTCTGTGAACCGGTCTTGCTTGTTTGTATCTTATTTATTTGTGTCTTGTTTATTTGTGTCTTGTTTGACACATCTGCTTCACTGTTACACGAGAAGAATTCGAGGTAATGGGGGGCAGTCGCATTCTTTCCATGGATTAGCTCTTTAATTCAATTGTATCTGTGCTACGGAAATTGAACTGAGCTGGGCCTCAAGAACAGGCATGATCAATTCAGCGGTTCCACGGGCATTACAACTGAAATACGTAACACATAATAATTTGACTTTGTTTACAACCTGGGTGTTGAATATTCGTTAGAGAAGCAAAGAATCTGTTGATAATGAACCGAACGGGCCGCTCCTTGACGGGCAGAAGAGGACGGCCGAATAGCGGGTGGTCTCTGCCCAGCTAAATAACACCTGCTTTTATTGCGAAAGCGAAAACGATGAAAATGAGAACCCAACGGGTCACGGGTCGTCTAGTAGCAACTACAAACTTAGGGAATGATCTCAATGAAATTTGCAGGAACTGTTAGCAATGTCACAAGGAGCAGTTGAATAAATTTTTGTGATGGTCCGCCAGTCCGCTGTCTGTTTCTAAGTATGTCAACCATTCTGTATTGCTTTGACTTGCTTGGCGGTGGTCTCCGCTTTCCGAGTGCAGCTCTGGTCTATTGATGTTTGTTAGGCTAATGGATCATTCTGAAAGCATTTTTAGGTTGCTCTTAGAAAAGGATGGATGTACCAAAAGCTCAATTTCAGATGATGACAAAGCAATACATTTTACCTCCGCCAAGGAAGTTATGTTTTCGTGGGGTTTATCTGTCTGTCTGTTATTTTGTCTGTCTGTTATCAAGATAACTCAAAAAGTTGTGGACGGATTTTGATGAAACTTACATGGACTGTTAGGTATGTTAGGTGGAACATATGAATAACTTTTGGTGAAGATCTGTCCATCCGTTTGTTTGTTTGTTTGTCTGCCTATTTTTGTTAGTACTATAACTTAAAAAGCAATTGACCGATTTTCATGTAATTTACATGAGTTGTTGGGTATAGTATAAAGAGTAAATGATCAAATTTTTGTTGTTGATCTTTTTGTTCGTGTGCTTGTTTGTCGCTGTGCTTGATTTTAAGTTTGTTAGCGCAATAACTCAAAAAGTTATGGATGGATCGTTATGAAATTTACAGGAATTGTTAATAATGTTAAAAGACACGATGGTTGAATTTTGTTGATGATCGGTTGGTCCGTTCGTGTGTTTGACTTATGTTTGTTGAGCTGTTTGTTAGCAGTATAACTCAAAAAGTTCTGAACGAGTCTTCAAGAAAATTAAAGAAGCTGTTAATACTGTCAAAAGGCACAAATAATCAAATTTGGGTGTTCATACAGTGATAATCTTGGTTGCAGAGCCAATTTGAATCTTTCGTTACAGCTGCCTTGCTTGGCGGAGGTATGCGCTCTGAGAGTGCTCTAGTTCATATTGGGAATGTATTTTCGTCATTGTATATATTGATTCCACATTAACACGTTATGTACCTGCAGTAATTAAGTAGCCCTGATGTATCCATCGGGACAACATGTGTTGTCGAGATGATATTCGCACAGTAAAGTGTTTTTATCTTGCTGGCACAATCGTAAATAATCGTATTCAAAAGAACTGGGAAAACAACGATGTAAATATAAGCCCCACCGGGTGTTTAATTCCTGAAGGAGGTTCTAATGGGAAATGACTGGTCGTCCCCAAGGTATATCCTTGTCCCAGCAGGCACTGGGACATTTTCCCTCGTCTTAGAGAGCAATCGCGAGTTTTCAGCTCAGTTGTATTGGCATTTATCCACAATAATATCTAGAAATCTAGTCAAAGTTATTTTTCCCGATACTATGTTCTTAGATAAATATCTTCAAGTTTACTCTCAGACCTTTAAGCAAAGGTCACGACGGGGCAGAACTAACCAAATAAATCGGTAAAGAAAGAAATTAAAAAAACTCTCTGGCGATTTAAGTGAACATGCTCTGTGGCATGTACTTTAACTGTATGTGTGACCGTGTCTATTTGTATGCAATTTCAACACTATGACAGCAGCCGGCTACACCCACCACTGAAACAGGATCGCCTGTATTATGCAGTGTAAGCCCCTGTAAAACCCCTGTAACCCCTGTTAAGAACCGTGAAACATTTAAATTTTAATGAGACGCATACCAACTTAGAATGCTGAAAGAATATAAGAGTAATAAGGAACTGGAGTGCGCAGAAGAAAAGCAGCCCGCACATATCACAGCCTCCACTACAAAATCTACGAGCCACTGAACTCCGTACAAACATTCAGGGGGGGGGGGGCGAACATGCTAGCGTCGCCCCAGACGGTTCCCACTAGAGCACAGCTTTCGCTTCCCTTTTAGGGGCTATAAACAATGCACTGTAAATGGAATAAGGCTTTCTTCAATCTTCTGCGGCGACGCTTGCATTCTTACCGTCTTGCAAAGGTAAGGTGGAGGTGAAACGGTGCAGAGGAACTGCTTTGTGATATTTGTGCCATCAAGACTCCTCCACTTGAAACAAACTACTGTTCAAAAATGAGGATCACATGTACGTAACCTTTCACTTTTAAGAAAAAACGTAGACCACTCCTGACCCTCTGGACACACTATGGTTTGAAAATATTGATAACTAGGGACCAGGCAGCCATAATCACGGACAACGAATACATGTCGATCTTGTTGTTTTCGACTTGTACACAATGAGATAAAAAATGCAGGATGGGATAAAAATTTAGCCACAATTGTTTTCTATACCGAGTAGTATATCAAGCCCAGTGTAGTAGTGCAAACTTAAACTTCATGAGTCTACTGTATTATGGGTGGCCAGTGTCATCTCAACAAAATATTTCAATCGAAGAAAGAAGGATGGAGAGAATGGATAAACTAAAACAAAATGGAATCCAAACCACATATGCAGCAGACTTTTGGTATGTTAGGGATATTTAATCATGACTATGTAGTTAGCATTGTCTTCCTAAGTGTCGACTGTCACAGTTAATCTCTTCCTGCACACCCACGGTTATGAGAAGAACACTAGGACATACATTAAACTAAGATCCACAGCGCCAGGGCGAAGGCAGCTAATGCGGTTCGGTCTCTTTCCTTGTGAATGCCAAACAGTAGAGAAAAAGGAAAAAATATCTTCAAGAAGTTCAGATATTAAACATGGAATGAAGTAGTGAAAATTCGAAGTTCAGTCTGGAATCTGCTTCTCTTGGACAGCATCATCTCTAATGGAGACATTTTACAATCGCGGAAATAAGACCAAGGATAATGGACGAAAAAACTAAGCAAACTGCAGCCGAATCAAGTGACGCATTTGGTACTGCTAGAAAAATGCGTACTGCTGGTGGAGAATTTTTATCATGTGAAGCGTTGGGATCAAGAGGCTTAGTAGACAAGATTCCTTTTATCCGCCAGGCTCAAGTGAAAGACATCAAGAAATAGGACTGCCTCTTTGAGTGGGGTGGGTGTCAGACAAAACAGCGTTTCGAGCGCATTCAAGGAGTTTATTAATTATTGATTTGCTTTTAAGCTGAACCTCAAATCTCCTTCAATCTCATCCCCTTGGCGATCAGTAATTGAATTTTCTCCTATCTTATCCTTCGTACGATCTATATCTGCCGCACGAACCAGTGTGTGGGTTTCCCAGGGGAGGGTGCAGTCAAAGTTGACTTTCAGACAAATCCACGAACCCAGTAAGCAATCAACCAACCAACCAAGAAATTCTACATTATTGCATAGAGGATTAGTCATCTTCGAAGACCTTCTCTTATTAT
Organism: Parhyale hawaiensis; assembly: GCA_001587735.2. Taxonomy (NCBI): domain Eukaryota; kingdom Metazoa; phylum Arthropoda; class Malacostraca; order Amphipoda; family Hyalidae; genus Parhyale; species Parhyale hawaiensis. Next base: position 6,938,076 of record LQNS02278145.1, read on the forward strand.
TATTGCAATATTCGAATCTGAAATAATGCCAACATTTTTTATTTTGATGTAAGTCATTAGCAGAAGGTATTCAACATTCGAAGATGCCGTCGTTTTTTTAGGTTTTGTAATGAATTAAAGACGTTCATATTCTGTCAAACTGAGTTTAAGACATCACAATAACAGGTAACTAGAATTTAATTCATCTTAAACCGTGATCAAGAGAATTTTGATACATTTATTAAAATATCTCTTCTTGTGAGCGGAGATTTAACGGCTAGTACTCTCCAATCAATGGAGAAAATCATTCGTTAATAATGAACAAGAGAAGCTTCAGAACGTCGGTCAATATAACATCAGGGAGATCCACTCCCTGTAGCAGATATTATGTCTTTCGAATTTCGTGGCCTCCTGCGGAAAAACAAGAAAGATGTGGGACGATTCCAAATTCCTATTCCCGGTGTGGCTTGCAAATTGCCCAAGTGGAAATATCCCCTGATTGCGATCATTGAGAGCCAAGACCGGTGAGTTCTTTTTGATTTGTGAATGCGTCGGAAGGAGAGAGGTACGGTCGCGCTGCCCGTACTCTCCCTGCTAGGAAACCCGCGTGCAATGGGTTGTGCTGCAGCTAAATACCCACTTGCGAGCAGAGGAGGGTGCGGCTGCAGTCGATCGCTATAGCGTATTGACGGAATACCTGATAGATAACTGCGTACCTAGACCCAAAAGGCCACTGCCCTCCCCCCTCCCAGTGACTACGGTGGAAGAATTGCTGATGCTGTACATTCCCGAGCGCCAAGCATTGGTCCTTCTCTGGCGGAGGTTCGAGCCTTTACTGTCTCGATAATAAGAGAGTAACCCCGTCAACTGCGAAGCCTGCTCTACCCTATCTCAACATACTCTGTAACCTACCCAACTCTACCCTAACGTACTGTGTAGCCTTCTCTACAGTAGTCAACTTTAGCCTACTCCGCAGCCTACCCCAGCTTACTGTGTGGCCTGCTGTGCCTATAGTGTGGGTGCACACAGTTGAGTCGTGTCCTCGTGCCTGCAGCGATAGCTTTATGTAATCAAAATACTCAAACCGTCGCCGACCGTTGCTGTCGCTTCTTTCCAAACTTATAGTTTATATTTTTACAGCCACGTAAAGCTTTCTTCATTACCGTTAAGAAAAGGGATTGTAGATCAGTATGATATTTTGATATTATACGAGTTTCGTCAACCCAAGCTTGCGACTCCAGTCGTGACGCTCCTTAGAATTGCAGATTTTCTTGAGGCCCAGCCTCCATATACATATTATCATTGGTACCACGTTATTGACTTCAATTTGTACCTGGAGGCGATTCCACAACAAAATTTCGGCGCTATTTATTAAATTTAGTACAATCACTTATGACTTTCCAGTGAAATCTTTCGGTAGAAGGTACCGGCGCAAGGCTGCCAGACCTGGGTATTTTCCCCATTGTGACCTGGGCAACTGGGAAATTGCTAGACAAATTTAGAAATTTTACCATGTTGAATAATGTATTACGCAACAGTAAGTCAGCTGTCACTAACTGTCTTGAAACACTGAAACTTTCATCTATTATCGACTTCAATATTACCTTAAGCGACAAAATTGAAATAGCTGCATACAATTTCGTTAGCTGTATATAAGTGTAGCACTTATATCAAAATATCATAATATCAAAATATCATACTGATCTACAATCCCTTTTCTTAACGGTAATGAAGAAAGCCTTACGTGGCCTTAAAAATATAAACTAGAGCACTCTGTGTTGGGATATTTATGTGTGTTCCTACGTGTTTCATGTAAGTGTGTGTGAATGTGTGTGTGTATACAATAATTAGGGTGTTCACGTAAAATATACAAAAATGTTAATTAACTGGACAGGGATTATGAATGAGACACTAATTGGCGCTGCAATGATCTACTTCAATACGTCAAACAAAAGGGACGCACAATTTGATTAGAGTGACTATTAACTCAGTGGCCCGATCAACACTTCAGCA
>LQNS02278145.1:6941844-6963771 GCA_001587735.2 Parhyale hawaiensis
CAATTTAAAATGATTTTTCTCGTTAAATTAGTTAAAATACTCCTATAGGCTGCTCAGCCATAGATTCGTCGATGATGACGTCACTTCATGGTGCTAATTTTTCGTGAATCCTCCCGTTACGCTCTTTGCTTCCTGGTCTGGACCGTCTGTTGCATTCAAATAATCCCCTTCTACCTCCAGAAAGGTAAAACTAATGCATCCGTACAAGACAAAAAGCTCGGCAGGGGAGAAAAAGGAAAAGCAAAAACTTGAGACAAAAATCAACGTAAAGAAACTGTCGAGTGTTGTCGAAATTGTGAAAGTCCATCAGCCTGTGCTACGAGATTCACTTTCTGTTCCTCTCAGGTATTGGACGCGCACATGTAGACAGGGTAACAATTTTTACTAGAAGAGATAGACGAGGAACAGAGGAGCGTTTTAGGCACCTTTAGGCTACGGATGATAGCTGGCATAGGGCAGTGGTGAGACCTGGAGTAGAAGCGGCGTGCGGGCCCGACTGGGACATGCTCGTGCCCAGCGATGGGCACAAAATACATTAAAGTATTTATAGACTAAAATATCTGTGAAATGTAATTAAACACTAAATACATTTTCAAATTGTATTTAAACATTAAATAATAAATACATGAAATGTAATAACTACAAACGTCGACTAACAAATAAAATTTAACGTTTCGGTATGAATGAATCCCATCCTCTGAAAAAAGCCTCTACAATCTATCTAATTTTTTTATTTATTTCGTACACAGGGGAGCATAGGTTGTGAACGGATTTCGCAAAATCGAAGCTAGACTTACACTTCCTAACTCAAATTCAACATAGGAACATTGTCAACCATAGAAATTCGACGAACCAGTACCTATCTCAGCTAAAAAATTCATTTTGATATCTTGACTTTCTCAGTGTAGTTCACTTTGTGCAGTTCAATACCAAGAAGTTCATAGATAGAACTAAATCCGTTCACAACAGAAAGTTGAATGCATTGGGAGCTTCTCTTAACCTAAATTCCTGTAATCCAGACGACGTTTTTCAGCTAATCACAGGTAACACTCTAACCACGCCTCAAATTTCTATTGTCATTTGGCCTGGAATTCTGTTTGCCCATATTCAAACCAGATTATTACAAACATTTCATAGGTTTTCAGAGCTTAACTAACAGACTGAAATCCCAACCACTGCACCCCAACTTTTCATTTGCCGAAATAACTAACAAAATAAAAGAAACTTATAATAGCATTTACACCTCGTGCACTAAACATAATGTATTTTCTCAAATTTTTTCTAGGACCAATCTATAGCTATTATCCAATTTTCACAAGGAAAATTTCGCTGTCGTGTGCAGACCCGACAAGGGAAGAGGTGTTGCAATCCTAGATAAAAATCAGTATTATCAAAAAATTAATACCATCTTGGCCCATGCAACCAAGTTCACTGTTTATGATTCGCACACCAATCCCTTCAAACTTACGCTTTAATTCATCGACAAAATCCATAGATTCTTGAAAAAGCTGTTAGACCAAGGAATCATAACCGATTCGATATACCGTTCACTTTACAATTCAGGTGCTTCCCCTGGAATCATGTATGGGCTTCCAAAGGTACACAAAGCCGATGTCCCATTATGGCTACTTCTAGCTGCTTACAAAACACCGTCCTACCATATCGCAATAATTCCTCGTTCCCTTACTGGAACCTTTAACAACTAATCAGTATACTTTGCGCAATTCATATGAGTTTCGAGACCGCACGAAAACCCTCCAACTGCCTCCCAATGCCTACCCATCTAGTAGCTTTGATATCACCTCCCTTTTCACCAACATTCCCGTAGACGAAACTACAGATATTATTTGCAACAAAGTTTTTGATGACACGGAGCTATTCCACAACATGGACAAACCTACCATTTAAAGTTTCCTTAGTGTCACCATTAAAGATTCCTTCTTCATGTTCAACAACAGACTGCACAAACAAATAGGCGGAGTTTCCATGGGCTCCCCGCAGAGTCCCTCTCTAGCAAATATCTTCCTATGTCATCACGAAACCCTTTGGCTTAACGATTGCCCTAATAATTTCAAACCGATCCACTATTATCGCTGTGTACATGATACTTTCCTCAAATTTACCAACCAAACTGATTCGGATTTATTTCTGAAATATTTAAATAGTAAACATCCAAATATAAACTTTACTGCCGAAAACCAGTCAAACAGTTCTTTAGCATTTCTAGATGTTTTAGTAACCAACCAAGACTCAACGATTACCACTGGGGTTTACAGAAAACCCACATTCTCAGGCCTCGGGACAAGTTTTTCCAGTCACTGTTACGATCAATTTAAAATCAATGCTCTTAAAACTTTACTATTTCGGGCATACCATTTGTCCTCCTCCTACCTTGCCTTCTCAAACGAAGTTGACTTTCTCCGAACATTCTTCAAAAACAACGGTTATCCGCACCATCTTCTGGACCACTACTGCAAATTGTTCCTAGACAAACTGTTCGATCCCGGCATTAGCAAACCTTCCGTCCCTAAAATAGATTTCTTCCACTCTCTTCCATACTACAACGAAACCTCTGTAAGCGCAATAAACACATTGAAAATGTCCCCCTCTGAAGCCTACCCACATATAAATTTCAAATTTTCATACAAAAACACATTTACCATAGGATGCTACTTTAAATTTAAAGACAAACCTCCCACACCACTGTTGGCAGGTGTTATATACCGTTTTAAATGCACAGGATGCAATGCTTTGTACATAGGTTGCACTGGACAACATTTCAAAGCCCGTTTTGACCAACATTTAGGTATATCTAGTAGAACCGGTTTACCTCTAGCAAAACTATCCCATGCAGCTCCCCGCCTACATTCTGAGAAAAACAACAATCCCATTAGCAGGAATGACGTCTCAATCATAGCATTCTCTAATCCTATCGAACTGACAATACTAGAGCCCCTCTACATCCATTGGACCAGACCCAACCTAAACATTATTACCTCAGCTGTACCACTTCATACAGTTCACCATTAGACTCACATCAGCCTACTGTACAGGAGCTGATATCCAGCCCCTCCACGTAGCTCCGCTCATTTGCCTTTTAGACTTCCTCCCGACCACACCTATGCTGTGTACGAAATAAATAAAAAATTTTAGATAGATTGTAGATTCTTTTTTCAGAGGATGGGATTCATTCATTCCGAAACGTTCAAAAAAAATTTTATTTGTTAGTCGACGTTTGTAGTTATTATTTTGATACTCTAGTTTGAATCATATGAAATGTATTTAAATACTTTGGTAAATACATTCATTTTTTTCCTTTTTAATCACCAAAAGGCATTAATTCAAGCATATTTCTAAGGTTCACAAATTGAATATTGATATACCAGCACAATATATGTTACACAAATTTCAAAACTCTTACGTAATCCTCAGAAAATATGATTCTGAGGTGAGAACTTCCAATTCGGCACCTACTATTGCGTTACTAGAGAATGATTTAGTCTGCATGAGCTTCCTGGTTAGTTCATGGACATTGAAAATAAACTCACCCGGTCATTGAAATTATTCAAGCTAACAGAATACTGTTTTGTATGTTCATACTATCTTCGGGTTTTACATAATTATATCCCTATAACCCTAAAACATAACAACCTTGAAGAGCTAGCTCAGGACGAACTGCGGTGAACCGCAGCCGTGTACACTTTGGAGCCAATTAGCGTATATTAGAAGAACGAACTAGTGCTTGTGGATTTTCCAATAGGGGTGTACGATCAACTTGACTTTAGAGACCCACAAACAGATCTACCTCTCACATCGTTAATCAAGCATCGTGCCATAACAAGATTCTTCAGTGTTAATGTCAAGCCCGGACTGCATAGGTTTGAGACATGCCAGCCGGCGAGTTCTTCTGCTTGGCTTGCTAATACAGAATTCGGTGTTCAGATGCTACAGCAGGGCTATTGGCCCTAACTTTAAAGGGGATTTTTGGGGCGCAGACCGTTGCATAGGAGCTTCCATCGCTGGCGCCATAGCTCTGGACGATCTGAGATCGATTCATCCCATTCACACCTCTGGGGCCAGAAGCAAGGCCTTTTGAAATTGTTTAGGAGGCCTTGCCAGAAGGCAAGGCATGGTGCGTCAATGTATCTAGCATTTACCTCCCAAGCACATATACGGGAATTGTCAGAGGGTCGCAGTAATCCTTCACCTCTTCCGTCTTTATCGTAACAGCTTCGACAATAGTGGACTAGGACCGCGCAGTCATCTGGGACCTACCGAGCATTGCGTATGTGCAGTATATCCGCAGAGCGATCGAATGTATGTATGCGGTCCAGTTGGGACGCACAGACAAATATGTTGCTTATACTTTTTACTTGTCCGCAGCTTCAGACGAGAGCTTCGGCTTCGCCATTCACAATCGTGTTGCAAGTGTAATTAGAAACTTGATTACCCCGAGTACAGCTGAAAAAAAAAATCCACTTTACCGTTTAAACTATGTTAAGAGTTACAGATTAAGGTTAAATGCTTAAAGCTCTATTGCTGGTGGTGAAGCCAATGAACCCTATTTTATTTCTACTGCAAATGTAAAACGCAAGTTGCAGCACTGCGTTCGAAATGTTATTAACATCATTTACAAGCGCTTTAAGCCTTATGCAATAGAAACTTAACGATATGAAATCGAGCTCCGACAAATAGATCTCTGATGCTCGGGACGCGGGATTACGTCAAGTTTTTGATCGGCAGAGCTGCCTGCTGGCTATTAACGTAGATGTAATAGCACCGTCTGCTGTTTTTTTTCTTTAAATAGTCAATACAGTATTCATTTGCTTTACAGTACAGTTTCATTAATCAATGCGTTTGCATAAGTGTTATGCCACAATTTGTTATCCTATCAGTTAAGCATTGTAAGAACTGAGGAAAGCACTACTTGCAAAGCCTTATTACGAACCCTATCTGTCGTAACTGCAAGTCATTAATACATGACAAGAGCTGCAGGTATACGAATAAATACAAAAAAATTAGAATTAAAACGAAACACGTTCAAGGCAGAAGGCACGGCAAAAATAGATAAGGTAAAACGTAATGTATTTTAAAAGAATTTAAATACATTGTATTTAAATACTCAAAAACTGTTGTTAAATACAGTATTTAATTACATATTTTCAAAAGTATACACTTCCAAATAACAAAATGTATTTAAATAAAATTATAATTAAATACTGCCCATCACTGCTCGCGCCAGTAAGCTGGGACATGCTCGTGCCGGTAAGCTGGGACATGCTCGTGCCGGTAAGCTGGGACATTCTCGTGCCGGTAAGCTGGGACATTCTCGTGCCGGTAAGCTGGGACATGCGCGTGCCAGTAAGCTGGGACATGCTCGTGCCGGTAAGCTGGGACATTCTCGTGCCGGTAAGCTGGTACATGCGCGTGCCAGTAAGTGGGACATGCTCGTGCAAGTAAGCTGGGACATGCTCGTGCCAGTAAGCTGGGACATGCTCGTGCCAGTAAGTGGGACATGCTCGTGCCAGTAAGCTGGGACATTCTCGTGCCAGTAAACTGGGACATGCTCGTGCAAGTAAGCTGGGACATGCTCGTGCCAGTAAGCTGGGACATGCTCGTGCCAGTAAGCTGGGACATGCTCGTGCCGGTAAGCTGGGACATGCTCGTGCCAGTAAGCTGGGACATGCTCGTGCCAGTAAGCTGGGACATGCTCGTGCCAGTAAGCTGGGACATGCTCGTGCCAGTAAGCTGGGACATGCTCGTGACAGGTGACTGGGCAATACTCGTGACAGTTAGCGGGACCTGTTCACATGCTCGTGCCAGGTGAGTAGGACATGCTCATTCCAGTTAGCCGGAGCCTGCTCATGCCAGATAAGTAGACCATCCTCGCGCCAGTTAACCGGGACATGTTCGAACCATCGAACAGACATGGGCCATACAGCAGCACTTTCCTGCCACAGCTCGTTTGCAAGAGGCGGCCATAGCCTCAATGGCGGGCCTCGCCAGGCCGCGGCTTTCATCAAGTCGAGTGCTTGAGAAACAAAACTAGAGCGAGCGCAGTGCAGTAGAGCAGTTGGCCTGCTTCAACATTTGATGCATTTCTCCTAGCGAGCTCTCGAATTTCGTACCGAATGCTAACGAATGTTGGCCAGAAAAAAAAAAAGCAGCTGGGCGAGTGGATCTCGACCCAAATGTGCTCCCGACACCCGACATGGGCCTGGACCTGCGGGGCATCGCGTGGGCACTGAATTGTGGAGGAATATATTATGCTCAAATTTATTCTGCAATACGTAGTGACAATTTGAAGGAATGCTAGACCCTGGCCTGCAGCTCAACACAGCGATTTATACTTGACGCTGCGGCGGCGACACTCTTCAAAAGGCTATTTTTTTTGTGTGTGTATATATATATATATATATATATATATATATATATATATATATATATATATCTGAGCACGTCACATGGAACACGGTCTGGTTGTTGCTTGCAACTCTTTTAATATCTTAAAAACGAGTTAATTTTAATGATGATTATATGTGTGACTTTCATCATCATTCATCATCAGTGTCCTCACACTGCTTGTTTGGCCCCCAAAATTAACTACCTCTTTGTTTTCCGTCTACATTTATCTGCACCGTTTGCCTAATCGGAAATTTGTAACAGATGATTCGATGCTGTCGGATATCAACCCAAATGCTGTCGGATAAATATCAATGAGCTGCTGTGATTTACAGTATCAACTACGGGCACCATCACAAGTTTGCTTCATAAAAACTTTTGGTCTCTGAAATGAATTAGTGTCAACCTTATATCCTACAAAAATTTTTGGCCGCCCCAGTAGATAACATCTCGTTTCAGCATCTGACGCAGCCAAAAACTCCGTTAGGGCATTTAGCGAAATTTGCGTAGTTAATTAAGGATTTATGTCACATTTGGGGGGCGTCTGTTAATTTAAGTTTGAATAAATTGTTAGGTGGAACGAATCTCGGCTATACGGCGGTCACAAAAGTGCTAATCGTAAATCGATTATCACAGCTTACACACGGCGGGGTTACGCCGCCTTAATTAAAAAGCTTTGCTTTGGATTTATTGAACTTATATTCCTTAAAGTACTAAGGAAAGCAAAGTACTAGAAATAGGATAAACTGTCGGATGAATGGAGCGGGGACGGCTTTATTGGAATGTTAAGAAACTCGATGCAAAAGCTCGATACTCTGTCCACAAGAAAAAAGCTTAACTAGTTTTTCCAAACTGCTTACACATTTATTGAAACTCATCTGAATCTAATGAATTTTGTCATACGAAAACTATTATTTTACAGGCAAGCTTTTTCATAAGTTTTCCTTATAAAGGAAGTCGATACTTGAGGTCATCTTCTTCATAATTTTTTGTTGAGGCTCGTAATTTTTAGTTCCAGATACACTCGCTATACGAGTAGGCACTCGTGAATTAAGAGCGGAAACATGAGATAACTAGAAATAAAATATCTGGATCTAAAATAATACTACAGCTAGAGAACGAGATGAGCTTCATAACGAGGATGTGCTCCATATTGTCGATGCTGCCGGTCTATTAGGACCTAGCCAAAGGCCGGGTGTTATCGGAATGTACGTTTGATCTTTTTGCTTGCAAGCGCTGTCATGCAGCTGTCAACCCAGGCTTTCAAACAGATTAGGTCCTCTAAAGGCTGATTCACACGAGATGCAAAGATTATCGAGGTAAGCGATGACGCAACAAATACTCAGCACGCCTGGAGGAAAAAAGTGCCATTCGAAGGGACCATCTGTTCCTGTGTTGTTTGTTACGCTCGAGCTTCCAATCAGTATTAATCAGTTTCTTTCTCTAGTGCCTTTCCAATACTACCGCGGTGTAAGCAGTTCTTCAGTTTTATAAAATTCATTAATTAGATAAAACGTGGATGCAATCACTAGAGGTGGAAAAAGGAATTTATTAAAGCACGACAGGCTGCACTACAGCAGTTGGTCGGGGCAACACACGCGATGTCTAAGATATCGCAAATTTATCGTAATTTCTAAAGGACTCGTCACCACAAAGCGAGCATAAACATTGAATTAAATTACACTCAGTTTCATCCTGCTCAACTTACAGATCACGTACCCTAAGAAATTCAACTACCAGTAAATTTCCCTAGACCATGTTTGTTGTTTGTGTATTAACATGTTATGACCAGTTTGTCGTTCAAGCAGATATTCCTTTTAAAAGCAAATTCTTACGATAGCATTCACATACAGTCCCAATGCATTGCTGTATCCATTGCAACAACAGAAAAATGTACAGCTGTGAACGGTACGTGTAGTGCACTCCAGCTTGAAGAAGACTCATTCGAAACTTTTCTAATGACACTTGCTAACCCAACTTACTTGCGTGCTTCAATTTTTGTTAAATCTTGACAGCGACAGACACACTTGTGTTTACGAGGCCAGAGTTCAACACTGTCATGTCGAGTATTTCTTAGAGCGTGGGCACACTATCGTAATAATTGCTAAGTCACTCAACTTTTCGCTTCGGCCGTCACGTTGCCGTGACTACTACTTACGGCGCTTGACTGCCACGCTAAAACTATGCGTCATTGCTACGTTACACTAACTCAGAAGTAGGAGGTATTCTCAGAGCTTGACCATTGCTGCTTGTTGTAACGTACAAACTGCAAGAAACGACTCATGCCTTAAATAGATATTCTTTTCAGTGCATAGCAACGTCCAAGCCGAAGCCTAGGGCGCTGCAGCGCAATCGAATACAAAGTTGCGTTGCAATGCAACTTTTGCTTACGAGTGCCCAAGCTGTTAAGGGGACTAAAGACTGTCGTGTCGAGCAGCCATTAAAATCATACTGAATATATGGACGTCTGCCTCTACATATATATAACCGTCCCTGCAGTTGTGCAGCTGTCAACAATGTATTTTGGGAAAACAATAAATACAACAATGTATTTATTATTTCAAGTATTTCGTATTCCCAAACCCTTATGAGCGAATTAAGGGTCAGGAGTAGGGATCTCTTGCGAGGCTCTTTCGTTCACAAAATAACACACGTCGGACTGCTGTCCTCTTATTTATGAGATGCAGGCGCTTCAGACTTCAGCCCTGCAGCTTGTGGACCGTCGACCGAATGTTGTTTTGGACAAACGTTTACTGGCAAAATGTGAAGTCAATGTTGAGAGGAGGTTGGAGCTTGAGGCTGTTGGAAATTAGTCTTTCAGTTGACCGCTTGCAATAACAGCAGCGGCTACAATCACAGTGCAGTGTATTAAGGCCCTTGGGAGCACAAAAAAATATAAAACTTTTTTTCCAATCCTTCCAATTACATTGCCACGGGCACGGCTTGTGCTTGAACATTGTTACGCTGTCAAAAAATATATATTTACGATCTCAATTGCCCCCTGCAGTTATTACCCAACAAGAAGTGTCGATGGTAACGTTTCCAAATATCTCTCTCAATTTTTCGTCAGGTTTAACTGTAACAAAGTATTTTTTGAAGCGATGTTCCAACACGTTACATTCTTGTCACACTTAAGGATACGTTTGGGCCTGCAACCTGGAGCAATTCACATCTTCTGCTCTCGTGAGCAGACGCCCTTAGAAAAGCTTGGAGCTCGCTTTTTGTTGAGTGTGTATTGTGCCTCTTTCTCTATATTTTATTATTGTAACTACTATTAGTATTAGTATAAAGGCCCGAGCGTCAAGATACTTGTAATAAGATCTCAAATGAAGCATTAAGCAGCCTCCGGGCTTACGATGTGCTGTTCAAGTCAATTATTCAAAAAAGCATTCACGACTGGCCTGAACGCTTGCAGACCTGCTCACCTTTAAACACGAGTTTCGGCATTGAATTTCATGCAACACAGATGCTAGCACGGGACACTACTGACCATACACTTTTGCCACCTAACAGTCCCCAGGGTAATCGGATGTGCCTTGGGTGAATCCCGTGTGTTACTCCGTAAGACCTTGGGGCAGAGACACAAGTCTACGCCTTTCATTGCTGTAAGCCGTGTGGAACCTACAGAGGCAAGCAACTCTTACTATGGGACAGGGATACAGAGAGGGACCCAGAAATATTACCAACGTCCCTCACAGCTGCGAGTTTTGTAAAACGTACAAAAGGCCTTTAACTTACTCTCCTCCTATGGAGCAGCTCGTTATTGTAAGAAAGACGTTAGCATTGAAATCAATTTCCCACATGCCGTACGGAACGCTACGTATCTTTCATTAACACGTTAATCGCCAGAGCATGTTATTTGAACTTCGCTGTAGTGCCAAGTATTACACGTGCAAAAAATGGCTCAGTTCTCTGACTGCAAATGCACAAACCAAAAAACCGATAATCACAAAACTTTCTTAATCATCCCTTTGTACCCTAGGTAACAATTCCTACAAATTTCATGAAGATTTGCTCATTACGTTTTGAGTTGTATTACTGACAAATAAATAGAAGTTTTCATATGTATCACCGGTGGTACACATGGCGGTTACTGAAAGTTTACTATGTAGCATCTTCTTATTCCGCCGAAATTCCTCATCATATTCAAATTAGCAGTGCAACGTATAAAGGGAATAGCAAGCGACTGCAATCCTTCGACGACATTGAGGTCGCCCTGCTCACTGAATGAAGAACTGAATATTAAAGCGAGCTCATTCATTAGCTAAGCCATTTGAAAATTTAGCAGGATGGAGAATAATGCTGCGGAAAAAGTGAACAGCGAACCGACTCTTTCCCAAGATGCTGAGCCCTTTAGCCACTCGAGTGACAACGTTGCGCCATAAACATTTCGTTAAAAAAATGAAGCATAGAGACGACATAGCTACGGTTGGATATCTGTCCACGTTACTGCACAATTCAAACTCAGACAACAGAAGCGCAAGTGGAGTCATGAAAGACTTAAATTTAGGGGGTAAGTGATCACGATGTCTCCAGCATCCAGAGTTACTTCCAGCCATTGGAATCGCCCTCGTCAACAACCCAATTTCTCATCTTTTTCTTGCTACACCTCTGCCGCCTCTTGGTATCTACAATTATTTTGCTGTTTTGATTTCGCTTATTCCATGACAACGCATTAGCATTCAACATCCCAATATTGTTCTTGGAGTTTAATATCACGTTTGAACAAACTTGATTAAAGGTAATTTGTTTATGTATGCAATACAGCGGGGAGTACCTTCGTCTATATTATTATTCTGCTTGAGGTTCCATCCGTCAGTACGTTGGTCCGTCTGTTTGAAATATATTGGCGGAGGTTATATTTTCGGCGAATTTATTTGTTTGTCTCTCTGTCTGTCTGACTGTCTGTTTGTTTATCTGTCACCACAATTGCTCAAAAAGTTATTAGCCGATTTTCACGAAATTTACAGAGCCTGTTAGGTATATTAGGAGAAATAGATGATTAATTCCTGGTCAAGATCCGTTCATCCATTGTTTGTCTAACTCTTTTTTCCTAACGCTATAACTCAAATGTTATGGACAGATTTTTTTTATGAAATTTTCATGAGTTACTAGGTATATTACGAAGAGCGAATGAAAAAATTTTTGTGACGATCTGTCAATTCGTTTGTTTGTCTCTGTTTGATTTTATGCTTGCTATCAAATTGACTGAAAAAGTTATAAACGGATTTTCATGAAATTTACAAGAAACGTTAGTAATGTTGAAAGACATCAATGATTAAATTTTGGTGATGATCGGTGGGTCTGTTTCTGTGTTTGAAGAACGTTTGTCAGAATGTTTGTAAGCAACATAACTCGAAAAGTTATAAACAGATCTTCAAGAACACTACAGAAGTTGTTACAACTGTCAAAAGGCATAAATGATTAGATTTTGGTCATGTTACATAGGAAATAATAGTTTCAGAACAAATTTGAATATTTCATAACCGTTGCTTCAATTGCTCGGCGAAGGTATGCGCTCTCAGAGGGCTCTATATAGTTACGACTTGTTTCAAGGATGCGTTGAGAACGCAAACAACTTTTCAAATGCCTTCGACAGTTGTCGTCCCATGAGACCTTTACAGATGCGAGCTCTTACACATTTGTATTCAGGAAAGCGTGTTGATATCTCTATGGTCCTTCAGATATTTTATGCATCAATTATGGTTTCCAATTAGTGTTTTTTCCATTTTGGTCGTTCGCTTCTGATCATTTGAATGATATTCTTTATTTGCAAGGCCCACCCGTCAAAAATGACTGAAATAATTTTGTGATTAAAGTTTTTATTGCTCCACCATAGGTCTTCCTGAAAAATAGGTCTCATCCATGCAGGCGTGATCTTCCATTAAAGAAACGCACGTTGTACCGCCATGAGTTTGAGAGAGCAAAATATCCCTCCTGCTTGATTACGCTCGAATATCAGTTTGTTCTCGCTCAAAAGTTGGCCAGCACCAAGAAAATGAAGTACAATAAAAAAATTCACGAAAAAACCTCAAAGCCTGCTGTAACCTGGATACCAGCCTATTGTTGAACCTTCATGCACCGAAATTTGGCTATAATGTAAATCAAACATTATTCGTTGGAATAGAGGACATCCAGGTTCCATATTAATTTTGTTAAAGGTTTTTTCAAAACTTCCCCTGGATTTTTATTATTTATATTACGAAGGAATATAAATTAATAAATAGATAATAAAAATCCAGTGGAAGTTTTGAAAAAACCTCAACAAATCAAACATTGAATAATGGATTTTTTTATCGAAGCCGTGAAATAGGTGACTAGAAGCAAAATTTTATTGCACAATATAGTAAGCATTTCAACTACGGGAATATTTGTGTATAGTTTCTTATACCGATTATTGATAGCTATTCTTTGAACTAATATTCTATATATTAATACGCTTGTATCTACGTGTGTGTGTGTGTGTGTGTGTGTGTGGGTGTGTGTGTGTGTGTCACGCTCTTCACAAATAGATAGGCGTAAATTAGAGACTTGAGTTCATTTCACCCGTATCATATCTACGCTTTNCCTAGGGCGCTGCAGCGCAATCGAATACAAAGTTGCGTTGCAATGCAACTTTTGCTTACGAGTGCCCAAGCTGTTAAGGGGACTAAAGACTGTCGTGTCGAGCAGCCATTAAAATCATACTGAATATATGGACGTCTGCCTCTACATACATATAACCGTCCCTGCAGTTGTGCAGCTGTCAACAATGTACTTATTATTTCAAGTATTTCGTATTCCCAAACCCTTATGAGCGAATTAAGGGTCAGCCACAGGGATCTCTAGCGAGGCTCTTTCGTTCATAAAATAACACACGTCGGGCTGCTGTCATCTTATTTATGAAATGTGGGCGCTTGAGATTTCAGCCCTGCAGCTTGTGGACCGTCGACCGAATATTGTTTTTCACAAACGTTTACTGGCAATATGTGAAGTCAATGTTGAGAGGAGGTTGGAGCTTGAGGCTGTTGCAAATTAGTTTTCCAGTTGACCGCTAGCAATAACAGCAGCGGCTACAATCACTGTGCAGTGTATTAAGGCCCTTGAGAGCACAAAAAATATAAAACTTTTTTCCAATCCTTCCAATTACATTGCCACGGGCACGGCTTGTGCTTGAACATTGTTACGCTGTCAAAAAATATATATTTACGATCTCAATTGCCCCCTGCAGTTTTTACATAACAACAAGTGCCGATGGTAACGTTTCCAAATATCTCTGTCAATTTTTCGTCAGGTTTAACTGTAACAAAGTATTTTTTGAAGCGATGTTCCAAAACGTTCCATTCTTGTCACACTTAAGGCCCCGTTTGGGCCTGCAACCTGGAACAATTCACATCTTCTACTCTCTTGAGCAGACGCCCTTAGAAAAGCTTGGAGCTCGCTTTTTGCAGAGTGTTTTTTGTGCCTCTTTCTCTATGTTTTATTATTAACTACTATTAGTATTAGTATAAAGGCCCGAGCGTCAAGATACTTGTAATAAGATCTCAAATGAAGCATTAAGCAGCCTCCGGGCTTACGAAGTGCTGCTCAAGTCAATTATTCAAAAAGCATTCACGACTGACATGAACGCTTGCAGACCTGCTCACCTTTAAACGCGAGTTTCGGCATTAAATTTCATGCAGCACAGATGCGAGCACGGGACACTTCTGACCATACACTTTTGCCCCCTAACAGTCGCCAGACTAATCGGATGTGCCTCGAGTGAATCCGTGGGTTTCTCCGTAAGACCTTGGGGCAGAGACCCAAGCCTACGCCTTTCATTGCTGTAAGCCGTGTGGAACCTATCGAGACAAGCAACTCTTACTATGGGACAGGGATACAGAGAGGGACCCAGAAATGCTACCAGCGTCCCTCACAGCTGCGAGCGTTGTAAAACATACAAAAGGCCATTAACTTACTCTCCTCCAATGGGGAAGCTCGTTACCGTAAGAAAGACGTTAGTATTGAAATCAATTTCCCATATGCTGTACGGAACGCTACGTATCTTTCATTAACACGTTAATCGCCAGAGCATGTTATTTGAACTTCCATGTAGCGCCAACAATGACCCGCGCAAAAAACGGTTCAGTTCTCTGACTGCAAATACACAAACCAAAAAAAAAACGATCATCGCCAAACTTTCGTGATCATCCCTGTTTACCGTAGGTAACAATTCCTACAAATTTCATGATGATTTGCTCATTACGTTTTGAGTTATATTACTGACAAATAAATAGAAGTTTTCATATGTATCACCGGTGGTACACATGACGGTTACTGTAAGTTTACTGTGTACCACCTTCTTCTTCCGCCGGAATTCCTCATCATATTCAAATTAGCAGTGCAACGTATAAAGAGAATAGCAAGCGACTGCAATCCTTCAAAGACATTGAGGTCGCCCTGCTCACTGAATGAAGAACTGAATATTAAAGCGAACTCATTTATTAGCTAAGCCAATTGAAAATTTAGCAGGATGGAGAATATTGCTGCGGAAAAAGTGAACAGCAAACTGACTCCTTCCCAAGATGCTGAGCCCTTTAGCCCCTTGAGTGACAACGTTGGGCCATAAACATTTCGTTAAAAAAATAAAGCATAGAGACGACATAGCTCGGGTTGGATATCTGTCCACGTTACTGCACAATTCAAACACAAATTACAGAAGCGCAAGTGAAGTTATGGAAGACTTAAATTTAGAGGGGAAATGATCTCGATGTCTCCAGCATCCAGAGTTACTTCCAGCCATTGGAATCGCCCTCCTCAGCAACCCAATTTCTCATCTTTTTCTTGCTACATCTTGTTTCAAGGATGTGATGAGAACACAAACAACTTTTGAAATCCCTTCGACAGTTGTCGTCCCATGAGACCTTTACAGATGCGAGCTGTTACATATTTGTATTGAGGAAAGCGTATTGATAGCTCTATGGTCCTTCAGATATTTTATTCGTCAATTATGGTCTTCCAATTAGTGTTTTCCTATTTTGGTCCTTCGCTTCTGATCATTTCAATGATATTCTTTATTTGCAAGGCCCACCCGTCAAATATGGCTGAAATAATTTTGTGATTAAGGTTTTTCTTGCTCCACCATAGGTCTTCCTGGAAAATAGGTCTCATACATGCAGGGGTGATCTTCCATTAAAGAAACACACATTGTACCGCCATGAGTTTGAGAGAGCAAAATATCCCTCCTGCATGGTTACGCTCGAATGTCAGTTTGTTTATGCTCAAAAGTTGGCCAGCTCCAAGAAAATGAAGCTCAATTAAAAAATTCACGAAAAATCCTCAAAGCTTCCTGTAACCTGGATACCAGCCGATTGTTGAATCTTCATGCACCGAAATTTGGCTATAATGTAAATCAAACATTATTCGTTGGAATAAAGGACATCCAGGTTCCATATTTGTTGAAGGTTTTTTTCAAAACTTCCCCTGGATTTTTATTATTTATATTACGAAGGAATATAAATTAATAAATAAATAATAAAAATCCAGAGGAAGTTTTGAAAAAACCTTTAACAAATCAAATATTGAATAAAGGATTTTTTTATCGAAGCCGTGAAATAGGTGACTAGAAGCGAAAATTTTATTGCACAATATAGTAAGCATTTCAAGTACTGGAATATTTGTATATAGTTTCTTATACCGATTATTGATAGCTATTCTGTAAACTAATATTCTGTCAAAAACACTCTTATTCATTTTATGATGATATCGTTCGCCTCAAGGCAAAATCCAATTATTATATGGTCAGTTACGATATAGCATCACTATATACAAATATTCCAGTACTTGAAACGCTTAGTATATTGTGCCATAAAATTTTCGCTTCTAGTCACCTATTTCACAGCTTCGACAAAAAATCCTTTATGCAATGCAATGCTTATAATTAGCAGTCACTGATACCCATTTTTTTTCTTTAACAAACACTGTCATGCGCTTATTTATTTTTTTATACTTATATGATTAAATATTTGCAAGTTTCGTGTCGCGCTCTCAACGAAATAGATAAACGAAAAATAGGCCAGGTTGCAGATTTTGTAATTCAGTCAGGTTTTCATGGAGATCGATTGCAGTAGATGATGAAAGTGGTATCTTTAGCCCTTTATATGACTACATTTCTTACTTTAAACAGTTCTTGACACCGAACCCATAAAGATATTTTTTTTACAGTTTCTCCTAGCGCAGCCTTTGAGTCTTATCCTTATAACCTCCATACATCGACACATGTTTGTTCTCAGTATGCGACGTATAAATATGGTAGATGATCAATGAAGCACACACGAAGGGATGATTTTCAAGGGGTTGTAGAGACAATCATTTCTTCCAGCTTGATGCCTTTCTTTGACACAGCAGCTTTCGCTTAAAAGAACAAGCTTAAATGAGCTGAAGGCTTGTAATTTAGAAGCTACGATACGCTGCGGGGAGTTTAATTTAATTCGAAAATGCTTTGCTGCCTGCTAATCTAACATTTGTTTCTGATTGTTATCTAAGCTGGGGGACGATTGTGCTGCTTAAATGAATTGAAAGCACTAATTTCTTATGATCATTCTAGCTAGCCATCGTAGGGTATCCTCCTAAAGCGTACTAGTAAGGAAAGTGTTTTGAAAGAAGACGGAGCTTCACAAATTCCTTGCTGTCATTTTTGACAGCAAGGAATTTGTCTATATTATAATTCAGCTTGAGGCCCCATCTGTCTGTACGTTCGTGCGTCCGTCCATATGTGTGCATGTTACGCTTTTTTATACCAGATAGGGAAAAATTAAGTTTTCAAGAAGCTCTGATATTCGCTGGAAGGAAGCTCAACCATAGCTGTCTTTTTTTCGCGTATTGAATCTTTTTTTTGTCAGTTTCGAAGCAAAAACCTGAAGATCATCTCACCCGTATTATATCCACCATTTTTCTTTTTTTTTCAGGACAAATTATATTCGTTTATGATGGTGGATCACATTCTTAATAGGGTATATTTAGCTAGGAGAAAACTCCAACTAACTTTCAGGCTCTCCTACTGTTACGAAGAAATTTAGCTAAGAAATATGCAATATAGCATATGCTCGACAGAAGCAAATAGTACCGAGCTACTTTTCAAAGTGAAGTAAGATTCAGAAAATGCAGTATTTCCGCGAATATGTATTTCAGAAGCTGTATTTGTCGTAATTTCAATGGCTGAAATTTCATGGCATATCACTTTATATTTCAATAAATGAATTTTCTCCCTGGTAAAGCCTTAACAGCTTGACGGAGGAAAAGACCAACAGAAGAGCAAGCAAGATATAGCAAGGTCGGAGCCAGCAATCAACGTCTGTGTGTTATTATATTGTGGATAACTAATGAACTAAAATAAAAAATCGTCGCTTTCTTCTATATGGAACATCTCTTATACAGTAATGCTAAGGTACAAATCTTAATTACGCACTTCGCGGAAGAAATGGTCTAAAACCGGCACCTGCTCGTGCATCAACGGCCACTACCAGCCCTAAAGCGCTCAGTTAACACTGCTACATGAAGCGTTTGGGTGGGCTGAGTATGGGACAAGACTTTTTTTTCCAGGTCATTCAAGTGGTGCATTTTTCTGACTGCGTACGCAAATGAAGAAGGTCCTAGCGTCATGTTGTCATTTAGTTGCGCAACGTACTCCATTGCCTTACCTTAGTCATTTTAACTTAATAGCTCTATCAAAAAGCCGGACTAGGTCCATATGCATGGCGTTCCTCACGCCACCTGCTCTTTGAAAAGTTCTCCTAACTGCACTTCGTGAGCTTTGGAATGTCCAGGAGTGAATTATATCCACAGTGCATATAACTGCTTACTACTGGTTTATCTTGCACTTTCAACGAGTTCACGAGTTCACTTAAGCTTTTTAACTACACAACTGTAATCCATGTGACATTTCGAGTTTGGCGGGACGTTTCTTTGACAAGCTTCGCGCTGCACACGGTAAGTGATTAAAATATTCATTGCATTCCCGCCAATGAACTTGTATTTCGCAATGAAGTACGTATATACTTCTCCACTGTCTGGCAGCATTTCGTTCACATGCTTTTACAGTAATCCCTTTCATGATTTTTCAAACATAAATTATTGTCAATGCTCAGATCTGCTGTAAACTGAGTATACTGTGAATTTAAAGATGGGTCTCTATTTTATGTTAGCTTACTTCTAGTATGCTTTGATTTCTGCCAATGAAGGATTTCTGGAGAGTTCTTTAGTTTTCTAGGTATTTACGTTTACTTGACGTCCTAATAGATAAAGAGCATTCTGTCCTGAGCAGTACGTTGGATACAGAGAGCATATGCTTGGCTCTCGTGACACGGAAGTTCGAAACATCCAATCCATTTCTTTTCAATTTCCAGATTTCCAGCTACATAAACGAAGAAGTAGCTTTTTTTGCATTCTCACTCCGAGAGCTCCTATAATTGTCTTTCTATGAATTTCGTTCCCTTCACTCTTCGTTCTTAAGCGTCTGTTTGTGGCTACAGTTGTGATTAGAATCCCTGAGAAGCAAAACAAAGGTCAAAGATTCTGTAAACACACCAGAGACATCGTGTTTGTTTTCAAATAATAGATGTCTATCATATATACACGGAACCTGGTGGGCAATGGATTTCTTAGTAATTTTAATTCATTTGGACCTCGATGCATGTGTGAACTAGCAATGTTTGACGCACTTTAAACGATAGTTCGTTTACAGAAGATAGTTGTGTCAGATTCAAGTGTCTGCAACAAGCCCTTGAATTTTCAGAATTGTGACGTCACAATTGCGTCACGCCACTGTAGCAGCGAGGAATCTTTGGCATTTCCCCAGAAGCGTGACCTAATTTTGACGTCACAATTCTGAATATTTCAAAGGCGTAGCGCATGCACTCAGATCTGACATAACTAATATAGTAAGTGAACTGTGCTTCGAACCATACACAAGCATAAAAGTAACAAAACTATAATTCTGGAATTCAATATTAAACAATCAGAAGAATATTGTTCAATTTATCCCTAAAAATAAGAAAACATCACGGACTTGCATTTCAAATTTTGAATTTTCGCCTGTCCAACCGCTGGAATCACTTTTTGATCACGCATTGTCAGCCCTCGGTGGAAATCACATTGCGATCAGTTTTCACTACTAATCACAGATGATCACTATCAGAACCTTGTCAAAAAGTGGTCACAAAAACGAATGTATCCTGAGGAATCATCCGTATGTGGCCATAAAAAGACACCTTAAGTTATTAATTCAAAAAGGGATGAATTTTTCCTGAGCCGTAGCAGTTCAAGCTTTGGTTTGTGGTAGGTCATGTTATTCAGTCATAATCGTAAAAACTGGTAAAATTTTTCACCATAGTGATTAGGTCTTGCATTGAAAGAACAACGGCTAATATTCGTGTGTTACACTGGTTTCCCAATGAAACACGCTATTGAGCCAAGCACAGTGCCCTGTGGGACTCCACTGAGTCTCGCAATTCTATCCCGTTACAAACAACGGAACCCCTTTTATATATTTAAAAATGCTTCCAGTATTCCAACAACCACACTGTATCAAACCACTCATTAATTTATCTCGGAATACGAACATATATCGTAACGTATCTAGAAACAACTATTAGCTGTATATACATGTAGGAAAATTTCCAGCGTTCCAGCAACCATTCTGCATCAACGCTATCAATTTAGCTTGGAATTTGAAGCTAGGACGGTGTGGTGAATACCTGCAGACGACGTTTTCATTAATTAACACTAACCTTGCGATAGCAAGACTGCCCGATGCTATCGCTGCTCTGAGAGACGGACTGACATGCAATGTCGGCCATCACAGGAATGCTATCACAAGCGATTGTCATTTGAAATAACAAACTGGAGAAGTCGAATATTCTGCATTGCCGCATGAGAACACGTCTGACTGAAATAATTGAGTTACAGTTGCCTATCAGAATAATTAATTACCTCTTGCATGACGGTTGATGACATTACAAAATGAGTTAAAATACTGTCGTGAAATAGATGTTTCAGGTTTATATTGCCACGGTAAAGAGGACATGATGGGCTACACAGCACTGTATTTACTATACAATTCCATCATTGAAAAAACTCTCTTTTAATTCAGTCGCAATTTAAATTAGAACGTAATGCAATCGTATGGCTACTGTGAAAGTGAAACGGTTAATAAAATGTGTGAAGGTAAGTGTGCTGGACTGTGAAGGTATCAAAATTAATATGACGTCTGCACTTCAGAGACGATGGCTTTTGCACACTTTGCACAATAAATGCGACTAAAGTTCAAATGCTCACTCGAACCAGGTTTGATGGTTATAATGAGCATGTGATAAACATGATATCATGATTCAGCCCATTCCAGACGATGGGAAGTTGATCGTGGCTTTAGCACCTTTTGCGAGTTACTGTGCAAAAGACGAGTAGCATTTAACTTTTGTATTACAATACATCTGCCGAAATTGTTGCTGTATTAGAGTACAATGCAGTTTGCAGCAACCACTCAGTTCACAGCTGACAGTAAGTTATGAATAATTTGTTGAATGTTAGCCGTAAGAAAAATTGGAGCCGAACACGTAACGTCAGGCACACTGAAACGAGCAGATGTTCGACCTCCAGGCACTCCTAAGTCGCGCTGGAGGCAATGTACCGAAAAGCGAGAAGACGTTCGGGGGTAAAATGTCAACTCGTTTCTGCAGCATCACAAAGAAAACTTATCCTATTCGTTCGATAGAAAGTGTATGAATTTTTTCAGTGATTCGTCTTACGATACTAGAGGACTTGCAGGCTTGATCTTCCATTAGTTGTATTGTACAACCATGAGTATTGCGCTAGCAAAATATCCCTCTGCAAGATAAGGAGTCAATATCAGCTTGGAATTGATCAAGCATTATGTTGCACTGCACGAAAAAATATAATTCAGTCAAAAGAAATCACTGGAAATGCCCCGGGCTCAGAGTATTGTGGATACCAGCTGATGGTTGAACCTCCAGCGTCGAAATTTGGCTGCAATGTAAATTCAATATACATAAAAAGGCGTCTCCTCAGCGTGAAGATTCAACTACTTCGATATCATTCAGCAATGAAAGCGGGGATCCAGAGGCTAAGGATCCAGAGGCTAGGGATCCAGAGGCTAAGGATCCAGAGACTAGGGATCCAGAGGCTAAGGATCCAGAGGTTGAGGATCCAGAGCCCGGGATCCAAAGGCCGGAGATCCAGAGCTATATTTGGCACCGGTACTCCAAGCGCTGAAATTGTATGGTATCTTAACTTGTATTTCACTACATGAATTTTCTCCTATTAAATTCTTAATTGCGTGACAGAGAGGCAGGCCAACATTGGAGCAAGGGAGCAAGGGAACAAGCAAGCAGGCGACTAACAACTGTGTTTTATTATATAGTGGATACTTCTTGTTTGTCATAAGAGCCCAACGATATTTAACTGAGAAGTAAAGAAAAAGTGACCAAACTTTCCGACAGGTTGTTGTCACTGCTTTCAAAACTTTCAGGGCAAGAAACAAAGCCCTCGTTA
>LQNS02278145.1:7027244-7057647 GCA_001587735.2 Parhyale hawaiensis
CATTCAAATATTTGAACGGCTTCAACGATGTACCTACAACGGGGCTCTTTGAAAGAGACCTCAATGATCGCTTGCGAAACAACGGTCAAAAACTCAAGCATAAAGCTCGAAGAACGACCTTAAGTTAGTAGTTCTTTCCGTATTTCATAGTCAGCATTTGGAATAGACTCCCTTCCGATGTTAGTGCGGAGTCAGTCAACGCATTTAAAAATCGTCTTGACATATATTGGGAGAAACATCCTCCGCAGCTAAGAACTCTTCCTCAAGAAGTCGCAAACTCTTAACGGCCAAAGCTTCCGAGGCCACCTTAATCCGTCTCCTTCTCTCTCCCGCTCCAACTACACAGTTTGTTGTCTGTAAGCTCCGCATGTCAGCGGCTCTTGATCGTGCTTGCGTGAATTCAAGATCGTCTCTTGGGCATGGACTCTTCATCCCCTTTTTATCTCTTTTCTCATGTCCTCTAATCCTACTAACAT
Source organism: Parhyale hawaiensis (assembly GCA_001587735.2). Classification (NCBI taxonomy): domain Eukaryota; kingdom Metazoa; phylum Arthropoda; class Malacostraca; order Amphipoda; family Hyalidae; genus Parhyale; species Parhyale hawaiensis. The sequence continues at coordinate 7,027,721 of LQNS02278145.1, forward strand.
AATGGTAATTGCTCATAGAGTGCTGGGGCGTATGTTCCGGTGTCTCTTTGGGAATGGGCCTATTGGTTCGTCTACTGCTGCCTATCTAATCTAATCTACTTTTCTGGCGCCGGACATTGTATACGCTTGGGGATATGGTCCCCAGGCTCGAGGACCATCGGCAGTTGAACTTTGCTCTTTCTAGACTACAATTTATTTAAACAGCAGTGCATGGATGCATGGGTAGCTCCTTAGATATGACTCTCTAACCTTTACCTCTGAGTTGAAGGTCGACTGTGGCCTCTTGAACGTTTCAAAAAAGTTCATGTGTCTGCGCCATACATGGCGTTCGTAACTGCAAGGAGGATCTGCTACCAGCTGTACCATTGTTGCCTACTATTGCAACTCTATCACTTCCTCTGTAACATTCTAGAAATAACTAAACTTGATGAGACAGTCTTTATTATCTCAATTGCTTTAATTTATTCATTCTTATTACGGTTTCAATAAGTTTTAACATTCTATTTTGCCAATCATCCTGTGCACTTTTGTATTTGAATATAATTGCTTACCTTTGTCCACTGTTGCAAGGACTGTAGACATACTTTGAAGATTAAGTGTGTAGAAATATTACATGATGCCATATACCTAAATATAATATAGGTACGGTACCATGCAATCTTCCACTTCGTAATATTTAGCTCGTGCATTCGGTTTCTCAGATATGCTGCAATCAGCAGCAGGCTACACCGTGATTGTTCCTCTAACTGCCTATGTCGATGCATATCCGCACGATACAATAGACACCATCGATCACTAATATTTCTGTATTTCTGAGAAGGGTAGTTTTGTCGTGCGGCCGCATGCCGGCTCTCTATGTAGTTACGACGAGCACCGCGGAGTGGCTCTTGAGGTGAACAAACAGCGCTGATCGAGGCGCAGTTGCTACAAAAGCAATGCGAGTAGCCAATTAGTGATAAATGGTGGCCGTCGCTTGTAGGGATTGTTACCTTGTAGCGAATGATAGAAGCTTACTTTCCATGCTGGGAATACTTCCTTAAAGCGTTGAATGGAAATCCTGCGTTGCAGTGATTGTTTAATTAGTGCTGTGAATGGAAATACTCGCCTATAGAGATTATTTTTTAATTATTAGAGTGGCAAATGGAAATTGTCGCGGGGAACGATCATTTAATTAGTGTAGAGAATGGAAATCCTTGCCGACAGAGACTATTTCCTTGGTGTAGTGGACGAAATCTTCGCTAGTTACAATGGTTTTCTTAGTGCAGTAAATTGAAATCCTAGCCTGCAGCGACTATCTTCTTCATGTCATGCTTGATATATCCACTTCTGCATCATAAGAATATACAGATTCCAAAATTAAATTAGTTTAGCAATAGCTACAGCAAACGCACCCTTATATCATCCATAAAGTAAGCAGCTAAGCAAAGCAAAGCACTTCTTGCTACATTTTGTATTTTTATCTTGGTTTCAGTAGTATCGCTATAACAGTGTTTCTGCATACTATACACGACGCTGTTACGCTGGGCAGTTTGTATGTCGTACATCACATATCTTTCTTCGCCGTAGCATCTAGGCCCTGCAGCAACCGACTAGTATATACCTCGAGATAGATAATTTCAGTGGGAAGATTTGAGACTAATAGCAGATTTTTTGTAACATAATGCATTGGATAATTTGGCTCTTTGCCTCAACTTATCCCATTGGGATGTAGGACGAGCTCCCAACCATCGGAATTTGCTTCTGAGGAGAAGGGAAGAGCTGGAATTCATGTGGAACATGGAACCTAAAAATTTGCACTGTACTGCTCTGGTAGTTGTGTTTGCATAAGCCTCGTCTGGTCACGTCATCTTAAGTTATCTTGTCGTTCCTTCAACGCTAACAGATTTCTGGGCGGCCCCAGCAGCTAAAACCGTTAAGCAGCTACTGATGTGGCCAAAAATTTTGTTAGGGACCGGACAACTTGACCTAATCTCAAAAATGCAAGATCTCGAGAGGCAAACGTAAAACTATCTCGGCTGTGGACTCTCCGCTGTGGTTCTGTGCCCTCTCTACGCCTCATATTAACTGCGTCACTCCTATCATCAAACTTGCTTGGTGTGCATAGCTATCGTGGAGATACTTACCTTAGGGTAGGGGGATAGCGGGTCGTTGAACCTTCCGCTAAATGCGCCCCAGTTCTTAGCGACCCGTGGTCGGCTGCGCTGTATTTACTTCTCTGGGGCCAGCTGGCCTGTATCTGCCGCATGAACTAGTGCGTGTGGGTTTCCCAGTGAAGGGTACAGTCAAAGTTGACGTTACCTTTTTACTCGAAGGAGGTCATCACAGCCAGCTTTTGCGAAGTGAAAGTGAAGACTATATTGGCGACGGTGCTTTGTGTGTGTGTGTTAGGTGTGTGTGCGTTGGTACGTCCGCTTGCCAATCGACCAGTGTGTGAGTAATGTCTGTTCGGCGCCAAGTGCCCTTCAACTACTGTCGTGTAAGGTTGTGTTGTACAATATTGCGAGCTGTGGCTGTACGTGGAAAGTGTAGATGCATTTTTCATTTTATGTTTGAACAATTGATGATACACTGTTTGATTAGCCGGTTGCAGTAGGTAAACCACACGCAGTGCGTTTGTGCGAAATCGGATAGATCGCAACACGAAATAATTGAAAACCACGCAGAAATTCACTTCTTCTCATGAATAAATTCCTCGGGTTGGGAACAGGTGCTACAGACCTTGTCTGCATGGGACAGAGGACAGCCGGTAGCTACATGAAGTACTCCCGTTTTACCTTAAACTCTCCATTTTACGTCGCGTCTAGTGGCAGCTATCCCTTAATACCCTTAATAGTAATTATTATTCGAAGAGTGGCAGCATTTACACTTTCCTTAGATACCTTTACCAACATCAAGTGAAATCTCTCATGACAAATACAGCCACCAACCCAAATATTATGGCAATTGTTCTGTGAAATATTCATTACTCCTTGCGATGACTTGCTTCATTTCATCAGAGAGTTCGCAGGTGCACTTTGAGTCAAAAGCTGGCAATTATTGTGTTACATAGAAGTCTGTCAATGAGCTCGATCTTCAGTCTTACTTTCATGTCTAGGTTATGTTTTCCTCTCATCGAAGTGTGTCGCAGAGACTTGATTAGGATTTAGAAATTTACGAAGTTAAGCAGAATAAGATCATTCAAGACATATTTTAGAATTTTCTATTGATGATTCTCGTGCACGCTGTTATGGGTATTGGTGTTTCTTGTGCGCCTTGTTATGGATATTGGCCCTTTTTGTGGGCACCATTATGGATGAAAGTAATGCTCTGCGAATATTCGCTCGTCTTGTAACGCAGGAGCCGTAGGGACATAGACGCAGTAACAGACAGCTACTTGTCTGTTCGAACTTATACCGTTAGCCAAACGATATTTCATTACAGCCAGCGGTGGCTCGTGCATTGGCACCAGAGGAGTCGGGCCCCGCCAACAAATTCAATCACAGAATAAAAACTAGAAATAGAAGAATAAATCGTAAGAAATAATTTTTTTAAGACCTCAGGACCTGAATCCAGCATAGAAATCAACCTGTTCCTGAGAAACGCTTCCAAACAAAGGCCAGAATCTTCTAGCCACAGTTTGCCTCCCGTTCATACCGCGCAAGCAGCGATCGAGGAACCGCGCGGCTTCGTATAGTTTCAATACAAAAGAACGGCGACAAATATGGGCCAGTGCTGCTCGGCCCAAGGCGAAGAAGCTCAATCACTAGCTGTCAAGGAGATTTAAACAAAAGAGGCTTAATAGACTTGGTTTAAACTTCTTTGTTCAGTGTGCTGCCAGACGCACTTGCTACAAACTCGCCATTGGCTATGTAAGTTTGTGTACGGGCGTACGTGTACGTGCGGGCGGCGTTCAAGTTCGTGTGCTGTGCCTGCTCGCTGTATCGCAGTTTAGGTTAGGTTAGGTTAGGTTAGGTAACGTTAGGTTTGGTAACGTTAGGTTTGGTTAAGTAGCGTTAGGTTAGGTTAGGTAAGGTTAGATTAGGTTACGTTAGGCAAGGTAAGGTTAGGTTAGGTTACATTAAGCAATTAAGGTAACGTTAGGTAAGGTTTGGTGGTGCTTATTGGTGGTTGTTATGCGGCAAGAAAGCTTACTTGAACGCACAGTGATGAGCGTACACAGAATGGCGAGTTTGTAGCTAATGCCTGCCGCACTGGGTAGAGTGTGTGGCATTCTTATGCTCGTTAGTGGCAGCGGGTCCGCAACACAGTTTAATTGCTAGAGATAGTTACGTCAGACAATAGAGCCTGCACCACCCGCAGTTGAAGCATAGTGACGTCACACAAAAAAGCATCAGCTAATAGCGTCACTCCTTTTGTAGCGGGGCATCGTGGGTAATGCCAAGACAGAGGCATCTTGGCTAATTTACCGACATGGCGTCGTGTGTGCGAGATGTGTAGTGTGTCGCGATTGTATCAGTACTATATAATTATTCACGTCGTGTTTTTATTTATTTATTTATTTTTATATTTATATCTTTCCTGTCACGCTCTATGGGAATAACATAGGAAAATTCAGATTTCAAATGGAAAAAAAGTTGGATACCTTGTAATAGTTGAGTGTACAGTAATCAAGTGAAGTGTACAGTCATCAAGTTGAGTGTACAGTCATCAAGTTGAGTGTACAAACATCAAGTTGAGTGCGCAGTCATCAAGTTGAGTGTACAGTCATCAAGTTGAGTGTACAGTCCTCAAGTTGAGTGTACAGTCATCAAGTTGAGTGTACAGTCATCAAGTTGAGTGTACAGTCATCAAGTTGAGTGTACAGTCATCAAGTTGAGTTTACAGTCATCAAGTTGATTGTACAGTCATCAAGTTGAGAAAATTCAGATTTCAAAAGGCGAAAAAAAGTTGGATACCTTGGAATCTCTCTCTTCAGTATTAGATAGGGGAAAAATAGAACTCACTCTGTTGGCTCTTTTGGCAAAAAGAAAAGTTGGGTACCTTGGCATCTTTTTCTTCAGTATTAGATAGGGGAAAAATAGAACTGTCTGCTTGCTCTTCTGTCAAAATGAATAGTTGGGTACCTTGGAATCTTTTTCTTTGGTATTAGATATAGGAAAAATGAGGCTTCGGACATATGGACGGACGGACTGACAGACAGTTCTCTTATTACAGTATAGATTGTTTAGACAGAATGCTGAATTTACATTCAAGAAGCCTTCTAAAGAGTAACAAGCACAAGAGACGTTGGGGGTTTTGGTGAAGTGTTAATTTTTTGCCGTCATTTATAATGACGGCACGGGCCACTAGTATAATATAAACTTTGATAAAATTGTTCAGTTGCAGTTTATTGTGCTTTTCATGTGTGTATAACATTCATGTGTGTATAACATTCTACTTTACAACCTGTTGGACTGCAAAGTTTTCTTGGTGGACAAAAAATAGTCTAATTTTGTCTTTTTAAACTCATAAGAATTATGGGAATTACCCAACTGCAGAACTAAATGTATTTCCAAACAAAGAGCTATTATTTGATTGGTTCATTACACAAGCCAATCAAATGATAGCTCTTTGTTCGGAAATGAAATATATTTAGTTCGGCAGTTGGGTAATTCCCCTATTCTATACCGCGCAAGCATTGGCTTCAACTTATGCATACATTTTCAGAGGATTTCCTCAATTCTTTTTAAGGAGCTGAAAATCAAGATGCAGTACAATAAATCAAATCTATGGTCTATTATTTTCCTTTACTTATGGAATTAACTTTACGGATAGTTCCAATTTGGAATAATAAATGCTAAACAATTGCGAGGAAGTACTTCTGGTATACTACAGTACAACGAGCCGTCGCTCGAGGCCTCATTTGTTTACTCCAGCATAATGACGTGGCAGTCGCCCATTGGCTGAAATTGATGCCAGTCACGGCGGTCGCTTATTGGCTGAGATGGCGTCACGGCGGTCGCTGACTGGCTGGAATTGAGCGAAAGGGTGTTCGCTTAGAGCTGACATAACTATCTGTAGTAAATGAACTGTGTTCCTCAACGAGAGCGTTGAGCGAAATGACATTCCGGTAATTTAGAATTTCCACTAGAGATTTGCTTCTCATTACTTGTAACGAATCTACAGGTTTGTCTTTTCAACGCGTTCACTCATTCACCCGTAGAAGAAAAGTGTACCGTTTTCTGAGTATTTGAAGAGACTTCCTCAACTTGCCTACTGACACTTGCTGATAAAAATGATTTGACGTTGAACATCTGAATAGCGTTTTGTGGTGTACACAAAGTTTTATTAACAACGACGCTTCAAAACATTCAGATGAGGGCATGAGTGAAGGCGTTGAAAAGACTAACGTGCATATCATATAGACAGGGCATTTAAGTATCTTTTGCACGCTAACCAAAAACATAAGTTTACTCAGTTAGCTGTCCGAACGTATCACTAAGCCCTCGTAAGCACAGGTTTGAGTTTATCAGAAGAAGTGTAAAGTGTTAGCTGTAGGTATCGTTTGCCAAGTGTTGGACATCTCTTCAAGCTTGGTGAGGGGGGAATAATATAACTGAGAATAATTCTTCGCAAGTGTGTGCTATTTAAATGAACACAATAATACTAACGCGCGTTCATTAGTTGGATAAAAAAGTTTAGGAATTAGCATATTTAAACACTTAGTTAGCTTGAAAATTTATATTGTGGCAAAATATTTCGATATGCCATTAGTTAATGATGTATCAGCAACAGCTACCCATTCTTGCTTGCAGTTTATTCGTAAAATCTTAGCATTAGAAGCTGTGAAGTCATTAGCAGAACCTGCCCTATGCTCCTAACTTTTAAATGTAAGGGTAAAGGTACGCTTTAAACTATTCAAACCCTGCTAAGCGGAGCCTATTATATTCAGTAGCTCTAAGTCTACTTTTACTCTGCCTAGAAGTAACTTCTACATCCGATGTACTGTCGCTCTGTGGCCTTGCGGCTATTCTGCAGCAGTGTATATTAAGGCTGGTACACACGCTAGCCAAAAGAACTAGTGTCCTCAGCTAATCGTCGGAAACGCTTTGTTGATGAGACCTCACAAACACAGCTTTGAGTTTATCAAAAAAAGTGTAAAAATGTTAGCCGTCAGTTCAGTCTGCTGCTTAACAAGTAGCTACCACTAGTTAAGTTTCAGAGATCTCTTCAAACTTGGAGGATATTATTACTCAAAATTTTGTGCAGGTGTGTGCGCCATTTGCCTTTGCACATCAACGCGGAGATGTCGAAACTCGTTCTTTTGACTAACGTGTGTGCAGACTCTTACAACAGGCCGCCTCTGCCCGCAGGTTCCATGCAGCGCCTGAGAGTGGAGGAGGACGGTCGGCTGAGGGCGTCCTCGGCACCGACGTCCCGCAGGACTTCATCCAACATGTACCGGTCTTCTGTGAGTACTGAACCTATCACTTGCTAATGTTGTTGTGTTGTGACCGTGTGAGTTATCGCCTCTTTGGGTTTTCAAGTGGTAGTATGTACATGCAGCACCAGTTTGTGCTTGCAAAAGGCGATAGTGTAAGCCAAATCTATTATTTGTTTTCACGTGGTAACGGTGGGTGAATTTCTGTTTTTACGTAATGATAATGTGATTTAATATCTGTGTTTTTCACGTAGTGATAGTGTAAGCCAATATCTGTGTTTTCACGTAGCGATAATGGAAACCGATAGGTGTCTTTGTTTTCACGTGGTGACGATGTAAGTCAGTAGTGGCGGCGTAAGCCACTACTTGCTTATGTTGACAAGAGGTGGCATAGTAAATCATTACCTCCTATTGCTGGAGTTATGATATTACGCTCGCGTAAGTCAGTACCTGCTTGTGTGACCGTAGCAAAGTGTAGCTGATTATTTAATGAATTTGTTCAGTGGTGGTATTTTATTTCAGTGCAGCCTTGTTCTTCTACGCGGTTCCCTCTTCCTACCCATCATCATTTCATGCACACTATACACAACTGCGCATCTAGGCCAACAAACAGCATGTCCTTCGCTAGTCTGCACATGCCCCAAACTGTGCTCATATGCATCAACTGCGTCGCTAGGCGTAATTAACCCGCTAAAAACCGTGCGTAAGAAGGAAGGCGAGGACCTATGTCCTTCCGCAAAGCTCAACCCCGCAAGTCTGCCGACACGCGGCCCAAAGCAGCCACTCATAAGTTACCACCCGTTGATTCAACTTTTGTAGTCCCGCATGTTGATGTAGTGATATTGAGCCAATATCTGGGTTTTAAGTAATGTTAGTGTGATCCAATATCTGTGTCGTCAAGTAGTGAATATGTACACCGACACACGTACAGACCGACCGGTGTCGATATTTTGGCAAGGCCGGGGCCAGGGTGGCCAGGGCTGACCGGGGTCGGGATGACCAATAATTTGGCGGCGGCCGGAGCCGGAAGTCGAATTCGGAGTTCAAGCAGGAGTTATACAGGAAGTGAAGTCCTCGATACATATATGTCACCCCTTTTGTTACATATATTTTTATATAGGTTGAAAGTTTTCAGGGCCAAGTACTTAATATGCGTTCTCTTGATTCAGGAGAACATATATTGAGTGCCTGAGAGTAAAATTTTCAATCTACATAAAAAATGCGTAGAAAAAAGTGGCTTATATGGAGAACTTCCTGTACACTGGGACTCGTTTGGCAGCTTTACATCATCAATTAAGTATTTCAGATTTATAGTTGAAAAATTACATGTTCTCCTTGATTTAATTTTTTCTCGGAATGGACATTTTTGGTACGTTATACTCAAATGTAACATTCAGAGCTCGGCAGCTCTGATTATGGTCCGATGTTGCGATGACAAAATCGATGGTACGATACCATCGCTCCATCACCAACGGAACCGAAAATCGCCAATTTTCATCGGCGGAGGTCTACGATGAAATAACCATCGGCGATGCATGGCCATCGTAGGGCGTCACAATCGGCGATGGACAATCGCATCAACACATAATAAAAATACAAAGATCTCAAACCACAATCATCTACTATAAGCAGGATCTCTTGTGACTTCGGCCTGTGTGCGATTTTCACACCAGTAATACTATTCCTACCTGATAAAAGGTGCGAAATATAAGGCCCAGGTTATTAGGGTTAATTAAATCATGCTTTACAAAGTTCAATGCTCCAAATGTAATGACCTTTCAAAAGCTTAAGAGCAATTGACATTGTTAGATCTGGAGAATATATTAAACGGTCAATTTCCCAAGGAGGTCAGTAATAACATTTATTATTTTTGTTGACATATTTAGGTAAACTAGGGCATTCTATGACATTTTTCATGAATAACGTTTTCGCCGAAATTGCTTAATTTTCTATATATTGGACTGTAAAGCTCCCAGTGTGTTTCTATTACATCCGCCTTTACTGCCGAGTCGCGTTGTATCTTTGTTTATCAACAGAAGTGCGATGCTTGTACTCTTTGTGGGAACACACCCTATTGAGTTTTTAACTAATTGTGCAATTGCGAATAAATGTGCAATGTCCATCTTATTTTGTAACAACAAGTATGTGGAACAAGGTGATCTAGGACCTTTTTTAGGAATAACGTTTTCGTTGGAAACTTGGTAGTTCTGTGTCTATAAGACTGTTTCGCCGCTCAGCATTTGTTATTGGAACACGCGACCCTACAGACTGCTGTATTAATGGAACACGCTTCAGTCTTCAACTAATTCAGCAATGGTGTGGTGTGCTTCTTGCGAGATGCACTATTTTACCGGTATGGTGACTTCATACACAATGATTAGCTTTTTGTCGGCATATTTAGGCAGAATAAGGCATTCTAAAACTTTCAAGAATTACGTTTACGTCGGAAATGCTTAGTTCGCGAGATATTTGACTTTAAAGTTCCCATTGTTTTTCTCTTGAGATCCGCCATTACGGCCGTGTCTTGCCATCTAGAACAAAGCCTCGTAATAGTTTTTCGGCTTCAACGTGGCTCTTACTCATTTAGGTAAGGCATACAAGGATTGGTTCTGCTAATATCCTACGAAAAATATATAAAAAACAGCGTACAGCGATATCGCCCTAGCCGTAATGGTGGATCGTATTTTTTCTCATAGAAAAACAATAGGAACTTTAAAGTCAAATATCTCGAAAACTAAGCATTTGCTACGAAAACGTTATTAATGAAAAGCGTCTTAGAATGCCTTATTTTACCTAATTATGTAAACAAAAATACTAGATGTGATTAATGTGCATTTCCGAAAATAGGCCGTAAAAATGTTCTTAGAATGCGTTGTTCTACGTTCATATTTCATTAAAATGAGCTCGCGATTGCACAATTAACTCGCGATTGCACAATTAGTTAAAAACTTAAATAGGACGTGTTAGAATACGTGTACGATCATCGTGCCTTTGTTGATCAACAAAAGTAGACGTCAGCATGGCTGTAATGGCGAGTGCGACAACGAAACAATGGGAACTTTAAAGTCAAATATCTCGAAAACTAAGCATTTACGGGGCAAACGCTATTCATGAAAAACATCTTAGAATGCCTTATTTTCCCTAAATATGCCAACAAACATACTAAATGTCATTACTGACCTCTTCGGAAAACTCACCAAATAAACTTTATAACCCATTTTTTGTTATAAAGTTACTAAAAACGAAGGTTTCAAACTCGTAAGGCTGTTTTTCTGTAGTTTTATCCTTATTTCATTACTTCATCGGCATCGGAAGTAACCGATGATGCCCATCGTATATGCCATCGCCGATGGGATGTTCAGCCATTTCATCGCTCCAGTGCTTCCTCAAAACACAATCGCCGATGGAGAAAATGGCCATCGAAGATTGTTTGACACAAATTCCATCGGACCATCGCTATTGCCGATGGATTTTCGCCATGTTTCATCGTAACATCGTACTACATCCGCTGGCGGAGGTCTGCACGCCCTCGCCATAGCATAATCGGCGATGGCCATCGTGCCAGGCTCTGATAAAATTTTTAATCACTTCTATATAACAAACGCGATGACGTTGTGCATACTTCAGGCAACAGGCAGTTTTGCCCAATGGTTTGTAGCTCTTCCAGATATGTTACTGTCTGCCAGATATGTTACTGTCTGCCAGATAGGTTACTGTCTGCCAGATAGGTTACTGTCTGCCATATATGTTACTGTCGACCTCTGTGAACTTCGACCTTAACTTCACAGAATTGACAGAAGTACGTTTTGAGGTTATCTAGGCAACGGTAGTCGCACAAGGCAAGAATTATGACCACACGTTTGCATGTAAACGAATATCCGTAAATACACCTTACTTCCCCTTCAGTATTTGATGGTCTGCAGCTATTCTATAGCTGTGAGCTACATTAGCTAAGTACGATGTACAGTGAAACGCAAATGTATTCACTACATCGATTTATTATGAAAATCTTAACTTCCAATCAATAATAGGAGATCAAATGGATAAGCATTATGCCTATGCATTTCAACGTGAAGGGTAATTTCTCTAAAAGGTAATAAAAAATCATTGCACTTTTAAATAATTATTAGGAAAATATCAAATAAGCCCAATCAAAAGTATTCACCCAATGTTTAGTTGCAAATCCTTAGTTGTGTTGTATGGCACTGAGCCTGCTTGCATAGTTGCAGGTGAACGTCTTAGATGTTTCAGGTGAAATACGTACCGCTTTTCAACGCATAAAACATTTAGATCTTCGTCATTCTGAGGATTCCTTCTGTGGATTAGATTAGATAGGCGGCAGTAGATGGACCAACAGGCCCATTTCCAGAGAGACACCGGGACTTACGCTCCGGCCCTCTATGAGCTATCGCCATTATGTCATGACATATATGACTGAGGAAAAAAGAAGAAGGGACGATCTCAGCCACGAGTCGATCATGCATGCACTCAAGTGCAATTTATAGCGCTGATCTGCGGAGCTTAAGAGTTTGTGACTCCTGGAGGACGTGTTCTTAGTTATGGAGGATGCCATTCCCAATGTTTGTCCAGATGATTATTAAAAGCGTTGACTGTCACCGCACCGACAACGTTAGAAAGTCTATTCCAAATGTTCACTATGAAATACGGAATGAACTGCTGGCTTAAAGTTGTTCTTCGGGCTTTATGTTTAAGTTTTTGGCCGTTGGTTCACAGGCGATCATTAACGTCTCTTTCAAAAAGTCCCGTAGTAAGTACGTCGTTGAAGCCAGTCATATACTTGAATGTTTCTATTAGTTGCCCCCTAAGTTGTCTGCTGGAGAGAGACCAGCCCCAGTTCTTGTAGGTGGCATGCGTATGGCTTGTTTCGCAGCTGAGGTATCAATTTTGTAGCCCTGCGCTGGATTTTTTTCCATGTTATCAATATCTTTGCACAGATGTGGCAATCAGAATTGAACAGCAAATTCTAAGTGTGGGTGCACTAGCGCCTCGTACAAAGGAATGATGATGGCCTTGGATTTGTATTCGAAATTCTGGCAATGAATCCCAGTAGTTTGCTTGCCATTTTCACACTCTTTCCGAATGTGTTGTAGTTTGTAACATGAAGTTATTCCCGAGTCACGTTGTTCAGTAACAGCTGCCAATTCTGTCCCGTTCATTTCTAATTATGTTGAGGGGTTCTCCGGCGCTACGTGCTTTACAGAACATTTGTCGACATTAAAGCTCATATGCCACGTTGTGCTCCATTCCATGAGGTGGTCAAGGTATTGTTGAAGCTCAGCGCTGTTCCTGGCCGGATGACATAGTTAGTATCATCCGCAGATTTACTGATTTTACTACGGATATTAAAATCGAGATCATGGACGTAAATAAAAAATAAAAGTGGGCCAAATACACTACGTTGAGCATACAAGTACATTGCACTGGTGAATAATGTCGGTTAGGCATTTCTGAAAGCAAGAATGATATTTATATATGAGAAGGGAACATTATTTCAACGTAAAAGATGAAAAATAGAACGAATTTTTCAAATATTAATTTCATAAAAATGTATTGAGTTGCATTCCAAAGACTATCTTATTTCAACCTTTTTCGACGCAAAAGAAAAAAAAAAACAGAGCCAAGACGAGATCTTCGGCTGAGGCTGGTGAAAAAGCCGGAGCTGGGGCCGAGGTAGGTAATCCGAGCTACCAGGGGCCGGGGTGGCAAAAAGTGGCGGAGGGTAGCCAGGGCCGGAGCCCCGGTCGGTCTAGACCGCCACGCCGCCCGCCGAAAGCAGCCACTCACCAGTCACAACCTGTCGATTCAACTTTTGCAGCTCAGCAAGTCTACCGACATGCCGCCCAAAGCAGCCACTCACCAGGCACAACCTGTCGATTGAACTTTTGCAGCTCAGCAAGTCTACCGACATGCCGCCCAAAGCAGCCACTCACCAGTCACAACCTGTCGATTCAACTTTTGCAGCTCAGCAAGTCTACCGACATGCCGCCCAAAGCAGCCACTCACCAGTCACAACCTGTCGATTCAACTTTTGTAGTGCCGCAAGGATGTCGAATGACGGCACTCTTGGGACGGCGATCTCAGAGGCGTCCCTGAGCTCTTCTTTAACAAGTTGTTAACAGTTTGCTATTGGGAACTTTGACTTGGACTTGAAGCCGCTGCCACTCATGTATTGTGGCGTGGGGCTGTGGTGATGTGGAGAGCACCGTGTTATGGTAGTCTGCGGTGATGAAAACAGTATGGTGTTTTGGTTGGCTGTGGTGATGTGGAGAGTACCGTGTTATGGTAGGCTGTGGCGATGTGGAGAGCGCGGTGTTATAATAGGCTGTGGTGATATGGAGACTAAGGTGTTATGGAAGGCTGTGGTGATGTGGTGAGTACAGTGTTATGGAAGGCTGTGGTGATGAATAGAGCACGGTGTTATAGAAGGCTGTGGTGATGATGTGGAGAGCACTGAGTTAGAGCTAGATATGATAATGTGGAGAACACTGTGTTGTGGCAGACTATGAAGATTTAAGTCGTATTCACACTAATGACTTTTATTCCCCCTATGCAGTTACGTCGTGCAAACACCGCTGTTTTTATAACTAAAAAGTTTCTAAGAGTTTCTATGTCCTTACAGATGCAGTGAAATAGAACTCAAAAAGTTGTGCACTTTGTCATATGCTTACGAAGAAGCGAGATGTATTAGTGCACAAAAGTCTGGAGTATGAAACGGGCTTCAGAGGGCCCCAGACACCGTCTCCCTGCTTTGTTTTCATTTCCTTATGCAAGCGCTGTGCAACTGCATAGTTCTTACGAAAGATATGCGCGCAGTGTCATTGGAAGCTACATACATGTCTTTAAATAAATGTTATGCCGGGAGTTATTCTTTCAGCACAATGTCATTTTGCAGATGTCACATAACAGTATTAGTGACTGCTTTACGTCTTTAATAACTATTCTTCTATGTCCGGGAGTTATTCTTTCAGCGAAAGGTCATTTTACAAATGTCATATTACAATGTCAGCGGCGGCTTCACGCCTTTACTAATTACATTTTGTGTCTGGTAGTTTTCCATTCAGCGAAATTGTGAATTTATGCATTTATACAGAGGTAGGCTGCTGCCGCCTATCCACAGAAGTAAAAACAAAAAATTCCTGGAGAGCTTGGGGTAATCCCATCCTTTCAGGCTTTTTTACCTGTAGTTGGATCGCAAGCAGCAGAACGTGCCGACTCTTCGACTATTGCGTGTCGGTCTCCCTACCCAAGCGGTAGTACCGGTAGGTAATTAGACGATGTTTTTATGTCATCCGATGCCATTAGCTACACGCCCCGGCGGAATGCCCATGATATTCTGATAGGACACCAACTGGTGTCTGTAAATGGCCAATAGAAAAATAACATGACTTTGTACTGACCGTCTTTCTTTAGCGAACATGTTCTACTCAAATACAGCACATGGTTCTACATAGCCGCGGCCGCGTTAATTCTTGGAATCAGTAAAGCGCTGTCTGTTCGAGCCTTCCAAAACCGCGCAGGTGGGGTAGTTCTGGTGGATCCAATAGACTTTGTGAATGTGATGGACTTTGTAGACTTGGTGAACTAGGTGGATCTGATGAACTCGGTGGGCTTTGTGGAATTGCGAACTTATTGGATGGGATGGTAAGATATCTCAAAATAAATATTGCCCAAACCAAGTGAACCAAAGCATCGTGGGTGGCGCAAGTTCTGTAATATAATAGAGACATGCGGTCCTCATTAGGTTCTGTTTCAAACACTGCTGTTCCTTAGAGAATCCGCAGTCTTTTGGGTTCTTGTACAGTTAAGGCAGTATCACACGACAGTCAGATGAACTTCTTCACTCCGCTCATCGTCCGAATGCTGGCTGTGTCTGTAAATAAGAGAAATGTACACAGCTTTTTGTGCTGCAATTTACTCCGAATAAGAAAAGATATCCAAAATATTACCAGTGACACTTCCTTAACCAACTCACTTGACGATATAAGCTTAAGTCAATGTTTTATGTAGACACACACACTTGTATTTGCGAGGACGTAACAAAACATCCGAATTTTAATTTGAGAGAACTCAGTAATTTGACTGTCGTGTGAGCCCGCCTTTACAGCTCCTGTATAACTGTAATTAATTTATGTGAGGTTAGGGACTGAAGATCATATTGGAATAGACGCAACATGACATACCGCATGATGAATACAGACTTATAGAGGCAGAGGCCTGAAAAAATTTCGGTAGCCAGATTGAGAAAGGTGTTGTCCCAGAACCAACACTTCTTCCCTTAGACAAAAATTGATAGCTCTTATTCCGCTGGAGCACGGGAAAGCGTTCTCATTTTGGATAGCACTTTTTTCAGCGCATATACAGCGACACCGTTAATCCAAACACCAGTGAACTCTGTCAGTTTTCTTTTGCTGATTAACGTTCACTTGCTACGGCAGTTCTTCTGCATCAGTAACAGACGGTCGTCTCATCGGTCTGAGGTGAACGTCGCTGAAGACGACATCGTAGACCGAATGACATGTTCAGTGATGATGGCAAAAGTTTCTATTATGCTAATTGTACGGCCGCTGGCCTGGCATTATCTCATATTGCATGCAGTGCCCTCCATCGATCAGACAGCCGCAGTTTGCCACAGCATCGCGTATGTGAGGAGTCGCTACGTGCAACACATTAGTGGTTTCGTTACAAGAAATTGGTATAGGAAAAACGCCCTGGGAAGAAAAAAGTCCCGGGAAGAAAAAAGCCCCGGTGGAAAAAACCCACCCGGAAATAACCCCGGTAGGAAAAAAGCCCCCGACTATCCCCTAATGAACATTTATCGCCCATGCTTAGTTATTTTGAAGCAATTTATATTAAAATAAGTTAAATTATACTGTACTGTATTTACCCACCCTAACCTAGTCTAGCTTTTTCTAACGCGGCCTAATCTAACCACATCTAACTAAGCACAACCTATTCTGACATAACATTGCCTAGCTGCTTCTAACTTGACTTACGAGTTCGTAACTTTTTCCCCTACCCTAACCTCAGCTACCTATGTATACCTGAACGTTTTTTTTTATCACAGCGATTAGCCTAATTAAGTGAAAATCAGGCCTCGCCCACCTATCATTTCTTAATGGTTTGAATACTATCTTTTCGTTTATGATCAATTTTTTAGCTGATAGGCCCAGAAAGCAGAGTGTAACGGGAGGACTCAATGAGACTTAAATAAAACTCAGCCTTGACCGCCTGTACCCAAATGACGTCACACCGACGAGTCGAAGTACATATTTGAGGGGTCGGACTGGGACCTCGAGCCTTCATAGGTTGGGTTCGTAATTCTAACCAAAAATGTTATATTATTGACGCGAGAAAAACAATATGAATATTTATTGTTCAAACTTTCTGTACTTGACGACAATAGTCTTCCTGTGTTTTGTGCATGGGTGCAACTCAATCAGCTGGCCAGTGAGGAACGGGAGATCAATTGAAATAAGTCCAACAAATACTGTGATATGTTTAAATACGTTTTGTGCTAAATACGAAGTGTAAATGAGGCTTCACTTCAAAGAAGATGGATCAAGGGGCCATACCGACCTAGATTTTACCTCTAGTGCTGTGAAAGTTTCCACCAGCCTTCATTGCATGTTTTATTGGTAACACTGGTCAACAACTAATTTGCTACTGGAAGTTTTTCAACTGTACTTGAATCAGTTCCACTTTATTAATCTTAATATAAAGACCGTTTTTGTCCATCATATCCTGTTTTCCAGTAATGACTCTCTACTTCTTGTATTTCATCAGTGCTATTCCTACAGAACGCCCACTGGCAACATTTTCAGACGTATCGAGAAGGTTAAGTACTAATATCTAAAGAACCTTACGTGCTAGGACTAATCTAAGCACAGATTTGGATTCAGCGCACGTAAAGTAATGGGATAGATACACCAACATTTACTCAAGCAGCAGAGACGAAGTTAAAATTTGTTAGCTAGTGTAATTGTTTCTTGTTCAATTAACATATATTCTCTTCATTTATTTACTTGCTCAAGGTATGAAATTCGCTACTGATGACGATTTTTCAGGATTAACATACTCAAAGGCTGCTTAGCCGGCGCGTTCGTCGATGATGACGTGATGAAAGACGTCACTTTTTGATGCTATGGTTTCCCGTGACTTCTCCCGTTACGCACTTTGCTTCTTGGATAGGGGTAACCTGAGATATCCGATTTTTGGACTTGGAACAAGATCAAAATGTAAAAATTAGGCTCTTATGAATAGGTATAGCCTAACCCAATCTCGCAGTCCTCACTAACCCAAACTAACTTCACTCACCCAACCTAAGCTGATCTCACCTATCCTGATCTCACTTAACCTGGTCATACCTAACCTTACCTAGCTTAACTTCACCTTACCTAACCTAAGCTCATATAGCTTATGATGCATAACACCTAGCTATATCTACCTTAACCTCACTTTCCCATTTCAGGGGTTCTTGCAACCCACGTTCGCACATGCAGATACTGGGTCAAGTTTAGAGTAGCACAATACAGTTTAGTTTACTTAAATATGCTCTACTCACATAAATGAATAGAGCGCTCAAATATAGCTTCAAGAGGAAGCGGGGCTTTTTTCCTACCGGGGCTTTTTTCCTGTTACCGCAAGTAAGACCCATTACTCTAACATATGATTACTCGAACCCATAAATTCACTTAATATAAAAGTTAGCGATTCATTAACCAAAATCAATACGTGCCAAACTCATTCTGGAAAACAAGGGTCTTGATCAGACTCATGCCAACTGAATCGTTAGTTTTGTTCAACTAATTACTTTATTTGAGTGTCATCCCAAAAGATAATGCTTGACTTTTTATGTTTCGCTTCAAGGGATCCGGCGAGATTGCCAATTGCACTGTAATGATGACTGAACTTGTGCACTCGTGACCGGAAAGTTTCATCTCTCTGTTACCAATATTGACGGTGTGACACTGTAAGAAAACAATCTCTGTCGCGGACGAGCATCAGAAGCAGAGTCAGTGGATGCCTCTGGGCAAAAAAAAAAAAAAACAGAAAATTGAACCAATCAACATTCACTGATGCTTGGTGAACGTTTACGAAGCCAATGCAGTTGATGTCACCACAGTTAGGAGAAGGGCTGGTCGATATCGGAGTAGGGCAGAGATGTGAGTGACAAAATACGTTCCGGACTCCCATGCTTAGCCTTCACCCCAAAAAAATAAAGTGCGTCATCTTCCTGGATTTCTTGGACCCCAGGGCGACTGTCAACTCCGACCGCTACGTTAAAATCTTGACCAAACTGAAGGCCCGGATTGCCTTGACCAGAGCAAAGGGAAACATTCCGTTCGTAACACCACAACACCAGGCCACACACAAGTTTGAAGACCACGGAATGTGTGACAAAGTCCGGCTGCAAAGTACTGTCTCACCCACCGTATAGTCCCAACCTGGAACCGTCAGACTTCCACTTGTTCCGACTTCTGAAGAACACATTACGTGGGCACGGTCTCCCCGATAAACTCTGCCTTAAACGCAGCCGTAGAAAAATGGCCCTCCTCGGCAGGCGCAAACTTTTGCGACCGAGGCAACAAGGATCTGTTTCATCGCCGGCAAAAACGCATTGAAAACGCTGGTGACTAAAGAGAAAGCACAAAAGTAACTTTTTTTAATGGTGCCACTTCCGTCTTCGTAGCCCTTCAACTTTTTGAGCTGAAAAATAGGAGGTTTTACTTTTGGAACGGCCATCGTAGTAATACAAAACAGCTGAAGTGAGTCTCTCAGTAAAAAATTATAGCATTTTCCTCTCATATCTTCCGTGTCATTTTGTTTGTTTCATTTGTAACAACCCGTATTGAATAAGTTTACCCAAGCAGATTTCCGTTTTTCGAAAGCCTGATTCATAATTAACGTACCGAGCTTTCCGAGCTCGGTACGTACCGAGCTTTCCTGCTCAATACTTGCGCCATCCTTCAGTGGAACCGCCTCCATTAAATGATTTTCAAGTAACACTGCACCTCTATACTCAGAACTTTGCAGTTGTCTTTCCTATCATTTCAAGTTTGGGGTGGAGAGGAACCCAGAAACATTCCTATTGTTTACCGACCAGTAACAAAGCATGATGACGCCCGCTTCGCATTGTGATCGAAGAAAAGACTACAGTGTGAACCTGCCGAATTATTGTCTTTTAACTTCAGAGTATTGCCAATATTTCATTCAGCTGGCGAAATCAGTGGGTAAGTAGACCATGACAAATATCAGAATTTACTGGAAACTTAGCTGCGAATATTTGCTAAAACAATACAAATAAACTTTGGAAAAAAACATGGCCCAGCCCCGGGCGTGCTCATTTCCAGGGGCGCGGAAAATAGTTGTGCTTCACGCCCCGTCCCCAGTTGATTTCCAGCTCCCGCAAGCTCAGCTCGTATTAGATTTAACGAGGAGTAATTGACTTCCCTTTGCTTAAAGGGGTACGAAATGTCTCCGCATCACTACAGTGTTCCTGCCACTTAATAATGACGGCGAATAATGTACATTTACACCCTGTCGTTGTTCATCCTGGTCGTCGCTCTTCTGCTATTGAGGATACGAGGTACTTGGCTGCTTAATTTTTAATTAAATCTGTCAAAGGTGTGGGCTGCTGCCACTTTCAAAAGGAAGCTGACTATGAGCCTTGTCGCCGTGCGGGATATTAAATGTATTACAGCTAATAATGGGCATACAGACACAGAATTTCTGAACGGGCATCAAAGCTTCTTCACGACTGCTGTGACGTCATCACCGACTCTTTGTCTGGCTGAGCTCACAACGTTATTGCTATACAAAAGAGTAGTAATCTCAACCTTATTAAGTTTCAATGGCATTTTGCGATCCTGGAGATATCTATAGAGCGCTGGTGTCATAGCTGTCAATATGATATTATGATGTATGTAAAAAAGCATGTAAATTTAAGGTAGATATTTCAAAACTATACTTACTAGCCGGACCCAAGGAAATTCCATGGTCGACTGATGTCTTTACTAACTAAAATGTTCCAGACCTTCGCTGCGCTACTACAACTTACCCTAATTAGACCTAATGCAGTTGTTCTAATGCAACCTACTCCGTCTAAATCAACGCCCATTATTTAACCTTGACGAACCCTCTCTAGCTCAACATTGTCCATCTACCCAAACACATATTGTCTAACTCTAAAGTAACTAAATTAACGTCAGTGGCGGTTCCCAATACTCGATATGTATCTCAAAAAGTCGTACAACCTGTCGCTTCTCATCAAACCGAACGAACATTATCTAACTTACCGCTTCTTATCCAATCTGGAGTACTTCTTCTAACATAGCGCTTCTCATCTAACCTACCGTACATCCTCTAACCCAACTCTTTTCATTTAAAGTAACACACCTGTGCAGCACCTCATCTAAGCTAACGCACCTCATCTAACCTAACGCATCTCATCTAGCTCAACGCAGCACATCTAACTTAACACACCTCATCTCACTTAGCGTTACTCATCTAACCTAACGCTCCTCCTATAACCTAACGCACGTTATCTAAGACTGGTTCACTTAAACTTAACGATCTTCATCTAATTTAACGCTCCTCATCTAGCCCAATGCACTTTATTTAGCCCAATGCATCTCATCTAACAAAATACTCGTCATCTAAAGCTGCTCTATCAAAAACCTAACGCTCATCATCCAACTTAAAGCTCTTTATCCGGAAGAATGCTCCTCATCTAATGAAACGTTTCTCATTTAATCAATTACTCATCCAACCTAGCGCTCTTCATCAAACCTAACACTCCTCAGCTAGCCTAACGCTCCTCAGCTAGTCTGACGTCCCTCATCTAACCTAATGAGCAAAAATGAACTCCTATTGACAAAGATAATGAAAAGAATATAGGAAAAGGATTAGCAACGAGAAATCTAGTTTGCTTAACAATAAGAGACGTAAATTAATAGAATTGTTCGTGCGTCCTTAAGAATGTACCATGCATTTATGACCTAGTACGTGCATCTAACCTAAAAGCATAATAAACACCATCGTGTGTTTATATATCTATTGGCTTGTATATTTATATGTTTGCATGTTACATGTCACGCTCTTAACGAAATAAATAGACGAAAAATAGGCCAGGTTGCTGATTTTGTAAGTACGTTGCGCTGTGAAGGAACGAAAATTAGACAAGGATGCTGATAATGGCCAAAGGTGGACGTCTTCCCCTTTCAATTGAATGCATTTTTATTTCTCAGGCAACGTTATTTACGAGGTACAGTTGAGTCTGATTTTTATATTACCTTCTCCATACAATGAGTTAACGACATTTGGATTTTCTTTAGCAGCGGTTCGGGCTTCCCGGTGTTGCTTCATTTGACTTGTACTACCTGTCTGTGGCGGCTTGGGCGTGAGGTTTTAATATTAATAATACTTGCTTTCAGTTCACAACGTGATCGCAAACGTTATAAGATCATTGAATTGTATTATGAAAATAATAACGAAGTATTGAAGTTACTTACAGAACACGGTGTTCTTCCAAATATTGACGACCAAACGTGTCCGAAGTGTAAAGCAAAACTTAAGTATCGACACGATAGGCATTATTATTCATAAGATGAAGGTAACTGGTTTTCAGCTTTTAAAGGTTAGTAATCAAAGTTGTTTTATTGTTAACATTTACAATAATCTTAGGTTAGGTGAGGTTAAGTTCCTGTGGTGTTCCCAGTAAGCCAGCTACTTATTGCCGTAAGAAAATAACGAGAACTTCAAAGTCATATATCTCGAAAAAATGCATTTACGACGGAATGTCTTAGAAGAAAGTGTCTTAGAATCGTCCAATTAGTCCAAAAACATTATTTCCTTTCATAAATTTCGTTAATGGTCGATTCGGAAAATTATGAGATATAATTAAGCAGCTTGCTCCACATCAGCCACTTACTGAAGTACGAGATGCTGGCGGAGCCAGCTGGCAAAAAATTAAGCGTTCAGGACGGGACGGAAACTTATGGCAATTTGTAAGTTCAATACCAAGAGATACCAAACGCTACATAGGTGTACGTCGAGTCCACTGAGGCATTGAAAATCTAGAATTAAGTACGAGTGAGCCATATTTGCAATTAGGTACTTGAAGTACAGTGGGAGCCTAATGATTTTAGGGCTAAAATGAATACCAGCATACATCTACGCGCTCCATTTCATCCAGCCAGCATGCCAGCCAGCTCGTGCAATAAAAATTGAGTCACTGCCATTGTTTATGAAGCTTAGGTCTCTTATGTCGCCTCCCCTTTATACTTCCTCCGAGGCTTCTCAAGAATTCTAGGTCGGTCAAACAAGGTGCGTTAGTTTTAAACTAAGACTAGACGGCCCGTGACCCATGGGTCACCATCACCATCTTCTTTGCTTTCGCAAAAACCAGGTGTTATGCAGCTGGTCACAGACCAGACGATATTTGACCGTCCACTCCTGTCCGTAAAGAACACCATACCACCCGCTTCTTTGCTTTTCAGAGGAAGATTCAATACTCTGCCCGTACGCAAGGAGAAATATATGTGCTACGTATTCCAGTCGTATTTCCCGTATCACCAATGAATTTAACGTCCACGTTCATGCAGCCGGGCAAACGTTCATCTGCCGTATCACGGATATAGCCGAATTAAGTCTTCAACACTAGAATTTCTACCTATCCTAAACCGAAGAAACTGAGGGCAAACAAGAAAGTAAATAAATGAACAAGTAAGTAAATAAATAAGCAAGTACCGTAAATAAAATTTTCAAACTTCTAGCGTAATACCTATAGATATGTAAATAGATAGTGTAGGTAGGTTCATTGCACTTAAAAATCAGAAAACAGTAGATCACCGTGAAATTTCCACGGGTCCCGCTAGTATATATACATTTTTCCTGTCCCACTCTATAGGAATAGACAGGAAGAAATTCGAGCGTTAAAGATAATGCCACTGTATCTATAAGATGAAGTTGCATTCGAGCAAACCAGCTCACCTACATGATCGTGTTTGTACACGTTCAGAGGTGATACCGAAGTGCCGCTTGACTGCACCATATCAACATATACAGCCATTTTTCAGGTAAAATATTGAATTTTCGTTTGACAAGCTCTCTGAAGAGTAAAAGCCACAGCAGACTACGGAGATTTTCCTGAGCTTCTAATTTTCTGCCGTCTTTAATTTTAGTGACGACTTGGGCTAGTGTGTGCGTATGTTCATGAAGTTGGGCGTTTGTTAGTGGCTGGGAGAAATGAACGCACGTTGCGCGGCCCTGGGCTGACACGCATCAAAGGCGGCAGCTGGAGCCGGATTCTCCAACGCTTCGTTAAAGTTACTAATATCATAACTGTACAGAGATAGATTTTCTGAGAATGAGTCTCGTATAAATCAAATACTGGACTATTATTTAACACCACACGTGAGTTTAATTCCAGTGTTTACACAGCTGCACACAATTACGTATGGGCACGACACATCGCCAGAGGGGTGGACGTTCTCTCATTTTTCCTCTAACTTTAACATTTGTGTCTCATTCACATCATTAATTCTACATTGTTTGAAGGTAAAAACCCTTTTGATCATAACTTTGTAAAGACCGTTAAAATTCAGCCGTGATACCGGTACTTATTCGCGGACCCTTACATTCTACTTTCGCACTACCTTTAGTGTGTAACAAAGTATCCAAGAATCCAGGCCCAGGTGCCGGTCTCCCGAGCCCGTAACGAATAGCGGATCTGTAGCAGTAATTACCGCGTAGCTCCATTGCAGCGATGACGTCACCTCACCGCCATGTACTGACAGCCTTCTAATTGGATTCCGGCCTCCCTGTCATGTACTCATTTTGCCCCCGCTTGTTCTGCGGCAGNCGTAACGAATAGCGGATCTGTAGCAGTAATTACCGCGTAGCTCCATTGCAGCGATGACGTCACCTCACCGCCATGTACTGACAGCCTTCTAATTGGATTCCGGCCTCCCTGTCATGTACTCATTTTGCCCCCGCTTGTTCTGCGGCAGAGCAGCACCGGCAGCGTCATTTGCACAGCTTATTTTAATTCTTCAAGGAAATGGTTGTTTGGACATTGATAGCTAAATTTAATCTATTTTTCTGGTTAACTAGTGGAAAATATAATTTATTTAAACACCAATCTCAATACAACGTATAAATTAAATGCTAGCTAATTCTTCGTGACTGTAGGAACGCAGGAACGAGTCGTAAGTTTAAATTTCTTATAGCTGAACCACGCGATATCTCGGTAAGTTTCTCGTAACTCAAACAGATCGTAAGTTAAGGGAAGCAGGAAGCGCGCTAAGTAATCGTGCGCTTAATTTAACAGGGAACTTCATCTCACACGTCGTTTAACTTAGGTAAGTACATTTTAGGGGTATCTTAGATAGCTTATCGACTTTCACCGTATATATAATACGGACAACGTGCGAGCTGAACGTCCGCTGATAAGTTGAGCGTGCTGCTGCATAGTTTAGCTTCGGTATAAAGATTACAATCATAGACACGAATGCAGGGACCTCGCGTCTGAAGTTTGATAGTATTGTCCAATTATTAGCAGCTTGGGTTCATCAGACTGTCCATTGTCTGCACGTTAAAACGGTCTCCGCATCATCTGTAATGAACTCTACATCAGCTTATAACGAGGGAACCAAGTCACGGGACTGTACATTCTTCGTGTCGTCAACTTACGACATGCTATGAATATCCGGGCCAAAATTATTCCAAGAGTTTGACATTATATGCAACTAGAAAATTTTTAAATTTACCGGAAAAATAAGCCGGCTCAGGGAAATAGCTCCGCCGATACATTAACAATGCATGGGATTTTTATGGCAAAATCCAGTGTAATCGCTGTTGCATACATTCTGATATTATATACTTGCGCGTGGACGAAGTGATGGAAGGTACAAAATCATCACTTTACTGTAGGACGAAGAAGATAAAACAGACCTTATGTTAGCATCATTTTGGGCATTACTCCGTGAGGTTCACTGATTTACTTACCCGCTTACGTTCACGGGTTAGAAAGCTGGCGTGGATGGCAGAATTTAGGCGCTGAAACACTTTATAATTTTCACCGTTCTTGATACAATCTCTATGGGCGAGTTTTTCGGCTTCCGATTTCAACTGCAATCTGCTCAAGAAATTCTAATAACAAATCACACGAAAAAAAAATCCTTTTCACACCTCATCAATTTGCATTTGATTGAGACACCAATCGAAATTTCAGAACAGCTATAACAAATTCCACCAACAGAAAGTTCCATCATTCAGTAATGCTCTACATCTTTCAATAGGTGATTGCAAGTAGTCACCTCTAGTTTACTTACGGTTCTATGGCGGCTCAATGGATATTATTCTCAATCGGCTCTAACGCTCCACAGTCATCAGATGACCTGCATCTGGACCCTCGGTTACCTCGTCCGTGGACGACAGCCAGACGTGCGGTCAATGACAAGTGATAAAGTAAGCCCCGTGACCTCCTGGGCAGAAGTTCGTGCTGATTTCAAAATAGAAGTAAAATATCTTGAAGTAATCTTCAATAATTTAAATTTGGGAAAGATATCGCGTAGTTACGTGCGTGTGTTTTCTGTAAATTCGTTTCTTAGAACTTTGCCTAGGTTTCTTGGACAGCAGGTATTGTGCCTAAAAGCACGAGGCAAATTAATGTAAAATTATGGAATATTTTGTTTCTTGGACAGCAGGTATTGTGTCTAACAGCTCGAGACAGATTAATGTAAAATTATCGAATATTATGTTTCTTGGACAGCAGGTATTGTGCCTAAAAGCTCAAGGAAAGTTGTTTCTTGGACAGCAGGTATTGTGCCTAGAAGCTAGAGACAGATTAATGTAAAGTTATAGAATCTTTTTACACGGCGATGAACTATAAGGTTGACTGAACATGAAGCTCCATGCCTTCTCGATAAACTTATACGCAAATGCATAACAGCTCACATGAAAATGTTCACCGTAACATCATGAATCTAAAAATTTTAAAGTAGCAGATCTCCATTCTTGATTCCCTTGTGCCTGAGCTTACAGCGCGCAACTGCAGCGCTACGCTTACATCAAACGCCCGTTGACTGTAAAAATAAAGACGGTCGCCCCTTCACTTTGTGATTTTTGAAATACGGCAGTAGTGTCATTTCCAGCCAAAGTTTATTTATCTCTCCACGCATGCAACTGTCACAAATGTAAAATAAACTCAAGACCCCCTCACTGTATGATTTTTCTTTAAACATGACAGCACAGTATTATTTCAAAGCTGAAGATTATTTATCTCTCCGTACTGCAACTGCAATGAATATAAAATAACTTACTTTTCCCTCACTGCATAATTTTTGAAAAACAAGATGCAGCAGCAACACTTCAAAGCTGAAGTTAGATTTCCTCTCTATGCTGCAACGTGAACAAGTGCATAACTTCTTAAAGTTGCCATTCTCTTATACAATTTTACTCTTTTCTTCGTCGACATGCAACATGTTTAGAACCTTCATGCAATATTTAAAGTTTTAGGTTTGCGAACAGTAGTTTAGGTTAATGCAGTAATGTAATACTATTGAATGTTCTAAATCGTTCAGTTCAGTGGCTTTTTGGATAAATTTTTTAGGAGTTGTCTGCCTCAGTTTGCACTTCAAAATATAATCCAATGTGCATTCATAATCATTATATGATTGACAATCAAAAATCCTAAAGAGGCTTATTATTAATGAAGACTGTCAGATTTTAACTTACTTTAAGGTAAATAATTGAAAATAAACATTATGTTCGGACTGTAATAGAAACCTACACATTCCATTATACGGCATGGAAGAAACACTGCGCTGCAGAATTATATTTTCTATCACAATTTTCCGCTGGAGAATTTCGAAATGTCACTCAATGCATTCTAAAAGTTCTTAATGAACAGACAAATGCCATCGCTGCTGCCGGTAAAATTTCTCCAGAACATAACTGGCATAATTATAATAGGAGTGTGATGGACTAGTGAGAGACAGGCAGGGGTTCCCATATCCCACTCTATAAGACATGATACTTAAATTCTGTTCCTCATGTCCGTAGATTTTAATTGACCTTCTCCGCAATTAAATTTATGTGCGTGTTGTAAATTATCGCCAGCACCGCAACAATAAAATTCAATTTCTGTAGTGTAGTACATATGTATACTACCGTTCCGAAATATCTCTGAAATATTACCTGAAATTTAAGTTTTAAAGCCTTCTGGCATATGATTTTTTTTCGAAATTTTGTTACGAACATATACGTTTTGATAAAAACACATATCTGTTTGCCAGAGTATCATTGTCTAAAATTTCCATTAAACAATTCTCTATCAAGAATTTTTTATTTATTATTGGAAACTAACACAGCAAACTCTGCAGCTTTACACTGCCGTGTGAGCAAAACCAAGGCCAATAAATGATAACTCACTTCACAATTGGGTTATTGGCAATCAACTTGCGGTTACGATTCGTTTGTCCAACAACGGACCATCACCCCCCCCCCCTGGATAGCCACATGCACCGGCGCAAGTATAAAGCTGGTGTTGGGTTGAAGATTGAGCGGTGAAACATAGAAGGTTATCAGTGCTGGATGTACATTAAACAATCACGAAACCGAGGAATAACATACAAACGTCGATGCCTTCACATCAAAAGTGGGTAGTAGGTAATAAAGAGACTGTTTCATATTGCTGTCCGTGCAGCCACATCTCTAGTTTGCTCGTGATTGGTGGAAACTGTTGATTCAGTCGCTACAAAAACGCAATCGTGGTGCGCTGCTGCAAGGCAATTTACTAAAACTCCATATCATATTATATGTTACTGCGTCTGTTTATGAACTCTATCACCGACGCAGTTTTGGAATTTTTCAACTGTAAAAAGTATTACTCGATTAGAGAGCAGTGGCATGCACGGCAAGGCCACTTAAGATAACCTTTCATGCCTGAATTAGCTTTGAACTGCATAAAAATTTATAATAATGGAGGAGCGTGCTAATAGGTTGCTAAATAACAGAAAAATGTTGGATGTAAAATAGAAGGTAGATATGTGAGAAATATTGCATAACATTGTCAGAGAAAATATTTGTTTAGGAAGGATTCGCGTTGACTTTCTCTTTGCACTAATTACTTTAACCGATATGTTTTAATGGACGTTATAGACACATGTATGAAATGTGTATCAAATAGCTACATTGAAGCTGGAGAAAAAAAATATACGACCCGCACTGGTTATATTGTTTTGTTGACATAGAGCTGCCTGTTAGTTCTATCGGTAACATCGTAATCCCATTCCTGAAAGTATAGTTGTTTCCTCCTGTGAAGATAGTTTCTAATTTGACGTTACCATCAGGCTACATCATTTGCCGAATGACGTTAAGCAGGCAGGATGGTAGCTAAAAGATGGATTTATTTAGGATTTTTTTTAAACTCTCGTGACAAATGAAAAAAAAAAAAATTTTTCATGCGAATACAAGTCTCGTGATCCAGCAGCTAATACAAAGCGAGAGTCTAATCTCCTGGAGACAGCTACATTATTAATGACTGGCAAGACTCCTCAGAGTCAGGTCGGAGGAGCGGGATTATTAAAGAGAAGCTCGACAAGGAGTTCCATTTCAATAAATGAAGAGAAAAAAATCCAACTCGTTCGGACTATAGCAGCCGGTAGCAAAATTAGCTCATAGAGTTTCGAAACAGTAATTCATTGTGGCTGATAGGTTTGTCGATCACAAGAGCACACTTTTCTCTATTAAAGGTATGTCTAGACACGTACGAGAATTAGTCTATGAAAATTATTTTGTTAGCATAAATTGATGAAACCACTAACTTGTTACACAGCGAGACAAATGCCCCAAAACAAGAATGCACTCCCGTGCACCGACCAATAGCACACACCGTGGTGTGCCCAAGCTGCACAAGAACTGCTGCTTTCGTGCTGTATGAGCGCACTTAGCAAGGCACTTTCTGTGGGCGCACAGGAAGCCGTGCTGGAGCTGCGATGATACTCTTTTCAGTGTAGTTTTCGCTTGAAATATTCTCAGCAATTCTTTGACGGTCCGAAAGCCAAGCCAATGTTTGATTTCTTGCAGCTAAACCAATGCTGAGTCTTGACAGTGAATAAAAAGCGCTTCTTGGGATTATAAAAATACTGCCCTCGCAAAAGCAGTGTACTCAAAGCGTAAGTAATACATACATACATATATATATATATATATGAAGGTGATACCCTTAATTGGTCATTGAATGAAGTTACGACAGACATTGGGCCTCGTAAACGAGTTAGAACTCACTATGATCTATAATCAGAATCCCTTCAGTCTTTTTTCTAACATTTATATCAAATTTCTTCGCTCTGTCTTGCGTCAGTCTCGATGGCAGTCTTAATTTTTCTTAGGATTGTTGCCAAATTTCTACAGTACGTTGTATGCCTACAAGCAACGACAGTACATCTTTAATCCTAATATATATATATATATATATATATATATATATATATATATATATATATTCTTATAGCGCGCGACTTAACACGACATTTTGGGTCAT
>LQNS02278145.1:7057935-7075403 GCA_001587735.2 Parhyale hawaiensis
AACGGTATCCCTGCTACACCTTACTGGGATATCTTACCAATATTTTCGGAAATTTCAACTTCTTCAAATTCGACCATCTTCGACCTCCCACCTGATGAGCCGAGGTACGGCGAAACGCGCGTCGTGGGTAACCAAATTTCTAAGATGCTTCTCATCGTATTCTTCAATATATATATATATATACCAAATCTACACAATATGTAGTGCTAATCTAGCGAAGTTTAATTCTCATCCCAACTTTATTCCAAAGCTCCATACGTCACACACAATTAATCAAATTATCTTTTTTCTTGCAAGATTTACTCCACATCTGCACGATATGAGGTACACAAATAACGAAGACAGGAAACAACGTAAACAAGTCACTATGACATGTCAGGGCTGATACTCAGCTTTTCTCTTAGCAACCAGCAATTTTTTCGCATACGTATTAGGTGCATACTAATGCTTTAATAAGAACTTCCCTCACAAAGCAGACGAGAAGAGCGGATTAATTAAAAGTTTAATAGTTCAGCGACTTAGAGCGGTGGCTTGAGTGTCACACTGGTTCTATCAAGGAGTATGAGGATAATTCTTGTGGTTTTGGATAAACAAAGCCAATAGGTTTAGACTAGATTAGATAGCTGGCAATAATAGGACCAAGAGGTTCATTCCCAGAGGGAACCGAACCCTGGCTCCAGCCCTCTATGAGCTATTGCTGTGATGCTTACAGACGGCGGATGCTTTAGGGCGTGTCTGCGACTTTAATTCTGCACATACGATGCACCACGTTGTAGTGAATTTCAAGCATTTATCACAAACTGATAACGCTTGAAACTGATGAAACGCAATTTCTGCTCTGCATTATTGAGTTTCCAGCCGTCTGGAAACTTGATTCAAAGACGCGAATCAAAGGCTCAAGAGTGGAGTTTCAGATAGTGTAAGATAAGGCTAATCAGATTCAGTTGTCTCGACTGAAGCAGTTGAAGCAAAGACTAACTCCAGCTGACACTCCTGGGAGCCCATGCACGTGGAGCTGTCATATAGCGAAGTAGCGGTGGGGAAGGAGGAGGCAGGATACCATTACGTTGCAACCGTATAAAGTGTAATGTTAAACCGCAAATATTACTGAGTTTTGAAGGTGCAAAATTGTTTACCTTGCTAATTATACATTTTTTTTAATCACGTCTTGAAGAGTGACATCTCACCTTTGATCTTGGTAATCGTGTCAAAGGATGCATGAGAAAGTTAGTTATCAAAGGAAGTACATTTATCCCTTTCGTGGTAACTGACCATTGTTATGCATGTTAAAAATACGGTAGAGCACATTACTATTAATATCAAAACTTCACGCTTGAGCTCCCACGAACAGGTCATACAACCCAAATGAAGCATCTTGCAACACCGGGAAGCCCAAACGCTGCTAAAGGAAATCCAGCAAAAAATCATTAACAGCTGACTTAAACGCCTGCAGGCGAATACGAACAAAAGCCGATGCCGGCAACAAATTCCAAACCTTAGCCGACCAGGGCACGAAGCACCGACAGAACTAATTAGTTCGACATCTGGCAGCTTCCAAAGTGAAAGAGTGAGCTCCGCACGCAGCACGAGTCTCTCTCCCAAAAACCTTGAGGCCAGGGAGAGAAGAATACAACCAATGCCTCTCATTATTGTACACCTTATAAAACATACATAGCTCGGCTACTCTATTCCTGTGGGACAGGTTCACTAGATCATTATCTGAGCACTGCCTGCTGGCTGAACTAACAAGTCGGTCCAACAGACGCAAGTGAGTGTCAGCAGCTGAAGCCCAGACCGGTGAGCAATACCCCAACACAGGCAGCAAAAACGAATAACATCTGCGGGCAACCTGATTATCACCAAACACGGAATTCGCCTTACGCAGGAACCCAATCTTAGTGGAAGCACATGACACCAACCTGGATTATACGCCGAGTTTTCATTCGAAGAGTAGTTTCTGTTGCGGTTCTTAGAGGTTCCTCGATCTGAGGACTTCATTTCACAGTAGTTAGAGGTCAACCCCTACGACGGGTACAAGTGTCCTAGATCGACTGATAACCATAGACTTGGTCTTACTGGCATTCAGCTTCATACTCCAGGCCGAGCACCATGCACTAATGCATGACAAATCCCTATTCAAAGACTGAGCGACAGCGTCACGCAGGCGAGGAGCAGGTATCACTGCCATCAAAGTGGAATCGTCGGCATAGTTGATCAACGTGTTTTCAAGCGAAGAGAACATGTCACTAGTGTAGAGAACGAACAACAGCGGGCCAAGCACACTGTCGTGATGGACGCCAGACACCACCCGACTGATTCGCTCAAAACGCCGTCAACAGACACACTCTGTGATCGCTCAGAAACAAAAAAAATCGCGAATGATTGACAAAACCCTACCACCCACACCAGAGGACTCCAGCTTGTATAATAGACCCCTGTGGTTAACTCTGTCAAACGCTGCGCTAAAATCCAACTGGACAAGGCGTGCCTCCGACCTACAATCCAGCGCAGACTGTAAATGGTGTGACACCAACAAGAGAGCGTCACAACAACTCAAGCCAATTCTGTACGCAAACTGACCAGCAGGCCGCAACCCCGTAACCTCAGCAAACCGACCAAGCTTACCAGCGATCAACGTCTCGAACGCCTTCGACAAAATGGGCGTCAGTGTGATGGGTCGACAGTTGGCCACATAGGGCGACACCGGACCCTTGGGAATAGGAGTAATATTCCCAGTTCGTCCTAACCGTATCAGGCGCCGGTAGATCACTGCAAGCTTGGGGGCAAGAACATCAGCCAGTTGCTTATAGAACAAAGAAAACGTGCCCACCGGATCCACACCTTCATACGGATCAAGGCCCTCAAGTAGCACCCTAATTGCACCTGATCTGAACGCCAAAGAAGTCAAGCGATGTTCAGGGTGGCATCCATGAGACAATGCGATAACATCTCTGCTCTGCTTCCCGTCAAGTGAGCCAGCAAAAGCTCCGCCCTTGCCAGGGGATCAGTAATTATACCCCAACCTGGACCAACAAGGGGCGGCAACGAAGGTTCAGCACCGAACACTGAACTCTTTAGCTCACTCCACCAACGAGATGGTCAATACTCAGCACTGACTCCCTGGAACGCTGCCTCTGACGACGCTGTGCCTCCTCATACACACCTAAGAAGTGTTTTTGTTGTAATCATGAATTCATCATTAGTTGTGATTGTTTGTATTTTTGCATAAATTTTTACTCCTTGTGACTGTGAAAGCAGATAATATATTGAATAACAAAATTTGTAAGCCAGCCAAAAACGACGTGAATATATTAAATTTATACATGTAAACTGTAGTACTTAGCATAAAAATGTTAACCTGGGCGGGGTGAACTTATGTTTTAATGATGTTAATGAACAGTAAAGATGGAAAATTCGTGGTTGAATGAATAAAATGTAACAAACATAAAGGTAGGTGAACTCCTGTGTTATTGATTTTAATGTAGCCAGCAAAGAGGTAGGTGAACTCATGTTTAAATGGTTTTCATGAAACCAAGAAAGAGACAGGTGGACTTTCTAATGATTTCAATGGAACCGGCAAAAAGGTAAGTGAACTCACGTTTTAAAGATTTAAGTGTAACCAGCTACGAGTGGGGTGAACTCATGTTTAACTAGAGCACTCTGAGAGCGCATACCTCCGCCAAGCCAGGCAACAATAGTAAAAAATTTGAAATTGGCTCTGAAACCATGATTTTCTTTGTATCAGCTCCTAAATCTAATCATTTGTGCCTTTTGATAGTAATAACAGCTTGTGCAATTTTCTTGAAGATTCGTTCATAACTTTATGAGTTATACTGCTAACAAACGTTATGACAAACATGAGTCAAACGAACACACGAACGAACCGATCTGCACCAAAATTTAATCATTTGTTTCTCCTAACATACCTAACAATCCCTGTAATTTTCGTCAAAATCCGTCCATAACGTTTTGAGTTATCTTGGTGCCAGACAGACAGACAAACCCGACGAAAATATAACGTCCTTGGCGGAGGTAATAATTTGGAAGTAACCAGTAAAAAAGTAGATGTCAGGACACCTCAGCCTGTGACGTAACGCAGATCCAAGGGATTCTAGGAGAAATGAACGTTTAGCAAATTTTCAGCCGTTTACTTTAAGATAGCGTGACTGATTGAAAATCCATATCACACTGTTCGTGCCTTGGGTAATTCTTTGTTTTGTACATTGCGTCATCTACACGTGTTGCAGCAATGACGATGTTTTTTTACGCAAATACAAGCCTCTGATCGAAAATCAAGGAATAAATAAATTCCGGTCACATCACTTCAGAAGTAGGTAGGTATGCACTTTGGTATTAGGCAGAGTAAGGGACAAGAATGAAGGGAACGTTCGAGGAACGATCCATAATAGCAGCTTCTTTGTAGCGAAAATAGAGAAAATATTAGAGAACCGGTGCACTTTAATTTGACAATAGCATTTTATGAATTGAAGCAGTTGAGAATACGAGGTACTTTAATGATGCGCACCTTTGCTGACATTATCTGATGGCCAGTGACAAAATCAAGTTCAAAAACTAACGAAGTAAACGTTTCATGATTCTCCAACTATTGTATCAGATATCTTTGTAAGGCTGAGACAGCTCTGTATCTCCCGTGATTTTTTTTAATTCCCGTGCAACACGCACGCCATCAAGATTCCAGCAAGTGCAGAACTAAACAGAGGCAGCACGCGGCTGTACAGTTCCTTCCTTGCCAGGATACTTGTAATTCTGTACCGGGTGGTCGCTTACATGTTAGTAATGTCAGCAGCCATTCCCAAGCTTATGAAATAATTGCAACTGTCCTGGAATGGAGAAGTACAGCATCCCCACTTTATGTAGCCACAGCTGCCACGCCAAAGAAACAGAGAATAATCGGACGTATCCCAGAACTGTCAATAATACAAACAAGTGTGACAGTTATTGGTAACAGTATAGATTTATTTATTATGTTCTTACAGCAGCGAGGTTCCGTCAAAGCAAAGCCAGAAAGTCAGCAGTAGGGATGTGTTCTGTCAAAGAGCAATAGTACTGGCGGCTAAGTTTCAAGCGGCTGTCCTGATATCAAACGAAATATCACTGCATGAACTTGTAAAACTTTTATTTTCGTATCACGAGAGTATACTGGCAGTCCTGCTCTACAACTATTAGTGAATTCACTCTTTATATAGGACCTGAATAATGACTCACTTTTCTTCAAAATAACACTATTTTTATCCATGACGAGTACTTGTAACATCCACAAATAGAGAGGTACAGCATAGCCTGCATAGGCACTATATTACTCACTACCTCCACGAAGAAGGGTTACGTGTTTATCGGAGTCTGAATGTTTGTGCGTTTGTCTGTCATCAAAAAACCTGAAAAAGTTATGGATAGATCTTTACTAAATTTCCAGAGATTGTTAAGTATGTTAAGATGATTACCTTTTGTTGATGATCTGTTCTACCATTAGTTCATTTTTACGTTTACCTGTTTTTTCTTGACATTCAGACCCAAACAGGTATAAACGGATCTTAATGAAATATGCAGGAATATTTGGTAATATTGCGGAAGTAACTGAGCAACTTTCTTTTAATACAATAATCTCTTAGTCTGTTTCTTTTTCTCTATATTTGTCTTTCTGTTTGTCAGCAATATAACCCAAAGTTACGAACGAATTTTTATGATTGTAAGCGCCGTTCATGCATGACAATACTATTTGCCGGAGTCTCTTTTTCTTGTAGGCAAGCAGCGTCAGTTAGGCTGAACTGTTCCCTTCGTTTCTCTACGCATTAGCATTCGATTCGCATGTCCCAGCGCAGGGTCAGAGAGTTGGTCTCCGGACCTGCGGCAGGTGTGCCCTTGCTGAACCCAATTGACCTTAGGCTGACACTCGTGACATTATATTTCTAATATAGTTTTGGTATTACCGATCCTTCTATGTTTATGACTTCGTCCATTATTAGTTTTTCATTACTTCTTATTAAATAAATTCTCTAGTGGATGGACTGTTTGATATTCATTAATATTTTAAAGCAAAGTTATTCGGGAGATGCGAAGCCCGTCAAATGTTTAGAGTTTTATTGTTCCCCCCGGTGTAGGGCACAGAATTGTTAAAAACGTTCAAAGGTACAACTTATCTGATTTTGCGATGATTGGAGAGTCCGTTTGTCTGTTTGGCTATAATACTATATTTAATTTAATATTTGTCAGAACATAACTCGAAAAAATAAGGACAGATCTTCAAGAAAATTACTGGAACTGATAAAAATGCCACAAGGCACCAGTCCAAAACTTGATTATGATAAAAGGAAATCCTGGTTTCAAAACTTAATTGGAGTTTTTGTTTACAGAGCGTTCCTTGGTGAGGTATGCGCTCTCAGAGTGCATCTAGTTATTAATATTATTATGTTCCTAGTTCAAGCGTCCCTACCCACAGCGAACACTGTGAAGTAGAGGGAGAGGAGGAGCCACACGACACGTGAAGTTTTTCCTCTTGCGATGAGTGCCTGCTGTTGATCTGTAGAGAGTCTCCGCAGAATTCACCCACGGTCGTAGACACACAGGGTCGACCAATCTCTCGACCTTCAATGAGCCATACCCCGTTTCCGCCCTTCGTCCCGAGCACCCAGCCCACGCTGTCGTCACTGCACAAGCCGGTCGTTGACGCATCCGCCAAAATCTGTCAACCAGATTTCACTCTGACGTCAACCACTTGCTTACAGATAATATCATGCCATCTGAAGAGTACCGTGCAGCTATCTCCTTCCTCCTTCGGTCTGCCGCGCGAGCTTCACTAGACAATCTCCCTGTAAGCAGGGTTTTGGGCACCGTTGCACCGGAGATCTCGCCTGAGGAGACCGCTCTTTCACGGGCGGCCCGCTCTACCCTATCGCAGCTACGTTCAGGCTTTTGCTCTGCCCTGATGTCTTACTGCCGGGCAAGCAGACTCAGACCCCTGCC
Organism: Parhyale hawaiensis; assembly: GCA_001587735.2. Taxonomy (NCBI): domain Eukaryota; kingdom Metazoa; phylum Arthropoda; class Malacostraca; order Amphipoda; family Hyalidae; genus Parhyale; species Parhyale hawaiensis. The sequence goes on from LQNS02278145.1 coordinate 7,064,917, forward strand.
CCGAATGCCACAATGGCCCTCACACTGTGAGCCACCTATTCGAATGTTCTGCCCATCCCACCCCGCTCCTTCCCACCTCTCTGTAGGACAATCCTTTATAGGACGGGCTTGGCTCCTGTCACCCAACAACGTGACTTGGGAATCAGTATTACAAACAAACTAGAGCACAGTCAGCAAGTTAACATGAGTGTGAAAATGGCAAGCAGAGTACTCGGATTCATCACCAGAAATTTTGAATACAAGTCCAAGGACATCATCATTCCCATGTAGAAGGCATTAGTGCGGCCTGGAATTTGCTGTTCAATTCTGGTCGCCACATCTGTGCAGATATCGATAACATGGAAGGAGTCCAACGCAGAGCAACGAAATTGATACCTCAGCTGCGAAACAAGCCGTATGAATGTCGCCTAAAGAAACTGGGTGTGATCTCTCTCAAGCAAAGACGACTCAGGGGGCAATTAATAGAAACATTTAAGCATTTGAATGGCTTCAATGACGTACCTACAACGGGACTCTTTGAAAGAGACCGCAATGATCGCTTGCGAAATAACGGTCAAAAACTCAAGCATAATAAAGCTCGAAGAACGACCTTAAGTCAGCAGTTGTTTCCGTATTTCATAGTTAGCATTTGGAATTGACTCCCTTCCGACGTTGTTAGTGCAGAATGAGTCAACGCCATTTAAAAATCGTCTTAACATACATTGGGAGAGACATCCCCCACAGCTAAGGATTCCTCCTCTAAGAGTCGCACACTCCTAACGGCCAAAGCCTCCGAGGTTTCCTTCATCCGTCTTCTTCTGTCTTCCGCTCCAACTACACTGTCTGACATCATTAACTCGGCATATCAGCGGCTATTGATCGGGTTTGCGTGCATTCACGATCGTCTCATTTCCTGAGATTCTTCTCCCTCCTCTTTTTTTCTTCTCTTTTCCCCAGTCTTTTATATCCTACGAACATAATGGCAATAGCACATAGAGGGCCGGGGCGTAAGTTTCGGTGTCTCTTTGAGAATGTGCCTGTTGGTTCGTCTACTGCCGCTTATCTACAGTAATCTAATCTAATTAGTGCCCTACAAAACTCCGGTGAAACGGAGTACGAGTTTTCATTTATTTTTGTCCACAAATCATCAAGTCTATGAATATTTCGTTGGGTAACTGGTTCTTGATATAATGTAATTCATTGTCTATTCTCTATTGCATCCTAGTATGGTTACTGGGCAGGCTAATCAAGCGTGCCACGAGATGACTCTCGGGGAATCTCTTGATAGCGGCCGTTGTGTGTATCGAAGTACTGCCCTGTATTAAAATGGAATCCACTTGCAAATTACCATATTATGTGAAAAAAATTGTTCGGCCAACATGTCCGCGTGTTTGGACGAAATAAATTGGCTGTTCAAAACAACCAGAGGCACTGGATCATGAATGCTGATGCCTCCCAAGCCATGACAGAATCTCCTCCACCTTGTAGCATTGCAGCAGTACACTTGGGATGAATTCTTCACCTTTCTGCGGACAATCAATCTGTATACAATCAGAGTCTAGTTTATTGAACTTGCTTGCGTCACTGATACTACTCTTCACCTGTAACACTTTTCCCGATCCCTTTACCTTCTGACGGACTGCAAAACGACATTTTCGATTCTCCTTCGATTTCGTGGGTTTGGGTCTTGCGACGCAACCTCTCAACCCATCTCGTTTCAACATATTCTTGATTGTGAACACAGACTACCTACCCACAGGGTCTCATATTTTTATATCTCAGAAGCAGTTTCAATCTTTTTTATTATCAATATATTTTTTTAGGACTTCTTTGCAGGGGTCGCCCTAGGATGGCTTGCTTTTGGGCTATCTCGAATACGGCCAGTTTTCAGATGCCTTTGCACAGTTAGTCGAACAGTTTCCTCAGCGCATTTTCAGCTTTCTGCCTATTTCTCGGTTGGATGATCCTGTATCGTGGAGTCGTATAAGTTTCTGGCGATCACTGAGAGGAAGTCGAGGCATTAGAGAAAATAAAATCTAATTATATCAAGAGTAAATACAATGGAGCGACTGTTAGCAACATCATAGATGCCTTATTGTCTGAAATGCTGAATAAGTTTTTGCATTAATATTTAATTCTAAATAGTAGAATTTCATGTTGCCTTGTGTATTTTAGTCGCGCCACGTTTTAAAGAAATATCCATTCATGTAACATCGAAGTTTATTGATTATTTACAAAACTTGGACATTAACAGTACCTTCGTTGAATCTATTACTATACAGTTTATAATGGACAGTAACTTAAATTTAGCTTAGAATGTTTTGAAAATATTCATAGCACAGATTTCTCTCTGGCATCACTGTATATGTCGCAGCCTCATCTTTATTTTTGTCTATATGTACATCGTTATGACCGACTTATTATTAAGACGAAAATAATAATTCCTAACACCTTGCATCTAGAGGGAAGCTATCTGCGCCGCAAGATAAAAGCTTTCGTTAGCCTCGCTCCTGCTCTCTTATCGGTCACGCAGCCATGGCCTTAAGCCAACCACTTCTGCTGTGATTGCCTCCGGAAAAGTTCGCAAAGATAATTTAAATAGGAATGTTCATACCGTGTACCTTCTTTCGTTAAAAAAGTGCATCTTTCGGGTCGAGAACTACAAATAACAATAAGAACTGGAGAAGCACTCTCAGAGTGCATACCTCCGCCGAGCAACGCAGTGGTAATGAAAAATTTAAATTGGTCCTCAGACAAGATTTCATTTCGATCATCACAAAAATTGGATCATTTGTCGCTTCTAACAAATTTTAGCATTTCTTGCATATTTCATGAAGCTTCATTGATAACTTTGGAGCTATGTCACTCATAAACATGAAACAAACATGGAAGCAAACAGACGAATGGACGAAGACATCATCACACAAATCTGGTCATTTACTCATCGCAGCATGGCTATTTTTTACTGCAAACTTCATGAAGATCCATTAATAACTTTTCGAGTTATGTGCCAAGAAAAGCTAGAAGGCAAGCAAACGGTTGAACGAATTTTCACTAAAAGTTAATCATTTGTTTCTCCTAATATACTCAACAATTCCTGTAAATTTCATGAACATCCATCCTTAACTTTTTTGTTTTATCTTGGTCACATACAGAAAGACAGACAAACAGGCAGACTGACACCGACAAAAACATAACCTTTTTGGCGGAGGTAATTAGAAGTGTTGGCAGAGTTTGAGAGCACAAATTAAAGTGTCCTGTGATCGAATCAGGCCGCAGGTGACATAACCTTGTGGGCAAAAATATTAGGACTCATCTAACGGCCTGCTTTGTAGACACTCCGTACGGTAGTTGGCGTACTTATTTAAATCCTATGGCATTTATTTATATCTGTAGTAGTGTATATTTATGTAAACTGACGGAGCATGAGGCGGAGCGAGTTAAATCTTGCGGTCGACAGTTAATATTATTATAATTACGCGCATTAGCCAGAGCACTCTGAGGGCGCATACCTCTGCCAAGTAAGGCAACGGTAACGAAAAAGTAAAATTGGCTCTGAAACCATGATTTCTTTTGTATCAACTCCAAAATCTAATCATTTGTGCCTTCTGATAGTATCAACAGTTTCTGCAATTTTTTTCAAGATCCTTTCATAACTGCTTGAGTTATGCTGCTTACAAACATTATGACAAACATAAGTCAAACATACAAACGAACCAACCGATCTGCACCAAGATGTAGTCACTTATATCTTTTAACATTACTAACAACTCCTGCAAATTTCATAAAGATCCATTCAATACTTTTTGATTTATTGCGTAACAAATATTATGACAAAAACACAACTCAAACATAGAAACGAACAAACCGATTTCCTTCAAAACTTTATCATTTTTCCTTTTCACATTATAAACAACTTCTGTAAATTTCATAAAGATCCATTCAAAACTTTTTGGGTTATTACGTAACAAACATTATGACAAACAGAACTAAAACATAGAAGAGAATCAACCGATCTGCACCAAGATTTAACCATTTTTGCCTCTTAAAATTTTTAACAACTCCTGTAAATTTCATAAAGATCCATTCAAAATGTTTTGAGTTATATCGTAACAAATATTATAACAAACACAACTAAAACATACAAGAAAAATCAGCCGATATGCACTAAAATATAATCATTTAATCATTTATGTCATAAAGGTGTACTCAAAACTTTTTGAATTATTGTGCTAACAGACATAAAATGAGACACAGCAACAAACATACGAACGAACAAACAGATCATCACAAAAAGTTGGTCATATACTCTTTATGATATACCTAACAACTCATGCAAATTTCAGGAGAATCCATCCATAACTTTTTGAGTTATGGCATTGAGAAAAAGAGGCAGACAAACGAACAAACGGATGGACGGATTTTCACCAAAAGTTAATCATCTGTTTGTTCCAACATACCTAACAATCCCTGAAAATTTCGTCAAAATCCTTCCATAACTTTTTGAGTTATCTTGGTGACAGACAAATCCGACGAAAACATAATCTCCTTGGTGGAGGTAAAAATTGAGCGTTGGTGGGAGAGTCACTTAACGAATAGTGGAACTGAATATCAAGCAGGATAAATTAGGGATAAAAACGTGATATTAATGATTACATAAATATTGCCAGAGTATTTCGCCTTACATGCCACTAAACCAAGATATGCTGCTGTGAATTCCATTCAGAAAATTCGACTCCGATACTTAAACGCGTTCAATAAAGAGAAAAATAATCATGGAAGCAGTGTCTCATCCGCTAATAATAAGAAATGCATAAATATTTCCCATCAAGAAAGAATATGTATACACATGCCAATTACTAACTTTTCGAATGTTTATGTTGAGGAGCTTAAGCAACAGTGTGCTGTACGTGCCTGTTAATATGGTGGACACGGTACCCAAATGAAATAATATAAATCACCTTTCTTTCTCTTTTCTCTCTTCGGTCAATATTGAGTTTAGGTCCGTCTTCAATTTTTCATATTTTAACATTTGATGTGGGTAAAAGAACACATTTTAAGACTTTTTCAGGAATAAAGTTTTCGTCGGAACTGCTTAGTTTTCGATATATTTGACTCTGAAGTTCCCATTGTTTATCTATGGGAGATAATAACTGGCGTTATTATAGGCTTGCTAGCTACCCCATAGGAACTTAACCGAACCTACCTAACGTAACCCATGTTAGGTTAGGTTTCGCTAGTGTAGGGTCGCCGGTTATTTTCTCCCATAGAAAAACAATGGGGACTTCATAGTCAAATATCTCGAACAGTAAGCATGTCCGACAAAAACGTTATTCATGAAAAACATCTTAAATGTGTTCTTTTACGTACCTATATCAAGTGTCAAAATATGGAAAATCGAAGACAGACCTAAACTAAATATTGGCTCTTTCTGCTTTCACTGAAGAACTCTTACATATTGCATACGGTACGTTTATGTTAAATGCATGTAGAACCCAGAACCCTGTTGCACATAGCGTTCACATGATCGACTTACCGGGTTAGGGCCAGCCTTGGCCAGCAACGTTTATGAACTCAAGAGCTTTAAAAATCAAGTCATTAAATGTCAAGACTAAGTTACGTTTTTTCATACTGTACCTATAGCCTATTTGTTACTGCAGTATATGATTTACCTAAATATATCGTGTAAATTTATTAAATGTCATTTTCATTGATTCAAACTGATTACAACACAAAGTATTATCTTCAAGCGGCTCTCGCTAGCATTCAGAAGAGATTACTCCCCAAACAAAACCTTGACGTCCCGCCTACAAAGCCATACATCTCCTCCATATAACGCAAGGGTCAGTCCTTAAATAAATTTTCTTTCATTACTCTAAACAAACTCGCTCTTTTCTGGGGAGACTGTGTAGTTTACACAAGCTGACTGGCAGGTCCCGAGCGAGGGCGAGTCGTGCGGATTATCCGTCTTGGTCCTCCCTGTGTTTGTGTCCAGCAGCGTGGAGCTCAGGAGCCAGTGATCAAAGGTCGAGGAGAGATTTTGTGCTTCAGAGACTGACTCAAAAGGGAACCTTTAGCGTTCTTTGGAAGCTGAACGCTCGTCTTTAATTGCAAATAAATAAGGGGGAGTAGCTATAAATGAAAGTGGTTGTGTTTTTTTGCAAATACAAATCTATTAACTTTCTTTTTAATAGCAGAAGTGGTGGAAAGGAAGGACGCTGGCCTTTCATTAAAAATAAATGAGGTTTTAGAAAATGAAAGCGTGCGTCTGTGGAGGATAACATTCGTGACTGTAATTTATAAAATAGAATTATTTAAAGGAATTCAACTCGTACTTCAATTGCATATATTAATAAACCGGGTTTGTATAAGAGACTTGTATTTTTAAGAGTATAACTTCCTCACTAATGTTACAGAAAATTAAAAGTAGTGAGAAGAAACGGAACGCTTGCCTTTTATAGCAACTATATAGAGGTAATCAAAATAAGAGCTTGTGATCTTTGAAAAATAAACAGTGTCCTTAACAGGTTCGTGAAACGATGTTAAGGCGACCTGGACAGTTTAATTTCCAAGGAAAGTCCGTTTTGAACGTTCGGTTGGCACTTTGAGTTCAATTTGAAGAGTTAAGAAGGTTAAGCTTAAGTCCCAGACAACCATTGAGTCAATGCTGTTCACGATCAGGGCGCTTGGGAATTCTAACTGCAATGTGCATCAGAATATCTAAAATGTGGACTGTAATGAAGGTCGTGGGAGCTGTGCGTCGTATATGTGTCTGACGATCGCCAGCTGAGGTATGCTTTCGCACAGATAGCACCACAGAAGTAACCTATGGTCACTTACCCAACAAACGGTTAAGGAAACAAAGTAACATCTTCCGTATTTCCGAAAATGCTGTACTAAAAACTAAGTTCTTTAGTGAATTGAGCTGAGCAAATGACTTCCTGCGAGTATTTTTAAATAGTTTTACTTTGAGGATCCACCTGTCGATACCTCCGACATCAGCGATACACTGAACTACGCGATGCACGCTCTGCAGCCCCTCAGTCAGTTATTAACGAACGTACACACTGGATGAACTCCAGCTGGGGGCACAGCTTACTAGGAAGCGTTAGAATGGTCGAGAAAATTAAGACTCTGAGCTCGACTTATGCGGACTTCAGACTGGAGCGTTGGCTTCGTTGCTTTGAAAGGCGCTGCAAAATATGTATGAAGCAACGCGATCGCGCCGAGCCTGACGAATACACCATGTTACAGAGCATGATTCAGTTTTTAGAAGTGTCAAGCATAATCGATTGAGATTCAACTTCTGAAGATCAATCAATATTTTGGCCGAACTAGCACCATGCCTTCAAGTCAAGCCCGTAAAATTTAATCGTACTCATGATCAAACTTCAGGCCTACCTGAACGGCCGCCCTCGAGAAAAATGCTAATAATAATTGTCTTTATTCAGTAATCGTGGAAACATTTTATGAAACTCATTGAAGCATTACATGGTACACAAGGAAATGTAGTTTATTTCCACTTTACAAACAAATAAAGATTTTCCAGAGGTCTTACTTTCTCGAGTTCATTATACGTTCCATTGATTGACCCCCGTACCCAAAAGTACCCATTTGTCCCACCTAACGGCCACGTAAGAGATGGTTTACTCGACGAATGTCATGTAGGTGTTGATGAGAGGGTGGCAGCAAAATCTGTTCAGAACACTTATGAGGCTGATGTAGTGAATGGAAAAGGTTGCTGGAGGTGCTTTTCTCGCTTCTAAAGTGGTGAGTGATGTAACTTTGAGAGAAAAGTAAAAAATATAAAAAACATGATTCCGCATTATTGAAGGCTTTTGTTTTAGAGAACCCTACAATTACCACTATGGATCTCAGAGAACACCAAAATGTAGCCCATTCCCCCGTGGTACGATAATTAAAACGTATTTTTTCCCCTATCTTTTTTTTTAATCGCACATTGCTTTCCCACCAACCTGATAGTATGCGCTGTCATTGCAGCTACGCATTCGATCGTGTCTAGCCAGGGCCATAACGGATGACTTTTATTAACGAGTTGTTGGAGTTATCAATCCTGTTTTTTTAGGCTCAAGGCGCATTCCCTGGTCCTGACTTTGAGACAATTAGTGTACTTCTGAGTATATATTAAACTGGTACTACTAGACCTTGGCACATTCATTAATCTGTGGAATACGTCGTTATGAGCAAAGCGCAAACACGCAATGTAGTATTTTAAGTTACGCCAAGTGAGTTGCGGTACTAGTGGGCAGCAGGAAGTCCTGAACCACTGCCAATTGACCTCTTCAGTACAATGTCTGATTTTCCGAATTAACGTGTTACGAGCACCAGGGAGCTTTCAAGTGTCTTTCCCTATGTTCTGGTTATTACGAAAATCATCAGTGATTGTATGACGCAGGGAAGAAAAGCTGTTGAGGGTAGAATGTTTATACCCGGGCAACCTACATCTGCTAGGCCTTATATACTGTAAATGCATACGGTTTTCCCTCTATTATTATACTAGTGGACCCCTGCGTGAAAAAATTCATGCAAAAATTGACATGTCTTGCCGTTTCCACATTTTTCCGCTCACGTTTATTAGCAGCTCTTATTTCCTTCTGTACTCTTTCTGCATCAAGTCTTTCTTGTCACTGTGTCGCATAGGCGCTTCATCTCTCTTCATTGCACGGTAGCACATCTTCATTCTTGAGACTGTGATAGTCTCGTTCTTTTTTCACGTTCCATATCCTCTTTCTTAATTAAAGGTGCGTCTTTCAAAGTAAAATCTTAAGTAAGAGCTGCAATAAACATGAATGGAACTCCAGTCGGCTTATTTATAGCATGCGCGTGCACCGTACCTATAATACCGTCTTCGATGCTTAAATACCTGCTTCATTGAAGTGCTGATTTTTTTTTTTTCCTCTGAAGCGAAATCTGCTCTCTCAGGGAGAGGCAGTAAGCTAGATGAAATTATTGTTTACTACCCGTGAAATAATTGTCTACTGCCCGTCGTGAATGCTCCGTTGATCATCTGCGTATTTATACGTTGCGACCCGAGAGAAAAATGTTATAGAATCGGACTCCAGAAGCTGCATAAATATTGTTCAGATTTCAAGAAGTGTTAGTGCTTTCAGATAAAGGGAAACGGATCCAACCAAGGCCATCTTCTGCAACATGGTCATCAATCTGTACAAAATCTGCATCCTGGCCTATTTTTCACCTATCTTTTTCCTTACGAACGGACTCGAAATAAATGAATAAAATAGGAAGTGTTTTATTACATTAGGATGATTCAACACAAAGCCCATTTGCGTCTCTCTCGCAAATTGCTAGCAACTTTTGTTGGCCGGTATGATAGGGAGCTGTAAGCAGAATGTCGTCAGCCTAACCAAGAGCATCTACTGCTTTATCGTTAATATGAAAGTCTACTTCTGCTGCATTCAGTTTGGTGTGGGTACAATCAATGAAGATATTGCACAGCATAGAGAAAGCAAGCCTCTTTGTCGTGTACCGTTAGTCATGCCAAACGCTGATGACATGTCTGCAGCCCCCTTTCCCATTTGTCCATCTCAATATAGCACTGCTGAATTTGGAATCAGTACCAAAATGTGTTATAACTTAGCTTCTATACTGGCTTTTCAGTTCATTTTTCCATAATGTTTTATTTTGCCTTTTCTTTGTCTGGTAGATACATATTTAATGCTTGAAAATAATATAAATATTACTTGGGCTGGAATAAAAAAAAAAATAGACGGCAATTACGGTTCTTACCGACAGAAGTTGAGGCGAGTTCGTTCCGTCTCGCCCAGTAACTACTATAATACGATTACTTTCGCCTCCTCAGTCTCTCTGAAAACACAAGCTCATAAGTTTGACTTAACTTCGTTCCGCCGCACCAATTCATGACACAAAACTCTTATCTTTTACTGTAGTGAAATAAAAGTGAAGAAAAGATCCAACTCTCTTGGAAACTAACCGCTCGTTTCTAATTGCAAATAAGGCGAAGTTGTAAAAATGAGACGTTCATTTTCTTCTAAGAAAGATAAACTCTCGCATTTAATTGCACTGAAAGAAATTCACGAAAAAACAGGATCCAGCCTTCTTGGGAATCAAATACTCGTCTTTAATTGCAAAATGTCAAGGTCGTAGAAGTAAAAAAAAAAAAAAAAACAGAGTGCTTGCAGGTATGAACTCAAGTCTTTATATATCCTAACTAGTGGACCCGTGCGTGAAGAATTCACGCAATAACATATACGTTTGCCAAATGACTCTAGGCCGGTGCAGAATCTCCTCTTCTCTTATTTGCTTCCTAATTTTCTTCTTTTCTTCATTGATCCTTTGTCGTGCTGTCATCCTTAGGTCTTCTATATAGACAGGCAGAAGTAACTTCTTGAGCAAAACACTTCAACAAACTTAAACAAAATAGCAGCTTATATACAATGTGTTGGCTCGGTAGCAAGGATACCGTTGATACCGTCTTCCCACCTCATATATCTGTTTCATTTGAGGTG
>LQNS02278145.1:7106343-7121408 GCA_001587735.2 Parhyale hawaiensis
TGCCCGATCGTTCCCTATGTTGCTGAGGTCGCTGGCATGAGCGGCGGCGTGTTTTATCGGCCTCCAAATCTGGCCAGGATCTCCCGCAGCAGCCCGCGCTGCAATTTCCGGCAGCCCCGGCGATAGAGGCCTGGCGGGACGGAACGGTCCGCTCTTAATTACAAAATGTTTGTTATCGTTTTTGCTGCGTTAAGGGAATGTTTGTAACCGTTGTTTGCTGACCAAAGTAAGTGTTTGTTATTGTGTTTTGCTGCATCAAGCGAATGTTTGTTATTTATTGTGTTTTAATTAACCCAAGCACGTTTGTAGGACCGTGTTTTTATTACCAAAAGCAAATGTTTGTGACTGCGTTTTGTATGTATTAAGTCAATGTGTGTTAACGTGTCTTGCTGCGTAAAGGGAACGATAGTTACCTCCGCCAGGTAGGTTATGTTTTCGTTGAGTTTGGCTGTTTGTCTGTCTTACTCAAAAATTTATCGACGGATTTTTAGGAAATTTACGCTGGTTGTTAGGTATGTCAGGAGGTGAAGACCGTTATCTATTCACCAATTTACAGGGATTGTTAGGTATTTTAGAAGGAACAGATGATTAACTGTTGGTGAAGATCCGTTCATCCGTTTGCTTGGCTGCCTTGTTGTTCTTAATTAATGTCATATCTAACTCAAAAAATTATGGACTGATTTTTATGAAAGTTACAAGAGTTGTTAGGTATATTACGAAGAGTAAATAACCATATTTTGGGCATGATCTGTTTGTTTGTCGCTGTTTTTATTTTTGTGAATGTTAGCACAATAACTAAAAAAATTATGAGTGGATCTTTCTGAAATCTACAGGAGTAGTTAGTAATAATAAAAGACATAAATGATTAAATTTTGGTGATAATCGGTTCGTCTGTTTGTGTGTAACTAATATTTCTCAGAATGCTTGTTAGTGGCATAACTCAAAAAGTCAAGAGCGATTCTTCAAGAAAATTGATGAAACTGTTAATATGGTTAGAAAGCACAAATGATTAGATTATGGTGTTCATAGAAAGAAAATCTTGGTTTCAGAACCAATTTGAAATTTTCGCTACCGTTGTCTTGCTTGGTGGAGGTATGCACTCTCAGAGTGCTCTACTTACCGTATTTTTCTGTCAAGTAAGTATCTGCTATCGTGTTTTGCTTTTTTGGCAAGTGTTTGCTAACGTGTCTTACTTCATAAAGTGAATGTTTGTATATCGTGTTTTGCTGTCCGAAGCAATTTTGCCTGAAGCGAAGGCTTGTTGCCGTTTTGGCTGCCTTAAATGAACTATTGTTTTCGTGTTTGCCGCCCTAAGCCTGTGTTTGCTATCGTCTTAGGCCGAGTGCGTCAGTACGCAATAAGTGGAGTGAAGAATTCTAGAGAGCATAGGCGATATAGTGGCAGAGAGGTCAGTAACTGTAGGGGAAATAAAAAGGAGAAATAAAACAAAGACGAAGTGGAAATTACTACACAGGTCAAAACGCTCTAGGTGAGCCTCAATCTGGTGTTACTCATCTCGCTGGCTTATTTCCTTATTGCCTGTGCCTAGTTTTATAATTTCTAAAATTAGTTATTACATAACGTGTCGTTTTTACGCACATAGATATGAGTAGGTAGAAATTACATGGTAAAATATATGATGGATCCGTGCACGTCTAAAATATGGAGCAGAAAAGACTATTTATTTGACATGGGAAAAAATTTATGTATTATTTACGACATTACGAGCCAAATAATTCATTTTTGTTTTGAAATACTGTTTGTATTTCATATAGCTGGACCTTGCTGCAGTGTATGATATTATATATTTAATGCCATTGAGCCATGCTGCTGTAGCGCAAGCATTTGACATCTATAGCCGCGCTATATGCTGTTGCAAGGCAAATCTGCATAGTACTGTCTTGATTTGCTGCCCATAGCGTTGCAGATTCTTAAATACGTCGTGCTCTATTGTCTCAGATAAACTATAAAATGTTAGAACTGACTTTTTTGCGAATTATTTACGATATATGTATCGAAAACGTGGCTGGACGTCTGTCGGGGTTCATCATATCAGGTTATTAATGACTGAGTACAGACATCAGGTTTTATTGTACTCAGTCATTAATAACCTGATATAATATATATACATATATATATAGGCTTCACTAACAAATTTTCGGCTGCCCCAAAAGCTAAAACCACAAATCAACTTCTGGGACGGCCAGATATCTTTATATCTTTGGGTCCCGCTGCCGTATAAGTGCACATCAGTGTTTGATATGCTTTTGCCATGGTACCCTAATGCAGACACCGACGCATTGACATCTTCTCGTCGTTATAATAGTTTACGATGAGGAAAATTGCGAAAACTTCAACAGAGCTTCTCTTATGCTCTTAATTACAAACAGTTGCATGCAAATATGCTGAAATTTAGTTCAAGATATGCAACTTTATATGTGTGGAAAAGAAAGGTAACACAGGTACGTGGCAGGCAAAACTTTTTTTTAAGAAGAAGAAGAAGAAGAAAACGGAAACAATAGCTTTTGCAATATAGTGATTGATGCACTCGGTGCTGCTCCACGGCCTCGACTCCGCTGCGCTCAATCTTTATCAGTAAGAAACAATGTAGCGACTGAGGGAACGGTCACGTTAATAACAGCAAATGTAAAATAGCAGTCACGTGTTAGTAACGCGAACATGCCTGTAGCAACCCGCAGACATCAGGAATTTCAAGAACATGGACCCAATATTATTCCTTCATATAAAAGAAAGTAAAATGGGGTAATTATAAAACTGTGATATATTAGTGTAGTCTACAATATAACAAAGACTTATCTGTACTCATCTGTTTGTTTATATGTCCATATTCTGGCACGCATTAAGAAAGCAGATAGGCGAAAATTAGGCCAGGTTGAAGACTGTGGCCATCCTGTGACGTTTCGTTCACAACTGATAAGTAGAAAATAGACCAGGTTGCAGATGATGGTAAAAGTATAGTAATATTATCTATGCATGCCATTCCTGTTGAATTCCATTTAATGAAAATACATTCAGCTTCTCATAGCACTCTCATGTATTGTCATTTCCACTCTTCTGAGTATTCCTTCATTCATACTTCAACTGCTCTGAGTTCACGCGCAAGCGGTGAACAGGCGGGCAAAGAACGCGAAGATTTCTCAGCAGAAAATATTTTTCTCCAACTTGGTTCTCCTTCAACAAAGCAGTTTTTAGCTTGAGCGACAACTCCGACTTTTATGATACGATCGAGTATCTCGGATACCGAACTCAATTTATACTAGAAGTGAGCTCGACTGCGGGCTGAAAAAGAATTGCTCTTCAACGTATTACAAAATTAGAAGATTGCATTATTCGGTAGAAATTAGGCCTAGAACGCTTGTCTCTTATGTTCTTTCAAGTTGACAGTTGCAGTTCTTAGTAAACGAAATGTAGTAACAAAATTATGGTCAATGTAGAAGTATCTCCACAAATTCTTTGCCGTCATCTTTGACGGTTGTGCACACTATTAGAGTTATATCAACAGTCCTCCGGCGAGCTGGAGCAGGCGCGCATATAGTGGTATCAAATCGGGTCCAACTGATTCAAATTTTCGTGTACTACACAGTCGTATTATACATGCATAACGATTCACTGAAATACATATACTATTTGTTTCACACACGCATTATATCTCTTCTCGTTTACTCAAGACAACTTTGAGGGCTACAGCAACCATCCCTCGATTCTATAGATCACTCGATGCCTCCCTCTCTTACACTTTACTCAAGACAACTCTGAGGGCTACAGCAACCATCCCTCGTTACGAAGGAAGGATCATCCAGTGGCAGCTCCTCGAGAGTTTGCTCTAAGGAAACGAGAGAAGTTGAGACGAGAGTTCTCAGATCTTGTGACACAATTATTGAACTGTTAAGATCAACATCGGCCTCACTCTCGGTGATGACGAGATGATCCGACTTCTGTGTCGGAGAAATTACACTCTGCTATAAAGCGGGGCAAGCATATCGGCATCAGTGAAACGGTATAACCGTGAAATCAGATAACCAAGAAAGTTCGTGCGGGTTTCATAGTGAATTGTGTAATATAATAACGCAAGAACTTTCTGAGTTACCTGATCATCAGCCAGTTTGTACCTTGGGATACTTTTCTAATAGGAAAACTCTAAGAGTATTACCCCACAATTATGTATATTGGTCTCTATTAAATCTGTTCAATATCATCGTATAATAATTCACTCACCGGCTGTTTAATCAAACAGAGAGATGAAATATATGTAAGTCTAAACTTCATAAATTCGTAGAGCTGTGTACTATGCAACAAATCTCCAGGAATTGTAACGTCTCAACTTCATGTATTTCTGAGAGAATGAATAATTCATGAAGGAATGCGAAGTTTATGCTAAGCTAATCATAGTACTAACTCGTGGGCACGACCAGAAAATAAAGGCATAATACTTGTACTGAAATTTATTTTGTTTTGATTTACGATTGTGGTACGGATTCTGCTATGCAATATGCATTGCACTTACTTGCAACCGATCTGATATTCACCAATTAAAAAGATGAGACATAGCAACCAATAATGTTGCTACAACTTTACTCTTCTTTTCTATCAGTTTAAAATTGGCTCTTGATGCTTCATGAAATTTACTTACACTGATTCTAAAATAAGAACATGTGACCTGTTTGGCAATAGCAAAATAAAAATTCCCGTGAACGCTTCAGTGTCTGACTGCTGATAACATGATGACGTACAAGAAACCCACAATAGACATACACAAAGATGAGATGCTATACAATACGGCAGAAAAACTATGAGCGTAGTAATAGAAAGTAATGGATAACTATGCAGGAAGGTGCGTCATACCTGGGCAGCAGCATCGCTATAGTATTGGCTGCACTTCGATTGGTTAAGAGTTAAATGGAAGAGATTATTGGGACGATTTGGGCTGTTGTGGTTTGAAATGAGTATGGCATTCATTATATTTCATTTGTATTAAGAAAAAGGTACGGTGTTTGAATTCCACTACTTCAACAAGTACAAGGTCTATCATTTTTTTTAACTTGTGTTGAATGGAGATGTGATCGTTAATTCTTTCAAAGGATGGAACTGCCATGTGATGGTCGTAGGCAAGTGGTTACACACGCTACTGGAGAATGTTGCTTGATCGGGCTCCCTGAATATTCTTCATAGTAAATCTTTATCATTTTTGTGTATGGATAACCCGAGACCGGCAGACACAGTTTTCATGAAATTTAGCGTCTACATGTTTAATAAAAGACCAACAGAAAAGTTTTACCAGTTATGAGAATTTCAGCAGACATAGGAGAAACATACAAGATAATTTGAAGACTTTGCATTTTTATTGTAGCTACTAGTATCTTGCGTTTTTTATTTAGGACAGATAAGAACTACAGCAGTGTTTCCCTATAGCCGTTACAAGGATATTTGTCAATTAAGAGTTAGAAATTTAGAGGATATTAAAAGTTAAATCTTCAGTTGGGTTTCGAGAGCGTTCGTCCCATAGCCATCTAGAGCACTCTGAGAGCGCATACCTCCGCTAAGCTAGGCAACGCTAATGAAAAAATTTAAATTTTTTTAACCTATAATTTCCTATAATTTATCGGCACTAAAATCTATTCATTTGTGCCTTTTGACAGTAAAAACAGCGTCTGTGATATCCGTCCACAACTTTTCGAGTTATGTTGCTGACAAACATTAGTGAAACATACCAACCATTCATCGCCAAAATTGATCATATATGTGTTTTAACATTTCTAACAATTCTTTCAATTTCCATAGAGATTTGTTCATAACTTTTTTAGTTATTTTGCTAGCAAACAATAAATCCAGTACACAGGCAAATAAACGAACGAACATACAGATAATCACAAAAAATTAGTGGTTTACTCTTCGTAATAAACCTAACAACTCATGTAAATTTCATAAAAATACAGCTACTGTACTAAGAAAAAAGAAGCGGACAAACAAATGGTAGAAGGGATCTTTACCAAAACTTAATCACCTGTTACTCTTAACACCCTTAACAATCCATATAAATTTCATAAGGATGCGTCCAAAACTTTTTGTGTTATCTTGGTAACAGACAAACAAATAAAGAGACAAACTCGATGAAAATATACCCAGCAAAAAATGGGGGGGGGGAGGAGGGCGCTCTAGAAGCTAAAATCGTAATTCATCTTCTGCGCGGCGCCACCAAACTTTGTTAAAGTTATACCTCCATGAAGGAGGTAATAATAGAAATAGCAGTGCCGCTGCCTTCTACGCTAAACAATTGGGTCGAAACGTAACTTTCGGTTGAAATACGTCGGTCGGGAGTTATTGGGTGGAGAAACATAGTGATCATTCGAATGGCTTAACACAGAGGTGGAGACGTACAGTTTGATAGCAAATGACAGATTTATGAGCCTTTTGCTTGAAACTGTACGGCTTTGCTGTAGCTGTTGACCGTAGATTATTAGTTAGCAGTTTAAAAAGGATGTTTTGTGAGCTTCAGCACTGGCTAGGGTAGGGAATTCGTTTGGCACTATAGGTGCACATTGTAAGGTAGCCAAGAAAAATCGTGCGCTCATTTTTGTAAATGATCTGTCAGAATAAAACAACTCTCTGCGTTACCTGCTACGCGTTCTGCTCTTGACTGCTGTTAGCTATTGCTTGCAAATATTTTGTAAGAAACCATGAAGAACTGAATTTTAGTTGAAGAGTTGTACTTGACATACGATTTTAGAAATAAATTATGTATGGGTGAACGTCAGGTCAATGTAATTTTACAGAGATGGACACCAGGCCGCAATACCAAAACGTTAAGGTACAACATGCAAAGGGTTGCAGCAAACTTTTGCAGCAAACTTTTGCAGCAAACTTTTGCAGACTTTTTGAAGACCTTGCAAAAAAAAGAACAAAATACTATCATATTTCTTATTGAAGTGAAACGTAACTATAGCAGGTGAACAAAGACGACCAATAATTTGATATAGTGCTCCCTGAACATCGTAATGTCGATAACAGTTTCAAGATTTGTGATTATATTATTTTCTTTAGAGATAATAACGTCGTTCATTGATACTACCAGCACTCAGCATGAATGGCAACAATTCTGTGAGAAGTGTTTGCCTTTGCACTTGCTATAGAAAGAAGGATGCAGTTTGATTTTACATATGTTGTTTAGGAAATGATTTTGTAATAAACATTTTGTTTTTCTCAGTATTT
The DNA here is from genome assembly GCA_001587735.2 of Parhyale hawaiensis. Lineage (NCBI taxonomy): Eukaryota > Metazoa > Arthropoda > Malacostraca > Amphipoda > Hyalidae > Parhyale > Parhyale hawaiensis. The sequence continues at coordinate 7,113,571 of LQNS02278145.1, forward strand.
TCATACATAGCTATATTTACAGCAGAACAGATTTTTCTTCAATAAACAATCCCTAAATTAGACTGGATTGAACAGTAGTAGCCCAACAACTAAGAACAATGATAATACTCTTTTTGTCATTGTTACTGGCTAATGGTATTGAGCGTCCCCAGAGTTTACCTAGGAAACAAAAGTTTCATCGGCGGAGGAAATTGTGTTCGCGACATCACCACTTAGCAATAGTTAGCCAGAGTGCGTATTAATGGATCCAGCATTTTGATGACAGGTAACGTGCTAAAAAATATATCAATTAGTTGATCTCGTGCACCTGTGTCTGTGACAAGGCTGGTTACCACGGTAACCATTACGTCAGTGACGTAAAAGCTGTGTCCGAATCCTGTGCTGAGCGGATCAATGTTCTTTCATTTCATAACTTTAACCCTTTTTGTACGAAGACTCTTCTCTTGCTATAAGGTACAAAGAGAAGGTCATAGAAGACACTGTCATTGTAGCCACTCGAGCTCACCAGCAGCTTAGTCCAGAGTGTAAACAAAATACCAGCGCTGACGTCAGACGTATTGTTAAGTATCTTGTTCAGATTTCCATAGCGAGAAACAGAGCGCTTGTTTTATCAATCAAAACTTTGATGCGGCATCTAGAGATGCCGTCAGTAGCTACCGAAAGGGTTAAGTAAAATCAATTTTCTGGTTAGGTTTTTTTTTCACAGAAAGACAGTTTAGTTACAAAATTATGCTCACACCTCCACCCTTCACGTATTCTTAGTTTGGTAGTTCACAAGAATTGTCATACCGCCCCTTTATCCCTTTTTCTCTTCGTTTACGATTACTTTGTCATTTCAGACTTGGTATATTTCAATAATCATTAGGCAACTAAGACCGTTCGCCTAGTTTCTATAGCGGACTGTTAAAGAAAAACGCAAGGACTTTTCGGGATGGGTAAGGAATAGAAACGGATGGGTTTCATCCAGAAGCTGCGGCGGCACTGGCAGCAGCAGCTAAAGCTTAGCTACGGCCGGGGGGGGGGGGGCGATTCTTTTCCTGAACCTTTCAGCAAGTACAGTCTCAAGGCAGCCAATGGCGTGGCAGGTCACGGGCCAGAGTGGGAGGGGCAAAGGGAGATAGTTTGTGATGGTGTTGCACGCAGAAGCGTACCTTGAAAAAACTATATAATTTCACAATTTACGTGCCGTGAGGTTCATTCTCATAATTAAGAGACATCAATTAAGGTGTGTGCTGTACTTGAACTTCGCTTAGATGTGAACAGCATGTGAAAATTGCTCGTGTGTTAGCAGTTTATATTGCGTCTCTCTGTATTTTATGTACATGTGTATTTTATGTATGAGTGATCCAATTCACTTATTAGCTAGGAATTGCGCGCAATGCTTTGTGACATTTACTCCCTGTAACATGTACATAGAATACACAGCGACTCAATATAAACTGCTAACACACGAGCAATTTCCACATACTACTCACAACTAAACGAAGTTCAAGTACATCATACACCTTAATTGATGCTTATTAATTGTGGGGATAAACGTCACGGCACGTAAATTGTAAAATTACATAATTTTTTCAAGGTACGCGTCTGAGTGCAACACAGACCATCGCCCTTCGCCCCTCCCACTCTGGCCTGTGACCTGCCACGCCATTGGCTGCCTTGAGACTGTACTTGCTGAGAGGCTCAGGAAAAAAAAAAAAAAATCGTGGCCGGTGTCGCAGGCATTAAACTCGCCATTCGCTATGTACGTTTATGTACGGGCATCGGTGTACGTGCGGGCGGCGTTCAAGCTCGTGTGCTGTGCCTGCTCGGTGTATCGTTGTATCGTAGATAAGGTTAGGTTAGGTAAGGTTAGGTTAGGTAAGGTTTAGTTAGGTAAGGTTATTTTACGTTACGTAAGGTTAGGTTAGGTTAGGCTAGGCTAGGTTAGGTTAGGTAGTGCTCATTGTAGTGCTTCTGGTGGTAGTTGCGCGGCAAGAAAGCTCACTTGAACGCACGCACTGTGATGAGCGTTCACAGAATCGCGAGTTTGATGCCAGTACAGGCCGGGGTGCCTCAGGTGACCGTATGAGGGCCATCACTGCTCCATGGTCAGTCTCTGCGTGCTTTGCTGAGCCTCATCGCCAATGCAGTGACATTGACGGTGCGTTCGAATCGGTCGTCAAAGTCAATCTAAGCCAAGCGTACTAGACTTCACGTGTCCAAAACTGCAATCCGGAACGTTGGATTCGCAACTTTCAATCGTGCGACAGGTGTTACCAGCAACCGCTGATGTTGAGCCGACTGCGATGTCCATTTTACAGAGCCAGATTGAGTTTTTAGAAGACTCTCAGATACTCAATTTTAATCAACAGGTCGAAGCCATGACACCTTTCTGTAGTTTCGGACAAGTCAAGCCTCTAGGGCTTAATTAAGCGTCCAATCGAATGTGTTTTAACTCAGAAGAATTTTATTGACGCCTCTCCCCCCCCCCCCAAAGAAAAGCTTTTCAGATTTTAGCTCCTGTGCCAGCTGCCAAGAATTCTCTCAAGTCTGATTGAGGAGAAGTTCCGCACTTTCGTTCCTTAATTACAGTGGCTGGGAGCCGCACAGTAACTGCTAATACTAGCGGACACATCGCAGCAACACTGCAAGGCACAAAAGCAACATTTTGTGTCACCATGACCGCAGCTCTGCAGAAGGACAGCAATCAACACTGCGACTGCTATGCCTCTCGAAAGTGCCGCACTCAACTCTGTATTTTTGTACATGGATATTATATATCTTGCTAAGTGTGAGTTTAGCTATAATCGTTTTTAATTATACTTTGTCCATTTTATCAAGGCATTTTGGGCGTAGTCAAATTCTCTTCAGCGTTGACAATTTTAGGGGTAATTCTGAGATTTCTCTACATGCAGTTAGTGGGCGGGGCTAAGAAATGGGCCGAACAAAATCTCAGAATTGCTCATAGAATTGGTAACGCAGTAGAGGAATTTCACCGCTCCCAAGCTGTCTCGATAAACTGGACAGAGTATAAATACGATAATAAGCATCATATCTTCCATTAGGTGTACTTTTCTCATTTACACGTAACGGCATGAAAAAAAAAATCTGCGGGCATTTCTCCCAATGATTCCGACACAGAAACGGGAACGGGCACTCCTAATGCCTGCTGCACACGAGAGTCGAAACATGAAAACGTTTCATGCTCTGGGAACAAAAGTTACTGTGGCTGTGACTACAACTTAACCCGTTGGAGTATCACTTTAAGATATACGACGTTACAAATTGACACTCGTTTCACATTAAGAGAGACATTTGAAACTGTGCAATTTCAACCTGCCTTAGTGAAATGACTGCATGCAGGAGCGGCTCAGATTCTTAGCAATTTTTCCACTTTGCATGTAGCACTGGGCAAGCCGAAGCCATACCAGCGGTAACATAATCGAACGAGTAAGGAGAAAATTTACCTTCCCGCGTTTCGACTCTCGTGCGCAACCGGCTTAAATCCGCCACCACCTCCAGCAGCAATGTATAGCCAACCATCAAATAAGCAAGCCTGTGCAAGTTTTGCTTCCGCTAACGTTCTATTGAATTTTTGTTGAAAGATTGTTCGTTTAGAACGCTTCCTAACCTCTTGATGTTAGGAGGTTAAGTGATTAGGTTAGGCTATTCAGGTCGTTAGCTGAACCAGTCCCTGCCTCACCTGACCTATTTCTCGTACCTAAGCTCTCGAGCTATTTAAGACATTAGCAGAACCTGACCTTGCCTTTCCTAACCTAACATCTGAGATAACACTTAAACCCTTCATTAGCCATATGAGAATGCAGTACGTACACCTAAATCCTTCGTAAAACTAATTACGCCTAAACCCTTCGTTAGCTATTTATATAAGTATATAATGTCTATGTGCAACCCTTCAACCGATGCGTTTCAGTATTTGCAGCCACAGTATACCCAGAAGTACTTTCGAGTTGGTTACAGCACCTGCGTTTTTCTGAGCTTCCCTGGCTGTAAGCTAAAAGAGCGGCTCCTTTTTTTTCAGCACTCCTTAACATTCTTGCTGCGTTTAACTTTAGCATTTTCATGCGACATAAGTTGCATCTAAAGTTAGTTGCCAAATATCTCTCAAGCGTCACAACTGCAAGTAATGTATTTTAATATGGTGATTGGTCCAAACTACAACCATCCGATGATGCTACCTGCATAGCTCGCACACTTGGGACAATAAATTCGTATGTAAATAATTAACTTAGGGAAAGACTGCGGGCTGCATTTGCTTTTGAAATTGAGCAAAGCTACATTATAACCTTATACGCAAGTAATTGTCCTCACCAAGAAAGTTTTACCGACCACAAAGTACTGCACTACTAATGCGCCGCGACGCTTCGGCAGTGAGGGCCGATGCATGTCCCAAGCCTGTGGGACAAAATCCAATTTGCAGTCAAAGCCTTGAGGCAATGAGCTGCCGAATTGAGAAGTCAGAATGCCGTGCGGCGAAGAAGAAAGAGCGGACGTTTATTGGTGGAATTGCCGTGCAATTGCCGGCTGTTCGTGCCATTAACTGATAAAAGTGAGGGTGAGTCGCCAGCAGCGGGCGACAAAATTGAAAGTCCATATAAATGCTTTACTGCCTCAACCGAACTTCGCTTTCCTTCTCTTTTTTTTTTGCATCTGTAATGCCTTACGTCTACAAGCACTCAGTAAAAGTGTTCAGATGACGTGCAGTTCATGCTCAGAGTTCTCTCTACTGGACACTCGTTTGTTTTAATGTGCCTCTGTAAACACGACTGTGTTCTACCAAAGGATTCAATGAAATGTTTCTAACGTCAGTTGGCTTAATAAGTGTTAACAATAAAGTTTTCGATATCTCTTCAGGTTTCGGGTGAATGAGAACTCAGAAAGCTATGTACTTTTCTGCCGTTTTAAACGGGTCCAATAATTAATACCTAATTGGAACATAGGTCCGTCGTGTAAGCTGGCCTTGAAATACGAGTACACAATGTGTTTACTACGACGTGCCGTTAGTTTGACGATAGTTATTAATTCAGTATCGGTTACAACGCTGTCAAGAAACGGGCTAAGCTTAACAAGTAATACTCAATGTTACTTAAGAAAGAAGCGTTGCGTCTTGGGCCACACTTCTTAGTTTCAATGCCTTTGCTATTGCCTTAAGATTGCCGCGTACATCAGGCATTGTGCTTATAGATTGCGATGTGCGGGCAATATATCGAAACCAGCGGTCACTCGAGCTCTCCAATTTTAATTATACCTTCGCTGTTTACATTTACAATGCGATTGATTTTGCTTCTATAGTACAGTTGATTACCTCATGTAGTGCTCGCAAAACGCATTCCCTTAACGCTATTTGGCTGGTATCGCGTCAGCAACGAAGTATAGAGTTGACGCCCAACTGTTAAAAATGTTTACAAACAGCTAACATAACCCCACTCTCAAACGCCAATTAGAAATCTGCATGCACTGGTTCGTGTTGCACATAGATGCTCACTGACACCAAGGGAATGTACGGCTGCAGTAGCGGCAAGATAGTCAGAGCTATTGCGTTCGGAGACAGACGGCTCATACACCAACTGCAACTCCATCCCCAGTCATCCCCATTTTTGAGTCAGGGTCAGTAACCCCACAATAGTGGCCAAGCCCAAGAATTGGCCACTCAGCAAGCCAAGCAGCGCAAGAGTTCCTCTGTGTGCAGAGCGGCACAATCACCGGCACTAACGCCTGTGAGTCCGACACTAATATTCCGCCACTGAATGATTCTCCTGATATAGTGACAACTGTATCACAGACAATCGTGGGACGTACTTCTGAAACCGAGAGGCTCAGTCAGTGAAGAGAGTCATTGGGAAAGGTATTATTGCTGAATTTTGGATCACCCATTATGCCGGTATGAACTGTTTTGTTGGTGGCATCCTTTGTAATCTGTTTTGTTTAATTAATTAATGAACAATGCAACGTATCTGAGGACGGGGTCTGTCAAGCGCTAAAAAGACTGAGAATAACATAGCATCCAGCGCAGACTATTTCCCAGCTGACGCCTATAAATATAGCACTCTAGACTTATAGCGCTCCTTGTAATTTCTCTCACCGGGTGCTTTACAGAGGACCTGATGAAGGTTACAATAACATAAATTAAAAAAAAAAACAAAGAAAAATGTGCAGCAGAACTGAGCAATTATTGTCCCATAGCAGTGGCTACGTCTCTTTCAAAAGTGGTTGAACTAGTGCTTGAGAGACTTGAGAAAATGTCACCGTACATAATGACTGCAGACAACCAATTTGGCGTTAAGGCCTAACATGGAAGGGCAATGGCTATATTTATATTCAAACTGGTCATAAATAATTTCAGTGACAGCGTATGTCCTATGTATTTGTGCTTTTTCGATGCTAGGGCTGCTTTTGACCGAGTTCACCATTATCCTGGTAAGAGGTTGGAGATTTCAGAATCCATGCAGCGTGATCTGGAGGCGATTGATTCCTGGTGTTCTAGGTGGGGGAAGAGATTAAATACAGGTAAGACTAAGACTTTGCTCGAGTCTAGTTCGCGTACATTGAGGCCTGCTTTTCCTGCACCTATGCTGGATGGTGTGTCACTTCCTTTGGCTAATTACCTGGTAATCTTGGGTATCAAGTTTGATCCTAAGTTGACGTTTGAGGCCCACATTCGTTCAGTTGCCTTTCGACCATCACAGAAAGTTAGTTTTATGCTACGTATTTGGAAGCTGTTTGGTTTGATAGAGTTGATAGGTAACTGCTTTAGTTGCTTGTCCTCCCTCTTTTGGAATACTGCTCTTACATCCGGGGTTCTGCTGCCAATTGTCATCTGAGTTTATTTGATGGAGTGGTCCGTCGATGTGCGTTTATGCTGGATCGTATGGAGCCTTGTGACCTGGCCCATCTTTGCAGAGTTGGTGGGGTTTTCTTTCTCTATAAAATATACAATTGCCAACGTCATCCGATGGCGGTTTTCTTCCAGAGCTATTTGCTCGAGAGCAGCTAACTCGGTATACTAGTGGCCTTCAATGAGTTTGTCTTGGAACCGATATGATGTCGTACCAGCCAGTGTTTTAGTTCTTTTGTCTCATCCTGTATAGATATTTGAAATAATCTTGGTGGCTTCGTCTTCGTTGGTACTGGTGTTTGCAGCCTTAAATACATTGCAAACATAGTGAATCTTTGATATTTTAATCTTCTTTATTTTTTTCTTCTCTTTCTGAACTGGTTGCGTGGAACTTGAAAACCTTAGGGAGTTTTCCTCCGTTCTCATGTCGCCAGTCTGGCGTACTTTAATAATAATGATAATAATACCGTCTATTAAGTGTATGCTTGAGAAACAACTACCTCCCATATTTGTTAAGACCCTAAAGTATTCATTTCAAACGCAGTAATGCTTTGTGAAATGGAGAGCGGCATTTAGTCATCGGAATTTAGCATGACTAAATGCATATGACAAGGAAACATACTCAACAATTTTCTTTGATATCTTCTGTGATAGTATCCACACCCAACTGGCAGTAGCTGGAGTGGGGTGTCATATGACTGGTAAGGCAGTAATTGGGCTCAATCATGCTAATGACATGGTCCTTGCGTCTTCCCATTCCACTGGGCTGCAAAAACTGCTCTTAATTTATGAGAACGAAGCCAGCAAACTGTGTATTGAATATAATACTGTTAAAACTGTCTGCATGCACATGCATTAAACCTAGGAGAAGTAAGCCGATCACCGATAAAAGCACTCCTCTCAATGGCGTCGATCTCACTTAAGTGGACAGCTTCTCATATCTGGGTCATAAAATCATCAATAACTTTCGTCATAACCAGGATATAGAGAAAAAAACGCA
>LQNS02278145.1:7209120-7227873 GCA_001587735.2 Parhyale hawaiensis
AACCAGAAAAATCGTTTTAAATTGCGAAATTCATCTCTAGCGTATAAATAAATTAAGATAATATATACTAATTTAGCAATTATCTATAGAAAATTGCAGTGCATGCTGGTGGAAACTTTCACAGCACTAGCGCCGAATTTGGTCCCTTTTGGCGACCTGATTTAACTTATTTTTCTTAATTGAAGTCTTATTTATATTTTACATTCAGTTCACGATGCTCTTCACGACCATACTTATTCCTTACCAACAAATATAAGCACCATTATAGCCAACTCTGTACGCGAGAGAAACCACAGTAACAGTTAGCCTATTGCTCGAACTTTCTGTACTTGGCGAAAACATTTTACGATATTTTGCAGCTCAAGTAGCTGGCCAGTCATGAGCGGGAGATTGAATGAAATAAAAAAAAAATACGGCGATAAGTTCAAGAAAACCCCATACGAAGGCCTAAGGTCACACACTTAAATGCTTCAATTCGTCGATGTGATGTAAATTTGCTACATGCGATCACAGCTAAGTTTAATTTTAGTCCTATTGAGTCTTCCCGTTGCATTCTTTGCTTCCTGGTGGCTACGAACATGAACTACAGGACAGATCGTGGCTACAAAACACGAGTAACAGGAGGGACCGTGGCTGCAGACATAAGCAACAGGAGGGACCGTGCCTGCAGACATGAGCAGCAGGAGGGACCATGGCTACAAAACACGAGTCACAGAAGAGACCGTGGCTACAAACATGAACTACAGGACAGATCGTGGCTACAAAACACGAGTAACAGGAGGGACCGTAGGGCTGTAGACATGAGCTACAGGCCAGACTGTCACTACAAAACACGAGCAACAGGATTGGGCAGCACATGATATTGGAAGCACCACAGGCAGCCATAATGTGCTACAGGAGTGCTAGCGGCCGGAATTATGGTGTAGCAGTGCGCAGTTCCTTGAATCATTTTTAAAATGGCAAGAAAGCCGCATACTTGACGTGCCACGAATACCTGGTGGGGTAAACTGCGGCACCGAGCGGTTGGTTTTGTAATGATGTTGAGAATAATGCTGCGTCATGATAGCGTTTGAACTCCGGCAAACCAACCTTGTGTAATTAACGCAGCTTGTATTATTACAGACTCAAGGGAAAGATGAAAATGGTACTTTTTCTGTTTACTTAACTCTATAAAATGAGGTTTGATTAGTTAAGTCACCTGTATTATTAATGTTGTGCTTTAATTTTTTCCAGCACTATGCAAGAAATTGCTTAGAATTTCAAACTTTTCTTCTTAGACATAAAGATTCAAGTCTATCCAAACATTACTAATTTCCTACCGTCAATCTTTTTTATTTACACTCTTCTCTGAGGTTCATCCTCAGCATGTTGCAACTGAACGTCATTTGTTTTGAAGTGCATGATTTTTTACCCATTTTGATTCCAGTGCAGTAGTGTACTGCGAAAGGAGTGTCATCCACTAAATCTATTATTTGCCGAATATATTATGTCAGTGCAGTGTCCTTCGGACGGGCGACCTCCAGGTACACCGATTGCCTTGATGTAAAATACTCACCAGGTACGATGTCGTACAAGCCAGTATTACCGCTCGTCGGTACCATCATGTTCAAATGTTTGGAATCATCTTTATGGCTTTGCCTTTGTTGATGCTGGCATTGACAACTTTAAACACATTGCCAACAGTGTGATTCTGTGATTTTTATTTCTCTCTCTTTCTTCTCTTGGTGGGCTGGTTACGTAAGGGCTGATAGCCTTATGGAATTTCCTTCGTTCACACGTCGCCAGTCTGGTGTATTTTTACCTCCGCCAAGGAGATTATGTTTTCGTCGGAATTGTCTGTCTGTCTGTTATTCTGTCTGTCACCAAGATAACTCGAAAAGTTATGGACGCATTTGGACGATATCTACTTGGGTTGTTAGGTATGTTAGGAGGAACAGATGATTAAATTTTGGTGAAGATCTGTCCATCCGTTCCATCCGTTTGTTTGTTTGTCTGACTGATTTTTGTTTGTGCCATAAGTTAAAAAGTAATGGACGGATTTTCATGAAATTTACATGAGCTAATGGGTTTAATAGAGCGAATACAGGATCAAATTTTTTTGACGATGTGTTCGTTCGTTTGTTTGTCACTGTGTTTGATTTTATGTTTGTTCACTCAATAACTTAAAAATTATGGATGAATCTTAATTAAATTTTCAGGACTTATTAGTAATGTCAAAAGGTATAATTGAACAAATTTTGATGATGCTCCGTTTGTGTGTTTGACTTATGTTGGTTAAAATGGTTGTTAGTGCAATAACCAAAAAGTTATGGATGGATCCTTGTGGAATATTCAGGAATTGTTAGTAATGTTTATAGATAATTGAATAAATTTTGGTGATGATCGGTTAATCCGTTTGTGTGTTTGACTTATGATTGTTAAATATTTGATAGCAGCATAATATTCAAACGCTAAGAACGGATCTCTAAGAAAATTGCAGACACTATTAATACTCTCAAACGGCACAAGTGATCTGATTTTGGTTTTGATACAAAGAAAATCACGGTTTCAGCGCCGATTTGAATTTTTCGTTACCGCTGTTTTCCTTAGCGGAGGTATGTACTCTCAGAGCGCTCTAGTTTAATTATAGAGGGACATGAAGACGGTCGTCTGTTGTCCTGATGCGATCTCAAGAAAGATGAAATCCACCTTTCTCGCTTGAAGAAACCAACTAGTCGGCAGCGCTGTATGAAAGCTTTACTATTGCGGCTCCGTTATTAAAGACAGCTTCAGCCTCAGCTGGCTAGTTGTTTAATAAAACATTATTTCAGAGACGCCCAAAACTTCACAGTTCTGAAATAATTTATGTGAGAACAGAATTAGATGCATACGGCCATAGTTCCAAGGATACCAAATCTGCATTTTCCATACCATGTACCTGGTATATGCCAGCAGCTTGGGTCATGTGAGACCTTAAAAATACGTAGGAGAAACTGCTCGACTTGCAGCTGCAGGTCGTAAAACAAATTAGCAACTTGACTATGTAGTACAGTGCGCTAAATCTTTACTCTTCACATTCTAGCTCCAAACTAGAGGAAACTTGGACGATAGTAGCTAAAAAATGATAGAGTAAGGGGCAGCACGTTCTATTAAAAGAGGTGTGGTCGAGCTAATTACAAGGCTTCCTCTTCACCGATCCCTCCCTAACCTAATAGACTGATAAAAAAAACGTGCTAAAGCACCATTGTCGGTGTGTTTTTCCCCCAGGCGGGTGAAAGAGCCCTAATCAATGGCAATCTGCAGGTCCATGAGGAGGGCGGGGTGCAGGCAGGGGTGCAGGGGGCAGGAATTAGCAGGCACATGGGACAGATTCCTGAGTGCCCCACCTCTGTGTTTGTTCGCCCGCTGCTCTGCCAAGAACTCCTGCCTACCAAACTTGCTCGTCCTAACATTGCAAAGCCGTGCGACCTTTGGACGGGCTGAACTTGGCCCAGCTCTACGTCAATGTCGGTTCAGCAGACGTCGTTATAATAATGATAATCGATATTAACATTCTGCTTGTGGTTTCACCCATCCATCCAAGCGAACAGCCATTCCATCGTCCGTCAGTACAAGAGTGGGAAGCAGCTACATCAATGCCTGTAGATTTTTTGCTTCTTGAAAGTTTTAATCGATTCGAAGTGAAAACACAAGAGAAATGTTCTCGGTGACATGAAGCATTCTGTCAAATAAAACCTAAAGTAAAATTGTCAAGAACAATGTGTCTCTTAAACAGCCACTACTCATTAGTGGCCACTACTCATGCCCATACTCTTTTCTATCACGATCAATGACATGGCATACGGACGAAACTACAGTAGGCAGTCTGCTGCTCTGCACTCGGTGGAAGACATGAACACTATGTAACTAGACTGTACGCGTATCTTTCGATGACCGGCAAAGAATAACGTGACTTTTGATGTATCAAAGTTCAAGATACTTAGTACGCTAAGTAGAACGAGCTCTAGTTTTAAGGGATCCTGATGTGAGAATTGAAGATGTTGCTACTTTTGAGGACCATGTATTCAGAGTTACTGACGTGGGAAAGATATGGAAAGGACTGATGCTAAAAACTTTCTCGTCGCGTGAAGCTAAAGTGATGCTCACGCTATAAGGAAACCAGTAACACTGCTCCGGAGAGAATACTGTCCTGTACTCTCCTTACCGAATACAAGAAGAAAAAACCTTGAGCACCTCGAAACTAATTAAGATCAGTCGCTGCTATAATTCTAGATATTCAAGAACATGATTATCTCAGACGAATTGCTCGTCTCGACTTGATTCAGTACAAAGGAGACTAGAACATTTCATTATCATACATATTTGGAAAATTTTGGACAGTATCAACGTAATTGTGAATAAACGGATTGCTGCCAGACACTCATAAACATTGGAAGGACTTGCAAAATGCGCATTCAGAGCAGTGATGGTGGCAATAAAATATTGCATCTGCTTTACAGTGCGTGGAGCACGGCTCACTGACGACTGGCGAGAATGTCACTTGTATGAATGTCACTGCATTTAAAAGTGTTGGACTCGTTTCAAGAAATAAAAATACCAGATGAACGAGCGATAAGCTGTTACGTGCACTGCAGGGATAATTCGTTGCCGGTTCTCCCATTAGTTTTAAAGCGAGACCCTCGAGGAGAGAATCAGTATCTTCCGTGGCACTGCATACAAAGGGTGATGCAAATAACATCTCCTGCAAATCCTTAATACCTGTTTCTTCTACTTCCAGTAAATTTACATTCTCCGGGTATCCCTGCAACTAACTTCCGATGATTTTGCGAGTCATATTATATTCTCTGACCCTAATTCTCCCTTGGTAAACTTGTATACATCTATATTATAAATCTGCTTGAGGCTCCATCCGGCCATCCGTCCATACGTGTGTCTGCACGTACGTTACGCTTTTCAATGTAAGATAGGGGGATATTCAACTTGTAAGAAGCTAGGATTTTTGATGGAACGAAGTTCAACCATAGCTGTCTTCTTTTGCGCTTCTTGAAAAAATTTCAGTCACTTTCACAGCAAAGACATGAAGACCATTTCACTCGAATCTAATCTACCTTTTATCATTTCGTTCACAACTCATTATGTTCGCTTTGCTTGTGGCTCTCGACACTTTTGTTAGGGCCATCCAGATATGTAGTTATGATACACTCAAGGAGAATAGGAGAAAGGTCAAATTCAAATTTTAGCTGCTGCTGCTACATGTGGTCGCCTCTCCGAGATTACTGAAGATATAATATCTATCTATATTATACTTAAAGTCTGTGAACCGATCTTATTTGTGTCTTGTTTATTTGTGTCTTGTTTGACCCATCTTCTTCACTATTACAGGAGAAGAAATTCGTGGTATGGGGGGGGGGGGGGTCAGTCGCATTCTTTCCATGGATTATCTCTTTAATTCGATTGTATCTGTGATGCGGAAGTTAAACTGAGTTGGGCCTCAANTACAGGAGAAGAAATTCGTGGTATGGGGGGGGGGGGGTGTCAGTCGCATTCTTTCCATGGATTATCTCTTTAATTCGATTGTATCTGTGATGCGGAAGTTAAACTGAGTTGGGCCTCAAGAACGGGCATCATCAATTCATCGGTTCCACGGGCCATACAAGTGAAATACGCAACATATAATAATTTGACTTTGCTTACAACCTGGGTGTTGAATATTCGTTAGAGAAGCAAAGAATCTGATGACAATGAACCACACGGGCCTCTCCTTGACGGGCAGGAGAGGACGGCCGAATAGCGGGTGGTCTATGCCTAGCTAAATAACATCTGCTTTTTTTACGAAAGCAAAGACTATCATGATGACGACCCAACGGGTCACGGGTCGTCTAGTATATTATAATTCTGCTTGAGGCTCCATCCATCCATCCGTACGTCCCTGCGTCTGTCGGTTACACTTTCACAATTAGATAAGGGAAAATTACGGTAGGTATATTGGACACCACCTCGACAGAGAAGAGAACAAAGTTGCACTATTTCAAGCTGGAATTGCTCTCGGGTGCTTTCCTTGTGTGAAATTTTCACTGGTTTCAGCTAGTATACAATGTATGTTTCCACTCATCATTCACTTACGCTTTTGTACATAATGAAAATATTATATGTGCTTTTTCTACAAATACAAGGTGTAACGTGAAGGTTTGCGCTCGCAGGGCGCATTCAATATACAGTAGTTAAAACATCAATTCACATATACAAGGTGACTTTACAGTAAATTATTATTAACCATTCACACAAAGGAATGCTAAATACAGTTATTGTGGTCTAACTTACCTTGTCAGAACAGCGGGAGCAGCACACGCGCACAACACGAAGTTTCCTGCATGAGTGGGTGGCGGCGACTGGTGGTTGCCACAAGTGGCTAGTGTGCGTGCTGCCGGCCACAAAACGCCGCCTCAAAACGCGGTGTCTGTGGCAGGGACGAGCGTCAGCTCGATACAGTCCCGAGCCGCAGACGCCAGTATGATCGGCAAAGCTTGAATGCAATGGGAACCTACGGGAGAAATATCTCCGCCTCTGTGCGCCGCCACTTGTGGCTCTACAAGGTGGCCAGTGTGCTCGGGGCCTAAACCAAGCAGCAGCAGTAGCAACAAGAATCGCCAATGGAAAATTGAGGTCGAACGTGCTACGTATTAATCTTACAGGGCGTTTGAAAAAAAAAACGAAGCAGTAATTGGTTACCGTAAAATTTCCAGATATCCGGGAACGTTGATTTAAAAATGTAAGACAGAGAGGTGTAAAATAAATGAAAACCTCAAAAACTGATGAAAGGCAAAATTGAAATTATCAATAAAATTAAAAAATGGAGATCAAAAAGGAGTGAAGCTATTAATGAAAAAAAGTGTGAAAGTACCAGTAGTGTGATGCAATAACAAGTACCTTGTACTTGCTACCACCATGCGGCATCTATGCAGTATTTAAAAGAGTTTACCACAATACAAACGTAACTCCTTCAATGGTTAGTTAGTCTGCTCAACAAGTGGTATGTTGGTGAGTACCGTATGGTGATATACAATGGCACTGAAGAGCTATTTCCTATTGGAGAGATAAAAAGTTCTTTTGTATACTGTGGTGTTCCAAAGTCGAGAAATAATTGCATACTTCATGTATTAGCAAGGTAGAAAATTAATTTTCAGCTTCAACATCCACACCCTGGGAAAATAGAAACACCGTGTGAGGAATATGTTAGAGCTTCTGGTGTATTTTGTAGCTCAATTATTGTTTAAAAAACAAAAGGAAATTATTTCACTACAGTGTAGGTTTTTGGCTTCATATCTATGAACATGGGCTCCTTTGTGTTATCCTCTTCAAACCCACACATTTGATTACCTCCGTCAATGAGGTAATGTTTTTGTCGAGTTTATCTGTCTATTTGTCTGTCTAATTGTTTGTCTATCATCAAGATAACTCAAAGAGTTTTGGGCGGATCTATACGAAATTTACAGGGTTTGTTAAACAGGACAGGAGAAACAGATAAATAACTTTTGGTGAAGATATGTTTAACCGTTTGTTTGTTTGTTTGTTTGTTTGTTTGTTTGTTTGTTTTTAGCCCAGTTTTTCATAGGACCAAGACTCAAAACTTTATGGACGGATTTTTATAAAATTTACATAAGTTGTTAGGTTTATTACGAAGAGTAAATAACCAAGTGTTGTGGTGATCTGCTTGCTCGTTTTTTTTTTTTTTTTTGTCTCTCTGTTGAATTTTTTTAATATGTTAGCCATATAACTCAAAAAGCTATGAACGGACCGTCTTGAAATCGATGGAAGCTGTTAAGAATATTGAAAGCCACCAATGACCGAACTTAGTCATCATTTGAGCTATGATTGCGGTACAAGTTGCAACTGGCTGGGTCACCGATGTAGCACCGGTAGCCCAGAATTAAGTGTTGATTGCGACATACCTCTGTAGTACGGCCCATTGTGTGGTCTCTGTTTCGTACCAGAGCAGCTCAGCCATTAACTTATGTTTCGTTGAGAGCGACAACATGTCTTTGTTGCAACGTACGTGATTACTGTGTACGTTACAGCATTTTATAGCCAATTTCTACCGCCCTTCATATATTTTGAGGTTTTGCGGCCAGTGATTTCGACCCATTGGTCGTGAGGTTGTATGGTTAGCGGTCCCTTCAGTTTTTAGAATAAATGATATAATTTAGTTTTACAGATGAGCAGCACTGTTTTTTATATATTATCAGCTCCGCCAAGGAGGTTCTGTTTTGTCGAGTTTGTCTCTGTGTATGTTTGTCTATCACCACAATAACTCAAAAAATTATGGATGGATTTTACGAAATTTACAGAGATTGTTAAGTGCGTTAGGAGGAACGAATCATTAACTTTTGGTACAGATCCGTCATACCGTTTGTTTTATTTTTTTTTTCTGTCTCTTTTTTAAAGATATCGTAACTCGGAAAGTTATGGACCGATCTTTGTAAAATTATGACCAAATTTTTTTGTTAATCTGTAGGTCCGTTTGTTTGTCTCTATGTTTATTTTATGTTTGTCAGTAACATAACTAAAAAAAATCTACGAACGGATCTTCATGAAATTTGTAGGAGTTATTATAAATGTTAAAAGATGGAAATGAGGAAATTTTGGTAAAGATTGGTTAGTCCGAGTGCGTGTTTGGCTGATGCTAACCATAATGTTGGTCTAAACATACACTCAATAGGTTACTGACGGTTCTTCAAGGAAATTGTAGTAGCTCAAGAGGCATAAATGATCAAATTTTTATCCTGTTGAAACAATGCTGGTTTCAGGACCATATTGAATTTTTTGTTAACATTGCTTTTCTTTGCGGAAGGATGCGCTCTCAGAGTACTCTAGTTAATATCATTAATATTCTCAATATTATAAAAAGAGGTCGGTGAGGTGGTAAAACCCCATAAATAAAAGGCAGCTATAATAGGGTGGTATCCAGCTCTGATCCAGTAGGAATCATGTCATGTATGCAGTGTGAGCGCTACAGTGCGCAGCGTAACTTTCCTGACACAATACTGGCATATTATGGTGTTCAAAATGGAGAAACAATAAAAACTAGAGCACTCGGAGAGCGCATACCTCCGCCAAGCGAAGCAACGCTAGCAAAAAATTCAAACTTGCTCTGAAACCATAATTTTCTTTGCATGCATTCCAAAATCTAATCATTTGTGCCCTTTGATAGTAGTAACAGTTTGTGCAATTTCTTGAAGATCCGTTCATAACTTTTTGGGTTATACTGCTAACAAATGTTATGACAAACATGAGTCAAACATACAAACAAACTGATCTGCACCAAAATTTGGTAATTTATGTCTTTCAACTTACTAACAACCCCTATAAATTTCATAAATATTCATTCATTATTTTTTGAGTTATTGTGCTAACAAGCATAAAATTAAAAACAGTAACAAACAAACGATCGAACAATCGGCTCATTACCAAAATTTGATCATCTACTTTTTCTTATATCACTAACAACTCATGTTTATTTCATAAAAATCTATCCATAACTTTTTGAGCAATAGTAGTGAGAAAAATGAGGCAGACAAACAAACAAACAGATGAGCATATCTTCACCAAAAGTTAATCATCTGTTTTTCCTAATATACCTAACAATCCCTGAAAATGTCGTCCAATTCGATTCATAACTTTTTGAGTTATCTTGGTGACAGACAGACAAACACGACGAAAACATAACCTCGTTGGAGGAGGTAATGAATGGTATAATGTAAATTTGTAGAAAAATTGATTGTGGAAGGACACAACCACTGCAGCTACAACTTCGAATGTAAACGTACTTATAGGATATTATTGTTGGAAATATTACTGAATATTCTGGCAAGAAGCTCATTGGCCCTCAACTGAAGTCTTGGCCACCCCAGAAGCGGATTCACAAACTGCATTATAGGGCAGCCAAGATTCTGTTAGGGGAGTCAGCAGACCGACAAGACATTAATGGGCTCGGTGATAGTATCGGCAGCCTGACCGTGGCATTCTCCGAGCTATTTGTACCAATCAAAGGTCAAACGACGTCAGATTTGCATCTTGATATCCTGTACTCGGCGATGATATCCATAACAAGACTGGCATAATGTGACGAGGCTCTTGAGGGCTGCGGGATGACGGGGCAGACGCCCACACGGCCAACGAGCCAACAACACTCACGTTCGCTAAGCAATGTGACATCGTCGAGCATCTTTCCCGACATATTCAATTGCGGGACCCCTCCATTGCACAGGTGCATTGAGAAGTTTTCAAAAGAAGACCAAGAAAGAAAGTTGTACTTTTCTCCACAGCTGCCGAAATGGAAGCAGTGCCGGGATAAATGCCGGTGGAAGAAACATTCGGAATCTATCCGTGATTTCTGGCAGTTCAGTTATTTTGGAGGTAAATGGAGTCTCTTCTCCTTAATAATATTTCAATATCTATCCTGCAGTGATGGTGCGCTGCATAGTCTCTGAGAGACATGTATATACCTTGATGATACTTCGAACGAGGTCTAAGTGGTGTTATGCACGCCACCCGTCTTGCGCAGAGGTAATGCTGCAGTTCGTGACCAGCGGGATGGCTAATAGCGAGTTATCCCCACAGTTCACGTAGCCGCTTACAACAGGTTTATCTGGCACTTTCAGTAAGTATGCGTCCAGTGAGTTTTTAAATTTGGCAGTTTCTGTACCGGTGACATTTCAGATATGACGTAGCATTTTGTTGAATAATCTCGCTCCCAAACCGTGAAGCTATTAGAATACTTGTGGCCATTGCGTCACCACCAGTTTTGATCGGAATTCGCACGTCACAAGTGCGACCAATACGGTCTGAGTGTCTGAGCTGGATTCGTCCTTTGACTTTGACAATAATTTTTTCTAGAATTTTCCATACATATATGATCGTAAAGCGTTCGAATCTCCTTTGAATGGAGTACATTTGAAGTTGATCAAGTCTTTCGTGGTAGTTTAAATCTTGCATGCCCCGCATTTTGGCAGTAAACGATTGCTGGATAGCCTCAAGGCCCTCTAAGTCTTTCCGTTTGCTCGGCACCCAAAGGGGTGAATAGTATTCAATCCTCGGTAGTATAAGTTGTTTCCATAAGGTGAGCATTGTGTCTGCCTCTCGTGAAGAGAAAGTTCGAAGCACCCATCCGCTCTACTTCTTGCCCATAGTAACAACTCGAGCCTCGTGATCTTCAAATGTGGCATTATCTTGCATTATCACCCCAAGATCTCTTAAAATTTGCTTTCTCTCGATTTTGCTCCCATCTCTCGTCTTGTAGAACACAGATTTAGTAAGGGAGAGATTTAATAATAAGATGATAACTAGTATAGACATAAGTTTTACACGGGCTTGTAGAAACAGCGATCTACGCCAATTCGTGGACAGGATTGAGTCTGTAGTGACTGTCAGAGAGTGAGTGTGGGGTACGACGACGTACGAGCGGAGACATCGATCTCTGCGACGGTAAATTTATGTTAACTTTTAAAGAGGAACATCTAAACAGGAGTCTGATTCAATTTAAAGGGAAAGTATAAACTTATCGCCACAGAAATTTCTCTTTGTGTACGTGATAATAATGACACTGGACCTACTGTAAATGCTCTCAGCTATAAGAAGGCTACAGGTTCTGGAATATGAAGCAGAGTTTGGCCCGCGGGGTCAGTTTGGTCATAATCATGATCGGCGGATATGCGCACGATCAGGCGACTACGGAGAAGCTGGGATAGTTGTGGTAGCGCGCACAATGAAAGAAAAGCATTTCATTAATTAGACGGGAATCCATGAAAGTGGAAATTCCAAACGCGTTTCATTAAACTACGATTTTTTCGTAAACAATGTAAAGAGACTTTCCTTTTCTTACGCTGAATTTAAACAATTCTGATAATAAGAGATTGTCTGGTTTGCAGAATCGCCGTTAAGGAGAAACATCCGCAGAATTACGTGAAAAAATAATACCAGCAAAATACCAGACAGTACAACAGAATTTGGGGATGTTCTTCACTGTGTGCGCGTAGACGAATACGCGAGTGGGAACTGAGCATACTGCAGAAGAAGGCTTGGCTTGATGCTTCGAGTGAAGAAAAAAACCATGATAGGCCATAATAAAAATGAGTGCTCGACTCGTTAAGAAGATAAGCGAACTTCAGGGCACCTGCGGCGATGTTCGTGGCAGTTTTACCAGGGAAGTAAAGTGAAAAAATAAGGCGGCTATACCTGGGCAGGACCTGCTTCTGGCAGTGTGTTGGAGGAACGGAAGAACTAGTACAATATCAGTGCATTAGCACATCGAGGGGAAACTAACTAATGCGGGATTATTTATTTGAAAATATGTTTATGAACAAAACTTAGAATTGAACCGTATATGTAAGATTAGAATATTTACAAAACTCTCCTCTTCTCTCTGTCTTTTTTTTTTAGCACAGATGACGTTGCCTGGACGGAATAGAAAGAAGTATGATATAAGTGACGTGATATCTGTGCATGCATCCCTGCTGTGTTATAGGGTTCGATCATGTTGTGAAATGTTGTCAAGTTACACTAAAACATTTATCAATGTTTCTACGTTTTCCAAACTCAAACTAACGCGAGCATAACACTTTAAACACCGAGAGTTGTTCGGAAATAGTTGACTGAACCGACACACCGCTTCGTTGTGCCTACTTTGTACTGTGCTCTATCACAATTATCCGTTAACGGGTATAGACCGTCCCCTTTTTGCAGTAAATATCAACTATTGGACACTAAAACACCTTAGAAATCTAACAATACCAACACTGAACGTTACGTGAGTGCTGGAAGTCGTTGCAGCAGCAGTAGTTGTTGTGGCGCTTCACTAGTTGCCCTCTAGTATTATTGAGACATATTTTTCACCAAGTCTAGTGCTCTACATGGCGTATATTCTTCAGCTCTGAAATACTGCGTCCAGCATCGTTGGAATCCAGTAGTGATAAGTGGCAGCAATATTTATGACCTGGGCCGTGCACACTCGAACACACTGTATATCATGAATTATATTTGCTAGTCCATCATTTGGAATGCAATGAGCATGTGTCATTTGTATATTAGCGTGAGTGTAGTATGAACGCGTGGCGAGGGTAAGTGTAGTAAGAGTGTGCGTGATTTAGAGGCAAAGGTAAGTGTAACCTGGCTAGTCGATTGCTGTTCTAATGAGGGGAGCATCACGCAACGGGTCAGTGTGTGATTGGAAGTCGCAAGGTGAGGTGGTGCGGTGCTTGTTCGCTGCTGTTCCGTGTTCCAGTAGACACAGCACCGATATTGGACAGACCCTTGAACTCTCACTACGAGAAGTACCCGACGAAGATTTTCTGGTTGACACACACGTCATCCTGTCTGTTCATCCTTCGTCATCAGTACAGTTACCTACGTGACCAGTTACGAGGTAGGTGCAGTCTGAAGCGTTGACATCTACACGGCGCTGTTTGTTCACAGAGTGCTGTAGTGCTGTAGATAATTACATTATGAGAGGATATTAAGAAGAATTATTCTAATTATCCTAGCTTGCTTTTACGCACATTTACTTCTAGCTTCGTGTGGTGAGTATTGTGCCAAAGCAAGAGTGCCGGTGCTGCTGGAACAGTAGCATTCGCCTTACTCGCCATTATGATTTCATGTCCTGACTTTTGACAGTCATTTATAATTCTAAGGAAAAATGACAGTTTGTATCCGCTCTCAATGATGGACCTCAATCATAGAGTTAACAACCCATTATATTTTCTACTTTACGTCTGCTTTACTAAATAAGAAACACGCAGAAATTCGAGGAACGACGACAGACAGCTCCAGCTGTATTTTTTATATATATTATAGCTCGTAATGGTTAAGAAGGCCGTCTTTAACTGTGGAGAATCTGCCAATAGAAGCAGTGGAGGTGAGAGTCCTCCACCCACCACGCTGCCTCACTTGCTGCAGCAGCACATGGGGCGCCGCGGCTTCCATCATTCAATAAGCAAGTTTGGGTCAGCAGCGATCTTGTTGCTAGCCAATAACTAGACCAGCTGCCTGTGGAACCATCATCTGCTGTGGAAGTTTCAGCGCTAGTTCCATCGAAGCAAGTCTCGTAAAACCCATGCGATGTACTCGTTAACAAAACGCGGATAAATGCTTTTAATTAACTGCACTATCAGCTGCAGGTCCGCCGGTGGCCAAAAACTACGCCTAAACTAGCTCCCGTCAATAAACATACCGACGGAGTTTTCAGAGAAAAAATATCGGGGTTTTTGGAACGAAGCATTGTTATTGGCGCCCGAAAAAATAACGTTAGTAACACGCAAGAGGTTTAATTTTGGCAAGGGGCAGTTCCGATAACTATGAGAGGGAGTAAGTAATCCACGCTTTGAAGTCTCCTGCCTCATTATACTAAGAACCGTACATACTCAAAATGTGTTCTCACTGATTAGTGCTGCGCCGCTCTAAATTTTCCTGAAGGTTTTCCCATGCAAGTCATTTGTTACTAAAAGTTTTCGCTGAAAAATGAGAGTCTGCTGCGCTGCAAGATTGTTACGCGACTTTTGAGAAACAATCCAAGGCGGTCTAACTCAGCGGTGGCTCGTCTGTACTAAGGGCGAGCCCTGCACAGCTCTACGCCAGGACGTTTTGTGATATTTCCCTGAACTAAAGGATAGCTACTGACGTGCATATTATAATGTCTGAAGATACCCTTATTTAAATTAGAGAATTGCTAATATCTTGGTGTAGATGGCTGC
This sequence comes from Parhyale hawaiensis, assembly GCA_001587735.2. Classification (NCBI taxonomy): domain Eukaryota; kingdom Metazoa; phylum Arthropoda; class Malacostraca; order Amphipoda; family Hyalidae; genus Parhyale; species Parhyale hawaiensis. The sequence continues at coordinate 7,223,841 of LQNS02278145.1, forward strand.
AGCGCGCCAACCTTAGTAGCAAAGTGTACTTGTGACCCTCTTTAGAATGCGTCACCTCAGCACAAACCGTGTGGAGTGCATAACACCACTTTGGCCTCGTCTGAAGAACTTCAAAGGTATCAAAGGGGCCTAATTACCTCTTCAGTACCGGTGGCAGATTTAATTACCGGCTCAACAGAGGAGAAAATTCTAAAGTCCGTCAACTGCCTTTCCCTCAAACACCGGTTCCCTCTATTGAAAATCTCTTCGTTTCCCTGCAAAGACACAACACGACGCGCTGCGGTCCGCTCGTTATGTAGTAGTGCGAGTCATAATAACCTCCCAAAGAATAGCTTACAATTAAGCTGGTACCATAACACTGTTTTACTATAGCGACTGCTCCCTGCTATGCTGTTGTACCGTCTTCAAGAATCGCACAAACTATTATTGAGAGCTACTAGAAAAATAGGATTTTATTGTTTCTGACGATAGACCGTGCAAGGATGTCGCTCTATCTACATATCATATATTAGAGGGTTTGATCTGATGAAAATTATGTCCCCGATGCACATTCGCGATGTTGAAACATGAAGCAAGATTCGTTTTCAGTAACCCATAAACTAAGCGTTACTGAAATGAGCCTTGCATAACAAAGAAAATTCGCAGATTTTTTTATGCTTTGTTAAACCACAGTAAGAAAATTGTATTATATTCATTAACAGATGTGGTCGTTATCAGTGNTCCCTCTATTGAAAATCTCTTCGTTTCCTTGCAAAGACACAACACGACGCGCTGCGGTCCGCTCGTTATGTAGTAGTGCGAGTCATAATAACCTCCCAAAGAATGGCTTACAATTAAGCTGGTACCATGACACTGTTTTACTATAGCGACTGCGCCATGCTATGCTGTTGCACCATCTACAAAAATCGCACAAACTATCATTGAGAGCTACTGGAAAAATAGGATTTTATTGTTTCTGACGATAGACCGTGCAAGGATGTGGCTCTATCTACATATCATATATTAGAGAGTTTGATCTGATGAAAATGACGTCCCGGATACGCATACGCGATTTTGAAACATGAGGCAAGATTCGTTTTCAGTAACCCTTAAATGAAGCGTTACTGAAATGAGCTTATCATGACAAAGAAAATTCGCATATTTAATCTTATTTCTGCCTTGTTAAACCACAGTAAGAAATTTGTATTATATTCATTAACAGATGTGGTCGTTAGCAGTGATGTAGCTCATTGTTTGCTTGCAAAAGGGTTGACCGTTACCGGCTGTGAAGGAATCGACAGAACCGTCGTACGCTTCTCACCTGCAGCTTCAGTGGTGACGCCCAATTGAACGAACAGTGTCCGCGTTTGTCGGTACCAGCGCGCAACGTTGCCATTTCCCCCAATGAAAATGTGGAAAGTAGGCCAAGTTCTACTTAATTCCTTTGCAGTTTTTTCACTGTTACTTAATTGGTATACTGATTATTCTTAAAATTTTGCTGCTATTTTTGTTTCGCTAGACAAAAAAAATTCTTCTAGGTGCATAAATTCCCCATAATTTCTATTCTAAATCTCACTTCCAAAAAATCTTAATTGAAGGGACACCCAAATCGAACATTCCCGGAAGCATAAAGGAAAAAAGTCACATTTATTATCTCTGAGCAGGTAGGAGACCAGAGCGAGGACTCTACCGTTGCTGTCCCTGTGCATTGAGCAATGCCAAACTTTCCCGAGATAACTTTTCGTGCTTGCGAACTTTGACCACACGACAATTTTGGTGCTGGATGGGCAGCGACTACAGCTTGCAATGGTTCTATTACGGGACTACAAATCCGCGTTATTGAACATGATGTATGAATAAAATATTAGACGCAGCTAATTAAATGCTGGTCGTAAATCCCATAGACTTATGGCAACTTAAATTCCGTTAAAATAGCCGCTGGAAAAGTATCTCAAGCCGACTCCGCACGACAGTCAAATGAACGAGTCCTCTCCAGCTCAGCGTCTGGACTTGGTTTTGTGTCCGTTTACAGCAAAATTCGCACTGCTTTCCGAATTCTAATTTCACTGCAAATTTGAAGATATCCGTAATTTTACTGATGCCACTTGCTGAGCCTGCTGATTTGACAGCTAACATTTTTGTTTGTAGACACACAGTTTTATTTACAAGAATGTAACAAATCATTCTGGCTATTAGCTGAGAAGACGCGTTCACCTGCCTGTCGTGAAGACTAGCCTTCAGAAAGCGCGATATAAACCTTGTAATTACTTCAGAGAATAACTGTATATTATAGCAATAGGGAGTTACATCGGCCAGAAAAGTAACACTAAAGTTATTTTGATATTTCCCAATTTCACAAGAAAAATTTTAATTAGAAGTCCAGTTTTAGGAAAATTGGACCCTTCCAATGTAAGAAAGAGCACCTGACATATATCCAAACCTGACTAGAACCTCCGTCTCGAAGATAATTTTAGAAGAAAAATTAAATAAACTATTTATTCCCATGTTCAGGCATTGCTGCAGTGTATACAGGGTGCATAAATGTTTAAGCAGGCGGATGAGCAGTGCTTTTGTTGGTGGTGGCGTTGATCGATTACCAGTAAATGTATTCAGTAACACCGAAGCCTCCATCGTCTACATCTAGCATTTCAAATTCCAGGGTCATATTATTATCAGGCTGTTATTTAGGTCGGGCTTACAATGGATGTCTCTTCCACTTTCTGTATTGACAAATAGACATAATTTATGGAGGTGTTTGGAATCAATAAATAAGCATACTGCGGTATGTTTTTGACTCCGTAATCTTCTTAGTGGCTGGTAAATATAAAACACTCCATAAGATCATAGGCTTAAGTTGCGCTCGCCATCAGAGAACTAAATTTACAGCCCTGTGCCACTATATATGCCGAAGTCACGCTTTATGCAATCGCACGCTCAACTTTTGTGCCATCGTTCAGCTTGTATGTCGTCCTAATTTTTTCACTATGAAAGTTGGTTGCCAAGATACGTTTGGAAAGTACTTGAGTAAGGCGACGTGCAAGCTGACTGTCTGCTCGTAAATTGAGGATGCGATTACAAAATAGCGTCCAGTCACAAGTAGCTATGTCAAATACTAAGAAATATATAAACGAGTATACAATAAGTCCTTAATGCGTGCTCGAGTAAGAAAATAAGAAGACAAAGAGAAAGCGTTCCCGAGAATTGTACAATTGCTCCATGCTGTTACACTAGAAATATCAATTAAACTTCTAAGCTTTAAAATTATCCTTGTCTTACTCATGCTGTGGTAAAGGTAAAGTAGCCTTTAACGCATACCTCACCTAGGAAACCCGCGTGCACTGTTTCGGGCCGAAGGGACATGCCAGTTTGGGCCCAGTCGAGTGTACGGCTACAGTCGACCAGAGATTGTTTGGGCTATAGCGTCATATGGACAAAATATGTCGTAGACAACTGCGCCCCACCTCGATCCTAAGATCAGTGCCCTCCCAGTGACTACGAGTGAAAGAATTGCTGACGCTATGCATTCCCGACGGTCCAGATTTTCCTTCCCTAGTGGGGGTTCGAACTCTCGACATCTCGATAATCAGTGAAGTCAGCAACCTTGGCACCGGGCTACTGGGAAGACATCGGTGGTACATGGGTTCTTTCTCCCACAGGAATACTATAGAAGAAATAGCACAACCTGAGCAAGATGTATGAACCAAACTTTACAGTGATACTAGATTTAACGTTAAATTAAAAGCGAGAAAATACTGGGATTATATGAAAAGTACTGTACCTCACGCAGACGTCTGTAAAATAAACAAATCACAAATTTCCCCTGTAGTCTACTACTGTTAAAAGGGTCAAGTTCCTGGCACTTACTGTATTATTTCCATCGATTGTTAGAGTACGGTACATGTACAGCAACGATGTATACTACTGTTTGAAGGCACACTACTTCTCAATCACGCGTCGCACTCCACCACAGTCTATGGCTATCGTGTCTTACCGTATAAATGCGATGGCACAGAAATAGCATACACAACCATTTGTTATTCTTGCCCGTTGTAGC
>LQNS02278145.1:7228715-7243584 GCA_001587735.2 Parhyale hawaiensis
AGCGAGGCCATCACATTAAACGCAAATATTAGACCAACGAAACTCTCTGCGAATAGTAGTTGAATTTTTAAAGCAATGTACCGGTGGCATGATATGTTCCTTCCTTGCACTAGTGACCGCTGTTTGCTTGGAACTCATGAAGTAATTATTATGTCCTGTGAAATTCTCATCCTTTCTTCAGGAGCGACATTTTTCAAGGAATTTTGTCCCAATCACAGCTCTATTTCCTCAAAGAGCGGCCGTATAATGCCACTCTCGCTCTACTAAATGGAACATCACAAGCAGCTTTTGCGGACGTAAGAAAATCTTGGCAGCATAATGCGTATCATTTCCTCTCTTGATATTTCCATTTATATGAAAAGCTGCCCGCAAGTAGACGGCTGAGATACTGTCGTGCTCCGTCGCACACAATGGAGCGAAATGGCGGACGCGGGGTTATATCTTAATGTAAAATGTTTGCTGAAGTGTAACGCTCTTATTACGGGGAGGAAATTTTTACCTTTTTCCACACCAATATGCAGATATGGGTGCCTGTTTTTGAAATTCTTCTAGAATTCGCTTTACCAACGGAAACACAAGGATGAGATACATTTCTTGGATGAACTTTAATTCGGAAACAGTCCATGTTTTTTATGCTAATTGTGTCTGGTCCTTCAGCAGCACCCTTAAAGTCATCAATTTTCAAATAATGTTTTCCATTTATACCAATTAACAAAACTCGCCCCGCGATAAAGGGTCATGGACTTCAGGAATTCATCCATTTTCGACAACTCTGCTTTGCGGGGAGGCATTTGACAGTCTCACAAAGCTTGTGATTCTTCAAAGCAACGCTATGTAGCGAATTGTTTCAGCAATACATGTAGTTCCGCAACTACACCATCCAGTCGCACGATCAACTTGAGAGCGGACGTTCAGCTTGCACGTTATAACAATGTGCAGCGAAAGTCCGCAGCAAAGATACCCATAATCAGTAGCTACTTAAGTTGAACGAAGTCCGAGTTGAGCGTACGCTCATGAGTTGACGGTACGATTGCCTACTATAGTGCCTACTATAGCAACACCAATATAAAAATAACCAGCAGTTACTGCTGGGTGATGCCCTTACAAAATTCTATGCTGCCTCAGAGCCTAACTCCGTAAATTAGCAGCTTGGGAGGTAAAAAGTTGTTCCAAGAGTTCGACCATAAATTTGTGAACGCAATAATTGTTGGCTGAGTTATTTGATGTAAATACAACAGCACGCACTTTATGCAGTGGCAATGTTATAGCTGAAGTTATGTTGAACCAACATTCAGCGTAAAGCTTCATGCTCTTTCAGAAGTTTTATCTGCAGATGAAACATTGCCAGTTTCACGCAAGTACACATTTTCCTGTCGACGATCTGCTACGCACACCTCGACCTGCCGGCAATTACCTACTTTGCGTTGCTTTATTTACATCGCAATATTCTTCTCTTTCCAGAGCGTAGTTTTTTGCTCAACTTTTTCCTTTGTAATGTAGCGAAATGGTACATCGGCACGGCATTGCTTTCTACAAATAATCTCACAACGAATATTTTCTTGGCAAACGATAACTGAGCAACTTTCTCTGTATATATTTACACATATGATGCGTGTGTTAGTTACGTTAGCGTGTAGAGAGTTTTTCATTTATATTAATACGAAAAGTTTGCAGAGCGCATTGGGCTCTGCAAGCTTCGAAGCCTTAGCATTTACCTGCTACCCATTAGCGCACTAATTCGAACCAGGGCCAAGTTTCCAAAGCACCTCGCTAGTGTAAGTGTACAGCTGGGGCGAGACTCCATTGGAATAAGTGGACTAAAGACTTTCTGATTCCTCTTAAATTTCGCAGTTTTGCCTCGTTCTCGTACTTAATCAAGCATACATCGCTCGATGGTAACAACTTTAGCATCACATTTTAGTTCAAATCAGTATAACGACATGACAAAATCTAAACCTTTACACTCGGTACTTTTTCACAAAACTGTACAGCTTACATGCATGCCCTTCACGATAAGAGATGTTTGAAAATTCAGGCCCGATATTCTCAGCAAAACATTTGATGATATGAATCCTCTGGTAGTTGATGCTTCACCGAGTTCGACCAAATTAAGAAGCGTAGTGTACTATCTCTTACTGATTGTAGAGCCTAACTTTACAGAGCTGAGGGTACAGGATTGATTTTATTTTATCAGACAAGAGAAACGTATCGGAATCAGGATAGCCGAAGTAAGTCAGAAGTTTATCAGAATGAAATCGGATATTTCTCATTATTGTAGTTGCTCTGAAAAAGTAAAAATCAGTAAATTATAAACCTACACCACAATTTTGTATTGTTTCTGCATAGTTACAGTAATAGCGAAAATTATTTGAGCATTTATTTACTGAAATTTCATTCAGAACAGATTACATGTATAGAAGTAAACACAACGAAATTTGAACATTTAACATCACTGCAAATATGGAAATTATGACCTGGGCACATAATATTATGTACCCACTCGGTGATAACATCGATATGACATAGTCATCATTTTTCTGTTTTCAGTTTATTACAATGTTGCTTCTTCAATGGGTGGTTGGATTGCAGCAGGACCGATATAATCAAAATCGTCATCTTCTTATGCAAGAATAACACCTCTAACACCTTTATTGCTCTCAAAAAGATTTATTATAGCAGTCCTAAAATAATACAGTAAACACAAAATACAATAAATCTAATTTGAGAACAAGCCCGTGCAAAGCAAAAATTATTTATTAGGCACATGTCGTCAGAGGTCAAAATACTTACAAATACATTCATTCCTCTACATGATTTTAAAACGCTGGACGGACATTGGTTCCACTAGTTCGCTTGGAAGCTGATTGTAAGCCTGAACGCCTTAAAATATTTCGAGCCTAACAACTGGTAGATTGAATCACACATTTTTTGTGTTGTGATGTGTATCAGGAAGAAGGGAACGAAAATGGAAGTCGAAGAACTGATTTTCACCAGACATAGCTTCTCTTATGAATTCAAGCATAAAATATATACATATATATATCCTTGAATTTTAGAAGTCAAGTCTTCTGTACATCTCATTTCTGGACATACGGGGGATGTTATTGTCGTCTCGTTTGACGTTTAAGATAACTCTTAATGTATCATTACTTATAATCGACAATCGCTTGGTTCCATTTTCCCATACTCCACTCCAAAATGTAATGCCGTGTGTCAGCTGTGAGTATAAGAGCGAATAATACAGGGTTTTAAGAGCATCTCGTGGTAGACATTTTGACGCAGCGTATATGGCTCCTTTTACTTTACTGATTTTTTGACACAGTGCGCTGATATGAGGTGGAATTTGTATTTTTTTTTATCATTTATTACGCCTAAATATTTAAAATCTTGTACCCATTCCAACTGTACTTCATCAAAATACACTGGTGGTAGTTCTTGAACATTCATAGGGGTAAAAAGCATTAGTTTTGTTTTTCCTACATTCGCTGTAAGCCTATTGTTGCAAAGCCATAGAAGAATATTATCAATTAGTTGTTCTATTTTAGTACCGGCAACCTGTAAAGACCTTTCAATAACATAAAATGCAGAGTCATCTGCGAATAAGATAACATTAGCATCTCTAATTAAAACAATGTCATTGATAAATACATTAAACAGAAGCGGTCCGAACACAGACCCTTTAGGTACACCAACATTCACACCCCTATTGTAAGCTTGATGTTCCCCAATGACTTCTGACTGCTGACGGTTTGTCAATTAGCTGGATAGAAGAGTATTCATTTAACCACTCACTCGGTAATGGTCTAATTTCTGAATTAAGATATTTTTATCCAGAGCATCAAACGCTTTCTGCATATCTAAGATTAAACAAATAGTAAAGGTCTTCTGATTAAAAGTAGGTAATATGCTAGAAATGAGGCTAAAAATGGCTTGAGTTGTGTTTTTTCCTTTCCTAAAACCATATTGCGACTTGTTCATCACCCGATTTCTTCTAAAGGCGCCTATTAGGAGCAAATTATCTCCAGAAAAATTGCGAAAACAAATATTTTTCAAGCATCAAATACTAAACGTAGACAAAACTTAAAGTTTAAATTTTCTAGAAATTAATTCCCATCTTCAGAAATTTGAAACTTATCAACTACTAAGGCTGCCTAAAAAGAATGTTTTTATTTTTATTTTAGTTCATGCATCCTTTGTAGATGACAAGTTTCAAATTTCTGATAATGGGAATTAATTTCCCGAAACGTTAAATTTTAGGTTTTGTCGACTATTATTATTTGATTCTTGTCTTGGTATAGTTTTATTTTTCAAACATTATATAGCCTTGAAATATGATGTAAAAAAACATCTACCTGATAGTAACAACGTATAGCCAGTTTTTTCAAGCTGTAGCAACAAGATCTCTAGCTGAACCAAATCATGCTCATATACAAGCTTTTGTGTGCTATTGTGCGGTAACTTGTCCTGATCAAACCTCATAATTTTCACAAGCAAAATGAACCGCACTGCCAGAACTGTTTCACGCCCGCTGAACGACACCATGTTCTCACTCAACGTCATCCTTGCGTAAAACGAATAATACTCATGTTATCCTACTGTATTGTAATGGCTGCAGTAGGCATGTCCTTTAGATGCCAAATCACGTAAATTTGTAAATTTGCAGTAGACTAGAGAACACTCTGAGAGCTCATACCTCCGCCAAGCAAGACAACGGTAGCGAAAAATTGAAATTGGTTCTGAAACCATGACTTTCTTTGTATCACCACCAAAATCTAATCATTTGTGTCTTTGACAGTATTAACAGCTTCTGTATTTTTCTTGAAGATCCGTTCACAACATTTTTAGTAATGCTGCTGACAAATATTATGACAAACATAAGTCAAACACAGAAACGGACCAGCCGATCATCACCAAAATAAATAATTTATGTCTTTTAGCCTTTTAGCATTACTAACAACTCCTGCAAATTTTTTCGTAAAGATCCATTAATAACTTTTTGAGTTATTGTGCTAACAAGCATAAAAGCAAACACCGCCAAAAACACACGAACGAACAAACATATCATCACAAAAACTTGGTCGTTTACACTGTGTAACATACCTAACAACTCATGTAAATTTCATGAAAATCCGTCCATAACTTTTTGAGTTATGACATTAAGAAAAAACTAGCCAGAAAAACAAACAAGCAGATGGACGGATATTCACCAAAATTTAATCATCTGTTACTGTCAACATGCTTATCAATCCCTATAAATTTCTAAATTTCGTGAAGATCCATTCATAACCATTTGAGTAATCTTGTGACCGGCAAATAAACAATTAGACAAACACGACAAAAGCATAATCTCCTCGCAGGAGGTACAATAGTTGAGCAAAAAGAAATACATGGCCTCATTTGCGAGTATTTCACCTGTGCAAAATCAGTCCCCCACTGAATGTGTGTGACCGAACTGAGTACTTCCGATCGCGTTTCAAACTGGTGTCAAACCAGCCTGAGGCGTGTTGCAACCAGGCTTTAGAAGTCAACCGTGTTACCCCGATAGCCCAATGCGACACAGGTTGGGCAACAGCAGATGACACAGACGACATCATCGAGATTTGTAGGGTTGTGAACTGGGTAACACTACCTTTACCTAGAAGCATTGCCTTTGATTGTAAACATTGTAATCGATTGATGCTCGAGACTTAGGTTAATATTCCCTGACTACCAAATATTGGCCCAATTCTAGCATTTACTGCAATTTTTCGGATTGTGGCGAACTGGTTATCATAAAATACAGCCAAAATGAGGCTCCTAGCTCTGCGAGATTTCGCAACACTGTGTTGCGGGAGTTGTGGGGAAACTCGCGCCATTCATGGCTACGCGATATGACACCAGGTACCGTAACATCGTGAGGGAGACACAAGCGTCTGACTGCAGCACCCCCTCCCCCCTGTATTTCTTTGTTCAACTTGTGTAAACATTGCCCTGTTCTTTACTTTGACTTATATTTATATATGTATATAATTTTTTTGTGTACACTTCTCGTTCGTCATTGATGGGTTGAGGAATAACACTAAGCTACAAACAGTGGTAACCTTTGATGTCAAAGAGTATTGTATATTCCATAGACAATATTCTGTCACTAATTCCAATTTAGCGCAAAATATTTTTCTGTCCTATTACTGACATGTAAAGGATCGGCTTCCAGTTTTCACAGCGGCAGATATTAAAGAAGAGAAACTATAATTGCGACTGCCTGACTTTTCAGTATTTTTAATACTTAAGAGTCAGGGCTATATTGCTCTAAAATTAGGAAAGTAAGAGCATCTCAAGTGTACAGCTGCGGGCACGAATGCTTCGACATAGCAGTTAACGCTCAAGAGTTTACCTCTTGACTTTTGTAATCTCTATCTTCATTACAAGGTTAAGGCAATTTTTTCTAATAATCTAGTTGAATCAGCATAACGTATAGACAAATTTGAGCCTTGACTACACAGTCTACTTCTCTTTAACTTAATCTCACTCAAACTGAGCGGTTTCGCCATTAGAGGCCTCCTCCTTTTCTACCCTTACTCCTATGCAGGAGACAGAGACCCTATGGCGATTAGCACAGACTTACTCGAGCGAGATAGCGTATCACCTCCACCTAGGAGATTAAGTTTTTGTCGAGTTTGGCTGTTTGTTTGTGTCTTTGTTTGTCACCAAGATAACCCAAAGAATTATGGGCAGATCTTTACGAAATTTGCAGTGGTTTTTAAGTATTCTAGGAAGAACAGAAGATTAACTTTTGGAGGAGATCAGTTCAACCGTTTCTTTGTCTGCCTCTTTATTCTTGGTAGCATAACTCAAAAAGTTATTGAAGGATTTTCATCAAATTTATATGAATTGATAGGAATGTTACGAAAAGTAAATGACTAACTTTTACTGATGGTCAGTTTGTCCGTTTGTCTCTATGTTTTATTTAATGTTCGTCGTTAACATAATCCAACAAGTTGTGATCGGATCTTTTTTAAACTTGCACGTATTGTTAAAAAAGTTAAACGACAACAATGACCAAACTTTGTATGATAATCGATTCATCCGTTTGTGTGTTAAACTGATATTTGTCGCAGTGTTTTTTGTCAGGATATAACTCAAAAAGTTATCGGCGGATTTTCAACAAGATTAGAGGAGTTGTCATTAATGTCAAGAAACACAGGTGTCCAAATTATGATAGCGATAACTGGTTTCAGGACTAACTTGAATTTTTCGATAACGATGCCCTGCTTGGCACAGGTACGCACTTGCAGAGTGCCTCTCTAGTTAGTATTTAAACTACACTCCTAGACGCCCAGGAACAGGAGATAAAGACGCAAGTAAAGCATTCAGTAATCATTGCGCTTGTGGGAACAATCACTCAAAAAAAATCACAGCTGACTTGACCGCTTGTAAATCATCATGGCCGAAAACGAGTCTGACAATGAATTCCAAGCCATCACAGATGCGGCACTGAAACATAGCCAGAACTCGCGCGGTTGTCACCTTCCAGCAGCCGCCACTTTTAGGGGATGCGCTTCAGCCGCAACTCGTGTGCTTCTCCAAAAGACTGAGGGTAAATTTTGAGCAGCCAAGCTTTTCTGTGGAGCCATTACGTTCTAACAGATTAGATAGCTGGCAGGACGGACCGACAGGCGCATTCCCAGCACCTGGGACTCACGCTCCGGCCCTCTGTGAGCTATAGCCATTATGTCAAAATCGTCTAGGTACCTGAAGAAAAAAGAAGATGAGAATAAAGTCAGCCAAGAAACAGATTGGGTAGGCGTGATGATTTGCTGCACATCCGCGGATGTCCGAGACGCTAAGTTTGTTGGGACGTGAGAGGTAATGGATTAGGGTGGCCTCTGAATCTTTGGCCGCTGGGTATGATTTTATGACTGAGGCTCTAACAATCAAAAGTAGGCACTCGTATAGTTATTATTTTATTTTATTATTTTTTTTTTTGAGCGCAAAGGGTAAAAACACACTTCCTTCCATGAACTCCGTAAAACGCGCAATTTTCAAAAAAGGCAGAGCACACTTCTGGCTCATAAGGCCGAGACCGTAAGTCTGCCTGCATGCGGAAAACACTTAGCTGCTAAACTTGCATAAAGTGTATAAACGATTGAATGTTGACAATATTTACACTACTTATTCAACATACCGTAGGACTATATTGCTGTTACGGTGCTTGTAGTCAACAATTGCAATCTATTACATAAGAATAAGTCAAATCGTTTATCGAACTAGTTGTTGCTCAATAGGTTTACTCATACTCATATCTATATCTAGTCTTGAACACAATACTTCTATTAGTGTTAGGCCCTAGTCTAACGCAGCAAACACGATCTTCTAGTTACAAAAGATCTAAACCTATCCTATATAACTACAAAAAAGTAATCAACGCTAACGGGTAATATACAATTGATAAAATAGCGCTCCGAGCTATCAATGAAAAACAAATCACAGAGCGGATGAAGGCACAATCAAGTTTAATGGACATACCAATGGTTTGACTATTGCATGCTGCATTTGCCCCGCAGCATCGCTTCCGCCGAGGGGACCGTGTGTGAAATTTGTAACTTGGTGCAGGATCCCGCGTGTCCTTCACGATTCAGGCTTAACCCTTTACCTGGCAAGTGACCATATATGATCACTTCCATAATGCTATTCTTACGAAAGCGTTTCGCAGCCGCCCGGTAAAGGGTTAAGCAGCAGAAAAATGGTCAAATTTACGTTTTTGTGGATTTACAAAATATGAAAATCGCAAGTACAAAAACGTAAATTTTGTCATTTCGAGCCAAGCGCAAGCATATCATATGCAGGACAGATGTCACTTTTGCGCTTCTGTTAACTTTTGCCCGCCTATTTTATGTAGGATTTGCCAGCATACGCGCAAGTACCGTACTGTGCCATGTTCCTTCTGTCGAGACAGTCGCGAAACAAAAACAGATTACTCGGCGCTAACTCAATTTATCTCTTGTTGCGGTGTCCAAATTTGTGATTCGGAGAGGCAGTCCATTGAGGTTTTGGGACCATCAACTGATGCTGCTGCGTGGTGCGTTCAGCGTACAGCCTCTGATCCTTGCTCCTGCCTCTACCCAGTAATCCCACGACCCTAACAGAATGCTGGACCGCTCCCAGCCGTAAATCAGCTTCTGGGTCAGGTAAGAAATCTTTGAGAAATCATGTTACACGTCAGTGAATGCCGTTTGTACTTTTATTCAGGAAAATTGCGACAATTTTTAGTTAAACACAAGCAACGTCTTTCCGAGCACAAACAGAAAAAAGTGAAGTTTTCGTGCTGTCGAGAATACTAAGGAACGTCTTTCCTGGCGGTGCAGCAGGCTTGTTTCGGAAAACTTTTCTCAGTACAGTTAAATATGTAATGACGGTATCTATTCTCACGAATTATTATAATCATCAACAATTTATTATTGAATATCCTCATTCTACTTTTTTTCAAACCGTTGGTAATTCCAAACTCGAGAAGGCGTCGTCATATATTTGATCAATTGTTGTGTTTACCACTGCTGCTCCTGCACAGAAACTTTCACGTCGTCCCAAGCTAGTTTCTTAAGCCATGTAATCAGAACGAAAGAAAAACTCGATACCTGGCCAGACGACGCGCCAGCAGCACCGGAGCCGGAAATGCCGATGTGTCATTAAGACAACAGGGCACACGCTCAATTCTTGCCTGGCTACGCTTGCTGGGACGTTCTAACGGATCAAAATAACACGATGTTGCCAAGGAGAAATTAACCATAGTTCAATTTGTATGCAACAAAATGTTGATAAAAGCTTTGTTTTTGCGACTAGTAGGCCATGATCATAATCCAGGGAACTGCTAGCGACTTCGTTGCTCTGTCATGTCTGAATATTATGTTCTGCAAGTATTTAGAAGCTAACAATACCTAAGCATCTCTCTTTTCCGCTCCAGCCACGCTTCAGGTCATTGACTTTTCCTTCAATTGACCGATCCTTACTTAGTCATTGTAGAATTTCGCATTAAGTCAACTTTTTTCTCGGCGTTGTAGTATCGTCACGGTAAACTGAATGTAGCCGCAGTACTTATTTTTTTAATTTGCGAATTTCGTATACTCCGCAGAAGATCTTATTTGTCGTCTTTAGTTGTATGCATTGGATGTAACGCAACAAACGTAGTCAGTGCCGGTGCTAGCTAGCTACTAGTGTCCCTTGAGCTGTGCGACTCCCAACACTTCGGTAAGTTGGAGAATCGGTACCTGCTTGCCCGGGCTGTGTCGTCTCCCTACTTGAGGTTTGTCGCCCGTGGTATTCATACTGGAGAGGGAACTCATGTGACGAGTTGGCTCGGCCCGAGGAGGAGGGTCTAAGTGTATGGAAATATTTTAATGAATTATCGTTGAAACGAATATTACTTTCAATAAAAGTGTTTTGAAACGCCTCAAGACTTATTCGAATATGGAATTTAAATTTGCTTGAGCAATATGAATCCTTGGAAGTATTATCGTGTAAATATTTTAGGAATTTTTGCAAAGAACTTTTAAACTATTTTGCTACACAAATTCAGTTTGGTTTCATCTCAGTGTTACAAAAACTGTGTATGGGAGAGCGCATGAACATTAAATTACTAACCAACTACCTTGAACTTCATCTCCAAGCCGTGAGCCACTAGAAGTAGGTGAAATATTGTCAGTATCCTGAGGGGAACAAATTGCGCCCCTACACTGATGGTCTCCCGTTCAAATCTTGACTTCATCCCTAATATATAAATAATATATGTATTGTATAATATACCACTTTGGTTAAAATAGTGCCGAATCGTGGAATTATTATATCTTTATTGATTTTCTCCAATTCCCATGATTTTAAAACAATGCTTTTGTCTTCCGTAAGGTGAAGAGTTGTCCAGTGTTGGCCCTTTATTTGTCAAATCAAACTTATATAAGAGAGAGGCTACTACCAAACGTGTCTTATATAACAGTAAATCTATAGGGAGAAGAGTAGTGGGTAAAGCCGCAAATCCTTAGTTTTTGAGGGTAACCTACCCTCGCGGCTGCCCTCGCGCGCGAGCTTCCGGTTTGTAATGGCCAATACACTACCGGTTTTGCGGGGGCCAGAGGGGGGGGGCGCAAACCGGAGTGGGCGGGGCCTGGGAAACCAGAAGGGGCGGCGCGATGACCCGGCGGCGCGAGGGGAACCTACCCTCAAAAACTAAGGATTCGCGGCTTTACCCACTACTGAGAAGCTTATCTTTCAACAAGTTGCCTGAAAAGTAAGACCATATTTATCACCAACAATTATTTTATTAAACTTTTCAAGTTCGAAAAATTCTTTCGACGGTCATCAGCTAATAGAGCTAATAATTCACCTATACTGCATTATAAAAATTGTTGGCTACCATTTTCGGCGACATTTGCCATCTCCAGGAGTCAATAAAATCTACTTGTTAAAACTAGATATTGGAAAGTCAAAACGTATAAAAGCGCGTGCGTCCTCCACCGTACGTTGAGTAGCAGTTACTTACTTGTAGTTGACATGGCGTCCCTGCTACCATGGGTTTGGGTGTCCTTGCGTAGGAGTACGCCAGACAAGGGAAGGGGGGGGGGGAGTGTACTTATACATTCGTTCCGGTGTCAGGTTGCGACAGTACAGTCACGGTAATAAGCTACTGGGTGCTACTGGAGCCTATATATGGTATTACTGTACAGTTTCATTATAAAGTTGTAGAATGCGATCTGTTCCGCATGCCTGATTGTTCGTTCTTGGTTGACGCTTCCGAATGTAAAGGACTTCCATGATCTGTAAGCGGTCGTGGCCGGTGTTTCTGTCCAGGACCGTACTGTTTTGGACTCTTATTTGCCAGGTCAGCTGTGCGTTATGGCTATTGGTTGTGTGGATTTTAGAGCCACCTGCGGATACGTGCATCGTGAGGCACCAGGACAGTGTTGTTTTTCTTGTCAATCCTAAATATCAGCAATTGTTTTAGAGCTCACGGTCGCCAACTGAGTATCTGTACTCGGGTATGGGAAATAAGCCCCGGAAGGAAAAAAGACCCCGCCTATCTCCCAATGTACATTTATTGTTATTGTTATTTTGAAGCAAATTATATTAAAATAAGTATATTTATACTTTACTGCATTTACTAACCCTAACCTAACGAAACCAACCCCTAACCCAGTCTAGCTCTTTCTAATTTAACGCACCCTAATCTAACCACATCTAACTAAACCCAACCTATTCTGACTTAATATTACCTCTTCTAGCCTAACTTACGAGTTCGTACCTTTTGCTTCACCTAACCTAACTTGACTTCAGCTAACTAGACCTGAACGTTTCATTCATAACAGCAGTTAATTAAGAGAAAAGCAAGCCCCGCCCACCTAACAAATCCTAATGGTTTTAATCCTTGTGTAATTATCTAACTTTGTGTATTTAAGTAATTTTTACCTTGATGGGCCCAGAAAGCGAAGAGTGCAACGGAGGCGCTCAATGAGGCTAAAATAAAACTTAGCCGTGACAGCACCGCATGAAGCCGCCAATAACGTCACGCCGAAAAGTCGAAGTACATATTTGAGGGGGCGGACATCAGGCCTTCGCAGGTTGGGATCATAATCCAAACCAAAAATGTATTCTTGACGCGAGAAACACCGTAAGCCTATGAATATTCATAGCTCAAATTTCGGTACTTGGCGACAATCATCTTACTGTGTTTTGTGAATGGTTGTAACTCAAGTAGCTGGCCAATCAGGAGCGAGATCAAGTAGCTGGCCAATCAGGAGCGCGAGATTGAATGAATAAAGTCCAGCGAAGTCCATCTTAAGGCGGATATTTGTCCATCACGTTCAATTTTCCAGTAATAACTCGCTGTTCTTGTATTTCACCAGTGCTATTCCTACAGAACGCCTACTGGCAACATCTTCAGAAGTATCGAATAATGCTATTCCTACGAGTAGGTTAAGAACGAATATCTAAAAAACCTTACGTGCCTTTGGACAAATCTAAGCACAGATTTAGATTCAGCGTGCCTAAATAAATGAAATAAACCAACATTTACTGAAGTAGCAGAGACGAAGTTAAAACTTGTTGGCTAGTGTAATTGTTTCTTGTTCAATTAGTAAATATTCTCTCCTTTTATTTACATGCTCAAAGGATGAAATTCGCTCCTGATGACGATTTTTCAGGCGAAATTGATCAGCATACTCACAGGCTGCTCAGCCGGCGCCGCCGTTCGTCGTTGATGACGTGATTCAAGACGTCACTTTTCAATGCTATAGCTTCCCGTGAGTTCTCCCGTTACGGTCTTAATTTGTTTCTTCTATAGGGATAATTCGAGATATCCGATTTTTGGACTTAGAACAAGTTCAAAGTAAAAAAATTGGGCTCTTAGGAATAGGCATAGCCTAACCCAACCTCGCAGTCCTCACTAACCCAAACTAACCTCATCCAACCTAACCTAAGCTAATCTCACCTAACCTGATCATACCTTGCCTGATCTCTTCTAACCTCAACTCACCTAACCTTACCTAGCCCAACTTCACCTTAGCTAACCTAAGATCACTTAACCTAATCTCACCTAGCTAAATCTAACTTAACCTCATCCTACCCATTTCAGGGGTTCTTGGAACCCACTTTCGCTCATGCAAATATACTGGGTCAAATTTAGCTTCGCACAATATAGTTTAGTTTACTTAAATATGCTGAATTCGAATAAATGATTAGAGCTCTCATGAGAAAACGGAGCTTTTTTCCTACTGGGGCTTTTTTACGGGTGGCTTTTTTCCACAGGGACATTTTTCCTACCGAGAACTTTTTCCTTTCGGGACTTTTTTTCCGGTTACCTCAGTACTCATCTACAAAATTGGTTTGTTTCAGTGTTGGGAGAGAAGGACGAACGTTGGTTGTACGTGTTATTAGTTGACTGATTGTGTTACTTCTGTAATATATAACAAGCTGCAATTTTTCATTGCCATCAGCACACCGAGTATTATTTTTTACTATTGCTCCGATTACGCGCTCGTCTGTCTTTTAGTTAGATGAGTGCTAATTGCGATGGTAAATCTTACGGTGCTGATGGTTCTTTGTCTTGCTGTGGGAGTTCAGGTACTTGGCTGTGATGGTCTCGAATACGTGGTTTGGGTAACCATTGTTCACCAGAGCTTGCTTTAGGCTTTGTTAACTGTAGTGTAAGAGTTCCCAACATTGGATGAGATTTTGCATATGCGGTGTATCAAGGCCCTACTACCGTTTTGAATTTTGGAGGCATCCGCTGCATGGGTCGGTCTTTGACAAACGACGTTGTAAAGTCGTTACTTGGGTTTCAATGGACGTATGGGAAGGTAAATTTGCTCCCAGCTCCTGTAATATACAGTAAGCATAATTATGTAATGTATACATGCACATAAATTGGTCTAGAGCGCAATACCCAAACATATACAATTATACATAAATATAGTGAGAAAAGAATAAAAATGAAATGCTGAAAAACTTCACACCTGCCTACTTTTGTACTTCAAAGAGTTGTGTTGTTATATCTGTTATATCAGATTAGATTAGATTAGATAGGCGGCAGTAGACGAACCAAAAGGCCCATTCCCAAAAAGACACCGGGACTTACACCCCGATCCTCTGTGAGCTATTGCCATTATGTTAGTAGAATGTAGAGGAATGGAGAAACGAGAAGAGAAAAAATGGAACACGAAAGAGAAAAAAGAAATGAGAAAAAATAGAAAACAAGGGGAGAAGAGTCGACGCCAAAGCGATGGTCATTAATGCCCGCCAGCATGATCGATGGCCGCTGATATGCGGAGCTTAAATATAGAGATGGAGCATAAGTGAGAAGAAGTCAGCTTAAAATGGCCTGGGAAGCTTTGACCTTTAAGTGCTA
>LQNS02278145.1:7288085-7298701 GCA_001587735.2 Parhyale hawaiensis
TACTCGTACAAATCAGACTAGCCTGCGATGTCTTCATTGTTGGAATTTCAACTGTCCCTGCTTAAGATACGTTTGCCATCATCTGCAACCTGGCCTATTTTCTGCCTATCACTTTCAATGGAGCTTGAGAGGACAACCAAGCCCTCCAACCTGGGCTAAATTCCGCCTATCTATTTCGTTAAGAGCGTGACACCGAGCATATAAATAAATATATTAAAAATATTATATATTTATAAACAAACGACGGTCATTCTTAGTATTAGATACATGTGCTTGCCTATCCGTCAC
This sequence comes from Parhyale hawaiensis, assembly GCA_001587735.2. Taxonomy (NCBI): domain Eukaryota; kingdom Metazoa; phylum Arthropoda; class Malacostraca; order Amphipoda; family Hyalidae; genus Parhyale; species Parhyale hawaiensis. Next base: position 7,288,374 of record LQNS02278145.1, read on the forward strand.
TTTCTCAGTTCTCACTTGCACCGTCATGCACTAGTCCATTCAGTAGCCTGGGCCCTTATCGCACCTGCACTAAGGCGAGGAGGCTCCGTTCAGCAATCGGGGCCCTACTCATATGCACCATACCGAAGTTCAGTATACCCACCTGGGTGACCCTTCAGCAGTCTGGCACTTCTCATAAGCACCAAACCCTGCGCCATAGACCACACCATACCTTGACGGGACACGGGCATCTAAGGCAGATTTCGGTCCCGCAATTGGGCCTGACTGAACGGTGTCGCAGACGCATTTTTATATGTCCTTCCATTACTTTTTCATACTTTGCTTAGGCTATATGACTTAATTCTTTTACATTCAGCATTGACTGGCAAACATGCACATATCTTTAAAACTTCTATACGCAGAAAATTCACAAAAGTATTAAGGCTTGAAGTGTAATTACGTAGAGCAACTGTTTATGACATCCTTTGATATTTACAATAGCGTAAAGTTATTTCCTAATATGTAAGAAAATAAAATCTGATGTTGTAGCAAAAAAGCTTCTAAACTTCGTGGTATGCTCGATTTGTTATGAAATGCCAAGTAAACATCTAATGGAGTTGTTATCTGAAATTATTTGGTATACGCGCTTACTGACAAAATTCTTGCTGACGGAAGAACTGGAAGTTGTGCATCTGGCAGCAGCATTCAGTTGACTGCTGCAGACTGCAGTCAGTTATTCGCCCGCACTCTTCTGCTGCAGTTAGTTTTATGAAATTCACAGGAGTTGTTAGGTACCTACCGATATATCACGAAGAGCAAATGATCAAATTTTTGAGATAATACATTTGTTTGTTTATCACCAGCAAGCAAAGCGAAGAGCGGCGATAATGTTTTTGTTGAAGATTTAATTTTATATATACTAGTAAATATATTTTTTGTCAGTCAACCCAAAAAGTGGTAGAAAGAGCTGAGCAACGTTATTAATTTTTTGCAGGGAGTCTTGTAGGTTGACCTAAATGTGACCAATGCTAAAAAACTATAATTAGATGGCCATAAAAAATGACAGTAATGAATTTTGTTGCTTCGCCATGAAATAAGAGGCCGAAGGAGTTGAGTCATAATAATAATTATTTAGGTAGTCAGGTGGATTGACTAAGATGTGATATAACTTAGTCAACAGTTACTATGAAGTGATATAACCTAGTCATCCAGTAAATGATATAATGTTGGCAATTATGAAGTGATGTAACGTAGGCACACTTGAAATGATGTAACGTTGGCACCCATGAAGTGATTTAACTCAGGCAACCAAAAAGTGATGCAACATAGGAAACCATGTAATGATATAACGTAGGCAACCACGAAATGGTATAATAAACATAGGCAGTTATGTGAAATGATATTGACACTCACGATGTGCAGCTTTAGATGGCTCCAGTAAAGAAGGGCTGTATCAGTCCGAAATTGTTATGTTTGAATATCATTTACCGGCTGTCTTGGTATTTTTATCTCATAGTTCAATATATATTTTTAGTTCTTGCTACTAATGTAGTAATACTGTGGTTGTAGTTATTATTTCAACATTACTGGGTTTTCTTAACCTCCCTTTTGTGTTGCGGCTATTGGGATGAGGTCTACCACAAGCCTTACATACATTAATTTCTGAGGCTATTGCTTCAAATCCGTCATTGGAAAAAAACTTAATTGAATGCGATATTAAAGTGCATTACGTGTAGTATCTATGAGCCAATTTTTATACATAAAATTTTTATAAACCTAGAAATTATGATGATTTGTCTATTTTTCTTGGTGTCGGAAGGTATGATATATATCGCCTACTAAAGATATATGATTGTGAATTTAGATTCCCGCTCTGTAACGCATTCCTAACGGTACGGCGGAGAATTTAATCTTTGTTGGAGGTCTCTGTGATCATTAGAATTCATTTTATTAATCCATAAATCGGCCTCCAGGCCCAATTGCGAGAGGCCCGATTTCAGTGTCCAGTCAATGTATGGTGTGGTCTATGCCTGCGTCAAACTGGGTGTCCCTTCAGCAGCCGGGCCCATCTCGTGCCTGGACCGTGTTCCCTAACGGGTGCCCCATACTCCCTCCTCACACACTCTTGCTCTCTCTCTCTCTCTCTCTCCGTCTCTCTCCCGCCCCATGTGTGCTGTCCACACCGGCCGCACTCTCCCCGCAGTCTCGCCCCGCGGCCCCTCACTCATTTATTCATCGCACCGGTCGATAGTGAGTGACAGAACGAAAGCCTGTTGAGCCGCTACCGCCTTTCTTTGCTCCTCGCAATTGCCTCCAAATCTCATTTTTTGGAAAGAATTGGACTATCTGCCGCGTCATATGATCGTCGCATGAGCCAGCTCTGTAGATTTACTCGTTTAATTTCCTCTACCTTGTCTTAACTTAGTTAATCACGTCTAATTTAGAACAGCGAAGATCAGCACTTGTAGCTGACATGATCAACAGAAGAAACTTCTAAAGACGACTGTACTTTAGAAGTTTCACGCGCGTAGGCGCCTTATTAATCTGAATCTTAGGACGAAACTAATTAAAATACAGGTTTATTTTAGAGCTGCGTTCCCGTGTGCTATCTACGGGATATCGTAGATAGATAACTTTTCTCTTCTGATAAAGTTTGTATGCCTCTAAGTTGAACTTGTGGCATATAAGAGATTAATCAGCGCAAGACTTTAAGTTCACAAGGTGCACGTCACAAACTGTGTCGCTCTCACCCAGCTACACTGATCATAAAGCACGTCCGAGGCGCAGTATAAATAAGCACCTTACTGACTGTTGCTGCAATAGCTGGTATTTAACAAATAGATTTAATGTACAAAGCTGCTCTCTGAAGCGGCGAAGCATATTCACACTTCTTTTCATGTGCTTTCTGGTATTTATGGTATTTACTGACAAACAGAAAAAGTTATTGACAACGTTGAGAGTGAAAATATTAATCTAATAACAAAAATTAGTTAAAACTGCCGTTTTTAACCTTTCTTGAACGAAACCAGCAAAGGTGATGTGTATTAAACAGAGCAATTCTTACGATAATTCGTATTCTTTGCCAGTTTTAAAGGGGTACAAATTCACACACCAGAAAATACCCTCACAGCAGCACATCGCCTCGCTGCCGCCCGATTATGCGCTCAGTCGCAGGTGCCGGAGGGCCATCGAGAGATCAATTGTCTTCGGGTCACCCCTTCACTTTCTCTCAAATTTACGTTCGATGATACAGTCACGCTCAGTGGACCAGCCCTGCTTGGATCAACACGCTCAGTGGACCAGCCCTGCTTGGATCAACACGCTCAGTGGACCAGCCCTGCTTGGATCAACACGCTCAGTGGACCAGCCCTGCTTGGATCAACACGCTCAGTGGACCGGCCCTGCTTGGATCAACACGCTCAGTGGACCAGCCCTGCTTGGATCAACACGCTCAGTGGGACTAGCGCTGCTTGGATCAACACGCTCAATGGGACTAGCGCTGCTTGGATCAACACGCTCAATGGGACTAGCGCTGCTTGGATCAACACGCCCAATGGGACCTACACTGTTTGGATCAACACGCTCAGTGGACCAGCGCTGCTTGGATCAACACGCTCAGTGGGACTAGAGCTGCTTCGATCAACACGCTCAGTGGACCAGCCCTGCTTGGATCAACACGCTCAATGGAACTAGCGCTGCTTGGATCAACAAGCCCAGTGGGACCTGCACTGTTTGGATCAACACGCTCAGTGGACCAGCGCTGCTTGGATCAACACGCTCAATGGGACTAGCGCTGCTTGGATCAACACGCCCAGTGGGACCTGCACTGTTTGGATCAACACGCCCAGTGGGACTAGCGCTGCTTGGATCAACACGCTCAATGGGACTAGCGCTGCTTGGATCAACACGCCCAGTGGGACCTGTACTGTTTGGATCAACACGCCCAGTGGGACCTGCACTGTTTGGATCAACACGCCCAGTGGGACCTGTACTGTTTGGATCAACACGCCCAGTGGGACTAGCGCTGCTTGGATCAACACGCCCAGTGGGACCTGCACTGTTTGGATCAACACGCCCAGTGGGACCTGCACTGTTTGGACAACACGCCCAGTGGGACCTGTACTGTTTGGATCAACACGCTCAGTGGGACTAGCGCTGCTTGGATCAACACGCCCAGTGGGATCTGCACTGTTTGGATCAACACGCTCAGTGGACCAGCGCTGCTTGGATCAACACGCTCAGTGGGACCTGCACTGTTTGGATCAACACGCGCAGTGGACCAGCCCTGCTTGGATCAACACGCCCAGTGGGACTTGCACTGTTTGAATCAGCACGCTCAGTGGACCAGCCCTGCTTGGATCAACGCGCTCAGTGGACTAGCGCTGCTTGGATCAACACGCCGAGTGGGACTTGCACTGTTTGGATCAGCACGCTCAGTGGACCAGCCCTGCTTGGATCAACACGCTCAGTGGACCAGCCCTGTTTGGATCAGCACGCTCAGTGGACCAGCGCTGCTTGGATCAACACGCCCAGTGGGACCTGCACTGTTTGGATCGACACGCTCAGTGGACCAGCCCTGCTTGGATCGACATGCTCACTAGGACCAGCGTTGCTTGGATAAACACGCCCAGTGGGACCAGCACTGCTTGGATCAACACGCCCAGTGGGACCAGCCCTGCTTAGATCAACACGCTCAGTGGACCAGCCCTGCTTGGATCAACATGCTCATTGGGACCAGCGTTGCTTGGATAAACACGCCCAGTGGGACCAGCACTGCTTGGATCAACATGCTCAGTGGACCAGCCCTGCTTGGATCAACACGCTCAGTGGACCAGCGCTGCTTGGATAAACACGCCCAGTGGGACCAGCCCTGCTTAGATCAACACGCTCAGTGGACCAGCCCTGCTTGGATCAACATGCTCAGTGGGACCAGCGTTGCTTGGATAAACACGCCCAGTGGGACCAGCGCTGCTTGGATCAACTCGCTCAGCGGCGCTACACTGCCCCTATAGTTAGCGTGCCGTGGGCCTGAGGACAACCGCTGCTGCAATTGCTGCACCGCACGAAATGATTCTTCAGCACAGGCTCAGCACTTGCCTTAGCTGAGCAAATAGTAACGAGCAGGAAAACAGATGGCACGGAATTCGGTACAAGGTTGTGCAGCCTTCACATTGTTGTCTTCTCTTCTCCGCACGCAGTACAAAGTGTTAGAACATTTTGCCGCGACCTCGTGAACAGAATTGTTGGCTATCAGAAAATCTCTTAGCATGTTAGAAGCAGCGGCAAGGGGCTTTCAGCAAGTGTCACTGTTGTCGTTTTGTGTACCTAATTACCTCCGCCAAGGAGGTTATGTTTTCGTCGTATTTGTCTGTCTCTTTGTCTATTTGTCTGTCACCAAGATAACTCAGAAAGTTATGAACCGATTTGGATGAAATTTACAGGGATTGTTAGGTATGTTAGGAGGAACAGATGATTAACTTTTGGTGAAGATATGTCCATCCGTTTGTTTGTTTGTCTGCCTCATTTTTCTCGACGCTCTAACTGTAAAAGTTATGAATGGATTTTAATGAAATTGACATGAGTTGTTAGGTATATAACAAAGAGTAAGTGACCAAATTTTGGTAATGATTCGCTTGTTCGTTCGTTCGTTCGTTTGTCACTGTTTTTAATTTTATGCTTGTTAACACAATAACTCAAAAAATAATAAATGGTTCTTTATGAAATTTATAGGAGTTGTTAGTAATGTTAAAAGACATAAATGATCAAATTTTAGTGTAGATCAGTTTGTTCGTTTGTATGTTTGACTCATGTTTGTCATAACGTTTGTTAATAGTATAACTCAGAAAGTTATGAACGGATCTTCAAGAAAATTGGACAAGCTGTTAATAATATGAAAAGGCAAAAATGATTAGATTTTGGAGTTTATACAAAGAAAATTATGGTTTCTGAGCCAATTTTAATTTTTCGCTACCGTTGCTTCACTTGGCGGAGGTATGCGCTCTCAGAGTGCTCTAGTTTATTTTGAAATGAATCAGACCTCTTGAAACTGTTCAAATTTCTGCTGTTGAAAAGGAAGTAACAAAATACTCGGCAGGGAAACGGGCTCTGACTGCGTCAACAGTCAATAGTGTGAACCCTATTTAAGGCACTGTGTCACGTGACACCAGAACGCTAAGTCGATGAAAATAATCTTTAACAACCGTGAATTGCAGCTTAGGCTGCTGTGTGACCGCCTGTAGTCTTCGCAATCTACTCCTTAGTACTTAGTATAAGAGAAACCGCTGGCTGAGCGATGTTTGTTTCTAATAAACCAGATAACGGAAGTAGTCGTTCAGCTGGAACAGGCCAATAAATCAAGAATTAATGGATGGTGGAATTAACCTATTCTCTTTGGGTAAGTCATTTGTGCTATATTTGATTTACGTCTTTATGGATTCCCACTATAGAGCCGGCTAGCAATCATCGAAACCTCGGAATATCAATAAGTCGTCTGTAAATGTATGCGTTAGTACGGGTCAGTGTATATGCTCAAAAGTCTATAATCGATAGAAGATATGTAAGTCTTTACACAATACTCCTTTCCTTTCGTCAAAGTAAGTCAAATGTGAACTAAAGTATCCTTTCGGGGCCTACTTTTTTTAGCCGATGATAGTTACCTCCGCCAAGGAGGATACGATTTTGTCGTGTTTGTCTGTCTGTCTGTCTCTTAGTCTGTTTTCTGTCTGTCACAAAATCAACTCAAAAAGTTTGGACAGATCTTTATGAAATTTACAGGGATTATTAGGCATGTTACCATTAACCGGTGATTAACTTTTGGTGAAGACCCATTCGACAGTTTGTTTGTTGTTCGTTTGCCTCTATTTTCTTAGTACCATAACTCAAAATGGTATCGATGGATTTTAGTGAAATTTACATTAGTTGTTCGGTATATCACTAAGAGTAAATGACTAAAGTTCTGTGAAGATCTGTTTGTTTATCTGTGTGTTTGATTTTATATCTGTTAGTAAAATAACTCAAAAAGTTACGAACGAATCTCTATGAAACTTGCAGAAATTGTTAGAAATGTTCAAAGACATAAATGATCAAATTAAAGAGTTGATCGGTGAATCTCCTTGCTTGTTTCACTAACGTTTGTCGGGATGCTTGTCAACATAACTCAATAAGTTATGAACTGATCATCCAAAAATTACAGAAGCTGGTATTACTGTCAAATGGCACAAATGATTAGATTTTGGTGATGATACAAACGAAATCATGGTTTTAGAATCATTTTGATCCTATTGTTACCGTTGTCTTGCTTGGTGTAGGTGCTCTAGTGCTCTAACTAGTTAGTGCTCTAGTTATACTCTGTTATAATTACTGTTATTTAATGAATAACATCAACTGTTCAGCTTCCTCGAGAATTCAGAATTTTTGAGATGAAGTTGACGCAGAAAGAGATCGCTGCAAATATATTTCCTGACTGTTGTGAATAATTTTGGAGAGATAATAAAATCATGGATTTTATACTCACCCTCCAAGCTCCACCATCTTCTAAATTGGGCAAAGAAAGAAGTAATCACGATTAAGTAGGAAGTTAGGGCCTCTTAAAGTACTTGACTTAGCTTTGCAAGCATGTCTACCTTTCCATTGTCGGTCTTCGTAAGACCTAGTGGAACAGACGAGATGGGAGAGACTAGATGGGATATTGTGAAATGGGCAGGAATTTTAAAAGACACGCCAAGATGCAATTCCATGAAGTTTACTATATTTCTGTTATTAGAATTCCAATTGCGATCAATTTAAGTAACAGCTACAACTGGTCAGTGACAACAGAGTCAAAATTCCTTTCTGTGGGAAATTTGAATGAGTTTGTCCTTAACAAAGAAGTGACTAGGGCAATGGTAATATGATGGCTTCTGCACATTGCCATAAATAGTTTCCTTACTTTTCTGCTGCCACGGTAGCTGCATGCTTCCGTTCTCAGCTCTAACACCTTGTATCGCTCGCTGGTTCGATACTCCGCCAGACACTCGAGCTCTTTGAAGATCTTGGTGTGCTGACTCGGCAAGTTGTGTGTGCATGCTCAGCGCTGTGGCAGAACTGCCTTCCTCAGAGATGAGGGGGGTGTGGGGTCTCGGGTCATTTGTTCCTTCCGTCAAATTGGCGCCATAGTTCTTGGTGACCCGAGGGCGACTGCGGCTACACATACTCATCTGGGCCAGTGGGCCTATACCCGCAACACAAACCAGTGCATGCGGGTTTACCAGGTGAGGGTGTGGTCTAAGTTGGCTTTACTTTTACTTTACGTTTTCTAACGTTTCCGGGACTCTACAGTACACTTAAAGCTGAATTAAGTTTATGGTTCTTAGGGTGCCATTTGAAAACGACTCGTCGAACTGAGGCTGTAGCAAGTGGGAAAGATCTTTCGCTCTGAAGTCTGAAGTATTCAGAACTGCGATCTGCAGCTAAAAAAAAATTCTGCCATAATAATATCCGCCCCGACACAGTCTGTGCTAAGTATTTTCTTATCCATGTAACCCTGCCAGTTTCTATACACAGGGGCTCAATGCACGTAATTTTTTTATTCCTGAGAACATATATCGAGTAAATGGGAGTAAAACTCTTGATCCAGAAGCTAAATCTGCATAAGACAAGTACAGTAGGGATCATAATAATAATAATAATATGATCAAGGACTACCTCACATGTGTATAGCGAAATTACTCCTCACATCAACTGTAACATCACTTAAACCTCTCGTGTTCAGAAACTCATATTTTGTGACACAAATCAGCATACGATGTGTGCTGTCAAGAACAGAGCATCCAGTTATCACTACCAGTTCGGTCCGTGAAATAATCCTCCTAAACTTTTATTCGACAATCGAAACTGTTTACTAACAAACCCAAATAGCCTCGAAGTGGGGCTTTCACTAGCTGTATCCTAAACTTTCACGTAATCCTCGGAATTCAATGGAAAACTTTTGCCGAAAACAGTTTGTAAACTGCAGCTGTTGCATCCAAAACTTGCTGGCAATAAGCCCGTCTGCAATGATGATGAGCCTGCAGTCGGACGCCCCGGGGCCGAACAGACAGGCCGGTGACAGCTCTATCGGCCTCAGCGAGAGAGGACTTTTCTCTGCTCCCTGGCGGTGTCATGCTCGTACTGCACAGCTTTGCAATCTGCGGTGATGTTTCTCTGCTCCCTGGCGGTGCCATGCTCGTACTGCACAGCTTCACAATCTGCGGCGATGTTTCTGTGCTCCCTGGCGGTGTCATGCTCGTACTGCACAGCTTTGCAATCTGCGGCGATGTTTCTGTGCTCCCTGGCGGTGCCATGCTCGTACTGCACAGCTTCGCAATCTGCGGCGATGTTTCTGTGCTCCCTGGCGGTGTCATGCTCGTACTGCACAGCTTTGCAATCTGCGGTGATGTTTCTCTGCTCCCTGGCGGTGCCATGCTCGTACTGCACAGCTTCGCAATCTGCGGCGATGTTTCTGTGCTCCCTGGCGGTGCCATGCTCGTACTGCACAGCTTTGCAATCTGCGGTGATGTTTCTCTGCCCCCTGTCGGTGTCATGCTCGTACTGCACAGCTTTGCAATCTGCGGTGATGTTTCTCTGCTCCCTGTCGGTGTCATGCTCGTACTGCACAGCTTCGCAATCTGCGGCGATGTTTCTGTGCTCCATGTCGGTGTCATGCTCGTACTGCACAGCTTTGCAACCTGTAACGATGTTTCTGTGCTAGCTGTACGTCGGTGCCATGCTCGTACTGCACTGCTTTGCAATCTGTGACGATGTTTCTGTGCTCCCTGGCGGTGCCATGCTCGTACTGCACAGCTTTGCAAGCGGTGGTGATGTTTCTGTGCTCCCTGGCGGTGACATGCTCGTACTGCACAGCTTTGCAATCGGCGGCGATGTTTCTGTGCTCCCTGGCGGTGCCATGCTCGTACTGCACAGCTTTGCAGGCGGCGGCGATGTTTCTGTGCTCCCTGGCGGTGCCATGCTCGTACTGCACAGCTTTGCAAGCGGTGGCGATGTTTCTGTGCTCCCTGGCGGTGCCATGCTCGTACTGCAGCTTTGCAATCGGCGGCGATGTTTCTGTGCTCCCTGGCGGTGCCATGCTCGTACTGCACAGCTTTGCAAGCGGCGGCGATATTTCTGTGCTCCCTAGCGGTGCCATGCTCGTACTGCACAGCTTTGCAAGCGGCGGCGATGTTTCTGTGCTCCCTGGCGGTGCCATGCTCGTACTGCACAGCTTTTCAAGCGGTGGCGATGTTTCTGTGCTCCCTGGCGGTGCCATGCTCGTACTGCACAGCATTGCAATCGGCGGCGATGTTTCTGTGCTCCCTGCCGGTGCCATTCTCGTA